>JARHVA010005658.1:45000-645000 GCA_037957365.1 Torreya grandis | reverse complement strand
TAATTCAATATTGGCTTGCTAGAAACATGACCAACTATGCTAATTTAACACAAATAAATTAGGATATTCAATTTATTTGTATTTTAACCTTTTAGGACTTATATGGTTTAAATCCTATGTTGTTAAAGGGATGAGTATGAAAATTATCTAGAATGAAATTTGGAAATAACTTATTTGATAAACCATTCCAAAAATAGAAAGAATAGAGAGAATGAGCACTTATCTGGAGTAAAATAGGTATTTATGTGGATCAAGGGGATGAAACATGCTAGAAATAGGCAAACACCTTCTATTATATGACTGTGGTTGAAACCTAGTCTTGAATAGTATCAAAAATATCAATAAAATAAGTCCATGTGGTGCTAATGTCCAATTATGGTGCTAATGTCCCTCTTGTAAGACCTATCTAAAACTTTCAAGGAAGCTACAAGAATTTTTGGGGGTCCTATAGGTGGTTTTGCATCTTTTGAGATCTTAGTTATGTCACTGTTTTAGGTTAATCTCTTCACAAACCCTAATGAGTACCTTCACACATGAAACAACAAATGGATCAAATATAAAAAGGAAGGGAAAAAATTTGGTTATGGGATGTTACAATCATGTGGAGAAGAACCCTTTTTATCTTAGTTGCTACCTACATTAACCCCAATGTTAGGGGTCTCAAATCACATGTAGTTCTCCCTTAAGGAACATACATAATTAAATTTCATGGTATTCTATAATTAATTTCATTTAGGCCCTTCTTTGATCAAGAATGCAATGTGTAGATGTGATAGTTGAGTAGTATGCAAAGTATTGAGTTGTATAATTGACTGATTTTATGTAATAATGTGCCAAAATAGTAAGTGTTATATGTAAAATGACTTGTGAGGCTCTTATTGGTCACTTTATAGTCATAGACATAGAAAGTGGTCAACCTTATATCTTGTAGTCATGATCTGTCATTGACACTATGGTTGTTAGTCATATCATGAGTTGAAAGGGGTGTCTAGTCAGTCCAATGTTTTGTCATGCTTCATCTTTTCCTTGGTAGTCCTTGTAGACCTTTATAAATATTTTTAAGCCTAATTCATGTAGTGTCACGGTGTTTAAATATGCCTAAATGAACTTTTATCCACTTTAAAGGGTGCTTAACATGTAATAAATGCAATGATGAAGACAAACTGAAGGGGCAATTTGGTAAAAAAACCTAAAAGCACATTGATTATGCCTAATCTTAAAGATGTGTTAATTATAATCATTCAAAATATAGTATATGGAAATTCATAAGGTCTAATCAAGGTTTAATTTATCATTAAGGTTTTTTATATGTGTTAACATGGTGATCTAATTGATAAACCTCTTTTAAGGCCATATACTTGAGCATAGTCAATGGTTCTGGTCATAATAAGATGTTATTTGGCCTTGATTGACCGCTAAACCACCCCATACACCTCTAATGGACCTCATTAGCTTCATCAATCCATCATGGTATGGTTTCATACCTCATTTGGATCCACTATTACCTTAGTCAACACTCATTTCCCCCAAAAAGGGCCCACATGTGCCAAATTATGACCTTCCATCTTCCTCAGTTCATACTACCATGCTAAAAGTGTTGTTTTTCCCCTATTTTCCCTCCACAACACCTTATAACTATATTTTAGGTCTAAAACAAGAGGATTTTTAGGATAAAGTGATAGTTTTTAAGTATTTCTTCAATAATATGGATCCATAATGTATGAACTAGCTCAGTCAAAGACATAATTTTGTAGGGGAAGTCAAATAGATCAAATGGTGAAAGAAGCAATGCTTGGAAGTCCCATAAGAGCTAAATCCCATTCTATGTACCCTTCAATCTCACAGGTAGGTTCAGAGGGCCCCTTAGGTTCGTACTCAATCCATATAGGAGAGAGATGGGGGGCCCAAGCGCCAATCCATGGAAAGTAGACTCAAAAATATTGTATCCATGGGCATTTATCTAAGGATTAGTTGCCCATCCTTTACGAACCTTCCTTAATAAGTTAAGGAACTTCTATGCCCCTCTTATCTACATAGGAACATTTGAGCTCAATGATTATTAAGTGATTATGTTGTGTTTTTCAAAACTAATCATGGGTCTTGATCCCTCAAGGCTTATAGATTACTTTCATGGTGCTTTCAACATTGGATTCACATGTGTGAGCTTATATAGCTTGAAAATCTCCTTGACTTGTTTTTGTGTATGGTCTGTAGACCAATTTGTGTAAAATGCAGAGTTAATGCATTCATTAGGGGATACAAACAAGGTTGAAGAGTTAGCAAGAGTATTTCAAGGCTCTCAATTCCTTCTTGATTATATTAAATGACTAATGATCCTCTTATTTACTTAGAACACCTCAATAAAGGAAGGTTTGTGACAAGAATCTATAACATAAAGCTCTGATACCACTTTGTCAGGATTAGGAGCACACTTGATTACCTTGTATAAGCAACTAAACATAGAATTTAACCAAAATGATAACTAGAATTCAGAAATAACATAGAATATGAGAGACAATACCCAATTGTATTAATACTCTTCCAGAAGGAAATATACAATAAATAAAATGCCACACTCTTCTTCCCACACCTCTAGGGCATATAAATATTCTCCTTCAAGAGTTCACTCTCTCAATTACGATCACAACAAAAAACTCAAACACAGAGTTGTTGTTCACCTCCACCAGTCAGTAACAATACTGTCAGTCTGCCAATCAATAACAATACTGCCAGTCCACCAAGTACTCAACATACTCCAAGTCTGAGTACACCACGTACTCCATGTAGATCTTACCTGATCTTGCTACCTGTTGTGTTGCTAATCTCCCTGATCTTGCTACCACCTATAGATCAACTTGGTTTTGCACACCTACAAACCTAGATCTCACACAACACACACATACTCCAGCAGATCAACTGACCTTACCATGTAGATCTCACCTGATCTTGCTATATCACAGATCAACCTGGCCTTGCACACCTGTTGACCTAGATCTTACACAGCTGAAAGAACCCTTATCCTTGCCTCACCAAGTCCTTATGATTCTCCCTTGGATAGAACTCTAATTCTACAAAACCGATTCTACAACTTTACAATACAGCACATGGGTCTCTTAAATAGATCTCATACAAACAACAATTAGACTTCTAATTACAATAATTAGAACTATAGCTCCAAGACTAAAATTAGTCTTTACCATGAAAACTAACTATTTGTCTAAAATTAGACCAGTTCTAGAGACGCATGCACACACAGGCTGCCAACGTCGGTGCCTGTCTGACCAATGTCGGCTGACCCATAACTGAAATCAGTTACTGCAAACACTGAAGATGACTGACATCGGTTGATCAGACTGACATCGGTTGCTTGAAACTCAGCAACCTCCTCCAATTTGCATCCTGGTGAAGCTTTTAGCTCCACAACCTAACAATCTCCCACTAAGAGATAAATAGCTACACTGGTACCTATACCTGTACATCATCTAATTTGTTTCCTGGCTTGTATCTCTCTTCAAGCTCAATCTTGAAGACTAACCACCACACAACCTGTGATGCACCGCCTGTCATCCAAGTAACCTACCACATCCAAATCTACATAGCCATGTAAAGAAGTGCCTGAACCTACATAGCATGAATCCCTAATGCTGATCCCTCTTAAATACTTGAGAATCCACTAAACTACTCTCCAGTGCTTCTTTCCCAGATTGGCTACAAACTTGCTAACAACACCCACTATTGGGAAAAAAATAGGTCTAGTACACATGTACTTAACCTCATCATGTGAATTGGGACACTGTTCTGTGAACTGTCCATCCATAAGTGTGCTAATCAGTTCTACATCCTGCATATCAAACCTCGCCACTACCTTATTCACATAATCATCCTAAGACAACATCAACCTGTGATCTTCCCTGTCTCTAGGAATACTCATGCCAAAGAATTTTGCTCCTCCTAAATCCTTCCTGGCACACCACTAAACTAATTTTACCCTTAGCTCAGCAAATCCCTACATGTATGAACTTACAACAAGCATATCATCCACATATAGTAACAAGATAATGTCATGACCATTATCCAATCTGGTAAAGTAAAAACAATGATTACATTAACACTGACTAAAGCCATACTTTGTCATACACCTATCAAACATGTACCACTATCCTAGAGCTTCCTCAAGACCATATGACCTATCCTTCTATCTCACGTGTCCATTCTCTCTCTTCTTTAACCAAGGAATCCATTCATCTTTCAGTGCTTTTATTTCGGCTGGCAACTCTACCAAATCTCCCGTTTGGTTCTCATCCAAGGAATCAAATTCCTCATTCATGCCATGCTCCCACTGTTTCTTAGATCCTACCTGCTCTACAATGAGTAACAAGTATAAAGAAGGGGAATAATGAATTTGAGGCTTACTTACCATTTTAATCCTCCATATGGGCATTTGAGACTCCTTGATAGCTTGTTGTTCACCCAAAATCCATTCCTTGGTCGACCCTAGTCTGCACCTGACTGATGTCGAATCCACCTGATCACCAATGCCAGTTCCCTAATTGGCGTCGGTGTCCTCCTAGTCACTGACATCAGTTCCTTGACTGACGCTGGTAGCCACCTACCTGACACCACCGACTCTAGTCTGTACATGATTGATATTGGTACCTGCCTATTCGATGTCGGTTCCACCTGACTGATGCCGATAATTGTGTTTCCCTGTGAGTGATGACTTTTTACTCGTGAGATCACTTTGGATCAAAACTCTGTCCACACTGTCCTACTCAGATTTATTCAGTCCCCTCAGTTGATCTCTATCCATCATCTCCTCCAAGAAAACCAAGGCTTTTTGGTTATTAAGTTTTTCAAAGACATCTGACTTCCTCTTAAGAACATGCATTCCCTTCTCACTCATGTGACCAAGCCTAAAGAGCCACATCTTTGCAATAGAAGGAGAATCAGTAATACAAGTAGATAGATAAAGAATACCTACTTTCTTACCACATGCTAATTCAAGTGCATCTGTTGCGAGAGTTACTGTGCATCCCTCATCACCCAACTTTCTTGAAGCAATTAGACTCCTCTTCAAGACTGGGACCTGCATGACATTCTTCAACACCCATGTGTTGCCCATCTACAATTTTAGCTACACTTCCCTTTTGCCAACAATTTGACAAGGCTCACCAACCCTCAAATAAATCTTTTCAAAGTCTCCATGGACCTTAACATGGAAAAATACTCTATTTGGTGTTACATGGAAAGAGGTAATAGAATCTATAAACCAAGATTCTACTTTATCCAAGGAACATACAAGAGCATCCTGTGCAACAATCCCTGCAACATCTACTTCTTCATTTCTTTCATGTTGATCTTCCACCAACTAGCAATCTTTCTTTACTTGCTCTTTCTTTCCATAATTCCATAATTGATCATTCTTGCTTTTGAATTCCTCCATTCTTAGCTTACTTTATTCTACCATTTTTATACTCCCACTCAATCAGAAACCCCTGAGAGTGACCTGTAATCAAACACTAACCTGCTCTGAACCAGGCTCTGATGAACCTACAACCTAGCTTTAATACCACTTAACAGGAATCTAGAACATAAAGCTCTGATACCACTTTGTCAGGATTAGGAGCACACTTGATTACCTTGTATAAGCAACTAAACATGGAATTTAACCAGAATGATAAGTAACTAGAATTCAAAAATAACACAGAATATGAGAGACAATACCCAATTGTATTAATACTCTTCCAAAAGAAAATATATAATAAAGAAGATGTCACACTCTTCTTCCCACACCTCTAGGACATACAAATATTTTCCTTCAAGAGTTCACTCTCTCAATTACGGTCACAACAAATAACTCAAACACAGAGTTGTTGTTCACCTCCACCAGTTAGTAACAATATTGTCAGTCCACCAGTCAGTAACAATACTACCAGTCCACCAAGTACTCAACATACTCCAAGTCTGAGTACACCACGTACTCCAAGTAGATCTCACCTAATCTTGCTACTTATTGTGTTGCTAATCTCATTGATCTTGCTACTACCTATAGATCAACCTAGTTTTGCACACCTGTAAACCTAGATCTCGTACACACACACACACACTCCTGCAGATCAACCAACCTTACTTACCATGTAGATCTCACTTAATCTTGCTATATCACAGATCAACCTGGCCTTGCACACCTACCAACTTATATCTTACACACCTATAACAACCCTTGTCCTTGCCTCACCAAGTCTTTATGATTCTCCCTTGGATAGAACTCTGATTCTACAGAATAGATTCTACAACTTTATAATATAGCCCATGGGTCTCTTAAATAGATCACATACAAACAATAATTAGACTTCTAATTACAATAATTAGAACCACAGCTCCAAGACTAAAATTAGTCTTTACCATGCAAACTAGCTATCCATCTAAAATTAGACCAGTTCCAGAGATGCATGCAAATGCATGCACACACAGGCTACCAACATCGGTGCCTATCTAACCGATGTCAGCTGACCCATAACTGACATCGGTTACTATGAACACTAAAGATGACCAACATCGGTTGATCAAACTGACATCGGTTGCCTGCAACTCAGCAACCTCCTCTAATTTGCATCCTAGTGAAGCTTTTAGCTCCAGAACCTAATAATTTGTGCATATGCAAGGAACAAGGTATGGTAGACTATATATGTGTGTTCCAAACACACCTACAAGGCTCTAATGTAACCCAAAAGATGTGAAGGAGATGTTGAATTCAAAATATATCACCTTCATGACCTTTAGGGAAACTTTCAAAACCATTATGGTGGTTTCATAGACTTGTAGATCACCTTCCTTGTCTCCAAGTTACTTAATTACCTTTTAGTAGGGTTTAAGGTTCTTTGTGAAGATTAAGGTATTTTTGAGAATCTAAGGATTACTTTTGGGACTATATATACCTCACTCTTACCTTAAAACTTTCATGTTTGCTTAGATATACATTAGGGGATCTATAGGGTTCACTTGGATTGATATTAAGGGGATTTTTTTCTATATTTCATGCCATTTCCCTATTTATATGGTCTCACTATATTTACACTACCATTCCATTATTTTACAACCAATTTCCATGTTCCCAAAACTCCATATGTCTCCACTGCCACCCTTATCTATCCATTCACATTCCTTCTACGGTTTGAATCATACCAAGGTGATACTCTACACTTCATTTAAAACATCAAGAGAATAACATCATAGGTGCTAAACCTACATGATCATAAAATGGAGTGAAAGTTCAAATGTGCACCTATAGCCAGCCTTTAGGGCTACTATATCAAGATCCCAAGGAATGTCATATGGATTGCTCAAAACATGAAGGGTTGACATGAGCATCATGAAATATGAATTATAATAAGGTTTAATGATGATGTGGACCACTTATTCCACAAGTCTCAAGCATTACACAAGTCATATCTATCCTAGTATAGGCCTGGTAATAAACTCTACAAATAGTCACCTTGATAGATGGTCACATATGGCATTACTAGTCTAGGTTGGTGTTTATATCTTGTCCGAACTCAAAGGAAAAATACATACAAGAGGGATAAATTTGGAATTGTTAATATTAAAAATGAGGGCTAATACCTTTGTAAATGTATAATAACATCATTATAGTCATTAGACTACACATGACTATGTAAGTATGAGACTTGAGTTAAGTCAAAAGAGGGGTTATGCAAGAAGATCATGTTTGCAAGTTATCACCAAAGCATGGAGATCATTATAATAATGTGGTAAACACTCCCTAGGGTCACAAACACCTTTATACACCTATTTGAAAGCTATATTCAATGTTTACATGTTTGAGTGTACTGTTAGCAGGTAGTTTAGAGCTAATCTGGGCTAAAATGGTGATATGGGACCGTTCCAAGCATAAATAGGCCTCCAAAATTAGTAAAAATAGTGGTCATGTCTTATTAAATACGCCCATATTTTCCCTTGGTTTTTAAAAATAGTGAATATTTTATGTAATTAGAAATGCATCGTGTTTATAAATTGATCCTAACTTCAAGAAGATAGAGCATACCTATACTTTCAATTAGGAATACATTTGTTAAGCAAGAGCATGACTAATATGGGGATCCACTAGACCTAATTATGGGATCACTTGTCATAACTCACCATGTGAGGTAGGGTTCTAAGGCCTACAGTCTAACACAATCATGCAATAAGCCTAAAAGAGTCCTAGGTTCAATATTCACCTATTATAACAAATAAGAAAGTAAATATAATCAAGTGCACACCAAATCTTGTGGAACAATAAAAGGGTTAGAAGAAATCAAAACATGTATAATAAAATCTTAATTAAGCCAATCATGATTAAGACCCTAATACATGGAATATGAAGATTAATATTATTCAAGCCAACACTTATGCTACTTCTATCTACTAAAAAGAGGAGAACAAAGTTAGAATATACTTACCTAAATGTGAACACATCAAGACTCAATTTCTCCCTTAGCCAAAGGGGATTCACAAGAGGTTGTTGTGTTTTGTAAGGATCACTAAGAAAGGCCAAAGCATCCAAGATTTATCCACAAGACTAGATTCACCAAGTTAAAACCCTAAGCTAAGACTCCCTAATTAGAATGGTGGAAGAGCAAATTGTGAATGATCATGAGTGAATAATAACTCTTGACTGATTATTGAAATAATGATGAAATGATCTTGTATTTATAGGTGGATATTTCCCTAAATCCTCTTGAAAGCATTAGTTGTATAGGGTCGACCATGGTTGACCTTGTACATTTTTTAGGACAATTCACTATGTCTAAACTAGGTCAATCGAAAGGTGAATGAAACCAAAAAGTGAAAAATACCCCTAAACTATATAGGGTCAACCTAGTACACCTGATAGTCCAAAAGGGAATTAAATCAAGAAAAAGAGGATTAAAAGAGGAAAATGATTGGAGGTGTGTGTAAAGGAGTAGTAATAGCTTAGGTAATGGTTTAGGAGATAGTTAGATTGAAAATAATGTGGCAATAAGGTACAACAATCCTACAAAGTATCAAATGTCAGCCCACCCCTTTCTCAGTGTACCCCTTAAGGCATGCACTCAGAGAGATTGAGTCTTGACAAGTTCCTATAAGATGTAAGCATCAATATTTGATAAAATTTTAAAATATTATGTGTATACACATGCCCCACTTGAAGCTTATCATATGTCACTAAGGTATAATAGGGCATGGCGATTCAATAAATAATAGAGTAACACATAATGTTGATGCTAAAAAAAGTTATAATATTTCAAAGTAAAAATAACTAAAACTAAATGACTAAAAAGTAAATAACTAAAAATTAAATGCAATGCATACCTTGACTTACCTTTATCATGAGATGGTTATTTGATGTGTTTTTAGTTTTGATTGTGGAGGTGTAAATACTAATTTTGACAAAACCAATAATATAAAACTAAAGAGAAAAAACAAACAAATGCAAGAAAAGCCAAGATAGCTAGTGATAGGAGGATAGGATGTACTTAGAAAATTTATCCAGCTAGGGTGACAAGTATTATGTCAAACCAAATGACCAAGTCAAAAAACAAGAGTAAATTAGATAACCAAAAAACTCAAACAAGTTATCCTTAATTAATTAAGGATAACTCACCAAGTCAAACCAAGGATACATATCAAATAGGATGGGAATCAAAATATCAATATAAAAGATAAAAACAAAATGATAAAACAATATTGATGAGTGAGCAGTAACAATCCTTATCTCACTCAATAATAGAAAAAGGTACATAAAATAAAGTCTCATTTTGAATGGTTTGAATCATTTTGTTATTCATTATGGGTTAAAGAATAAAATTTCCTAAGGCATCCCTAAGAGGTGGAGGAACAAAATTGGGATTAGCTTGAGGATGCATAGTTAGAGGTTAATTAGCCACATTGATTAGATGTTATTGATGTTAGATCATTTGGTTGGTATTAGAATTTTGCATTATATTTATTTATTGGATAAATTAGGCTAAAAGATGAGTTGTATCAAGAGTTGGGTTGGTGTTGGTAGGATCACTCCCTAAATTGGTGTTAGAGGGAGGATTTCTAGAAGAATGATTACTAGTGGGATTGTTAAATAAACTTATATCAATCACTCCCACATTAATTTGAATATTTTTAAGATGAGAAGTATCTTGGTAAGTAAATAAAGGATTAGATCCATCAACTTCATCTTGAGGTGTTATTTTCACCATGTTATAGTTCATGGATGAAGGAGGAGAAGAGGTGCCCCAAGATTGATGGTGCTCTTGGGAGGAAAAGAGAGGGAGAAATGAACATCCCATATAGTATCTAAATGGATTCAAGATATTTAAAAAGATTCTGATAAGATAGTTCATTCTTACTAAAGAGAGATGAAAAAAATACAAATAAGGAAATATAGAGAATTATATTGACAAATAGGGAAGAAAAAAATAGTACAGGGTCAATTCGGTCACCAAGCATAAAAATAGGGTCTACAAAATGTATAGGGTCGATTGGGTTGATCCAGTATAGTGAATAGGGGATAAAAAAGATACAAGATTGACTAGGTCAACCTAGTATAGTAAAAAGGGAAAAAGAGAAAGTTGATAACAATTATGAACTAAAACAAGATAATTTTTGTAGCTAATCTAAGAAAGTAAGAGCTGAAGGGAAATAAATAGTCAATTGGATCAATGTTGGCCAATCCAATTGAATCACATAATACAAAACCTTGTAATAATATTGGCTAATGTAAGTTTTTACACACACAATTGAGAAAAGAGAATGTAATCAACTTGGAAAGTAAAGAGATAACTAATTTATCAACCTAAGATGTTTATTAGATTATTAAGAAATAATGTTAAATGTGATGGGAAGTTGGTTGTAAACAAAGAACTAAGAGATATAAAGATGGTTTTAGATAGTTTGGGTTGAAAGGGACTATAGTGACAATGATGCATGCTTGGTATTGGGGCCTACCTCCTCACTTCACACACTATAATGATAAGTGTGTTGGGTGATTAGATAAAATATATCATTAACCATGCTTTATATTTGACCAAAGTATCAAGTTGACTTCTCCCTTGGTGATAAAATCCATGTAGGTTAGCCTTGGATAAATAAATTTTAAAATTCTTGTTTAGATTATGTGATATGTCCATGTGTGCATAAAATAAAACTATTGAAACTAAACAATTAATTAAAAACCCCCTAATTAGACTATATGAACTATTCTAAGTATGCAAGCAATAAGAAAAGAAAGGTGTGAACTAATTACTAGCATATAGAGATTAGTTCTAACTTGAAACAAGGTATAGTGTTGACATTAAATGCAAAAAATATATAATAGGGTTGACAGAGTCAAAATTGTATAGCGAAAGTAAGGTCTGAAAATGAACAGGGTCAGCCAAGGTCGACTCAGTTATTTAGACAACACATAAAACACAAAATTGGGTTGACAAGGTTGATTTAGTTGACTGTGTAGGGGAAATTTTGAAGACTACAAATTATGAAAAAGAAAGATATAAAAGACATAAATAAAGAGATATAAAGGAACCTTGGTGTGTCAAAAATGCTAATAATGAAGATTGTTAATCAAAAATCTTGGAATATGCTTGAAAACTCTACTAACTGGGTTGATTACGTCGATCAAGCTTTGTAGAATCCTATTGTTGAGTGCCTAAAATGTACAAGGTCAATTAGGGTCAGCTTAGTAGCTAAATATGGATGACTAAAATTGTATAGGGTCAATTAGGTTAACCCAGTAGTCTAAACTAGAAGTTTAAAAGTCTAAAAGCATGTATTGGGTTGTTTGAGTCAATCTAGTTACCTATTCTTGAAAACCTATGCACAAAAATTAGTATTAGGTTGATAAATTTGATCCAGTATAATAGATATATGATAAAAATAACATTAAAAATAATAAAAGAAAGTGAAATAAATATTTCAAGGGTTAGTTTCACGTCAGGTTCACTAGAATGTATGTAATTAGAAATGCATCATATCTTTAAATAGATCCTGGCTCAAAGAAGATAGAGCATACCTACATTTCTAGTTGAGAATACATTTGTTAATCAAGAGCATGACCAATATGGGGATGTTAGACCTGATTAAGGTATCACTTGTCACAATACACCATGTAAGGTAGGGTTCTAAAGCCTACAGTATAACACAATCATGCAAAAAGCCTAAAAGAGTCATAGGTTTAATAATCACCTATTCTAACAAATAAGAAAGTAAATCTAATCTAGTGCACACCAAATCTTGTGAAATAATAAAGGGGCTAGAAGAAATCAAAACATGTCTAAGAGAATCTCAATTAAGCTAAGTATGAGTAAGACCCTAATATATGGAATATGAAGAGTAATATTATTCAAGCCAACACTTATGCTACTTCTATCTACTAAAGAGAGGAGAATAAAGTTAGAATATAATTACCTAAATGTGAACCCATCAAGACTCAATATCTCCCTTGGAAAAAGGGGATTTGTAAGAATTTGTTGTGGTTTATAAGGATCACTAAGAAAGGAAAAGGAATCCAAGACTTATCCATAAGACTAAATTATCTAAATATAAACACTAAGCTAAAACTCCTCAAGTAGAATGGTGGAAGAGTAGATTGTGAAGAAGCATGAGCAAATAATAACTCTTGATTGCCTATTGAAATAATGATGAAATGATCATGTATTTATTAGTGGATCTTTTCCTAATTCCTCCTAGAAAGTTTGGTTCTATAGGGTTGACCATGGTTGAACCTATATGTTTTCAAAGATAATTCACTAGGTCTGAGCTAGGTCGGCTGAAAGGCTAACAAAGCCAAAAAGTGAAAAATACCCTTAAATTGTAGAGGGTTGAATATGGTCAACCTAGTATAACCAACAATCCAAAAGGGAATTAAGGAAAGAAAAGGAGGATGGAAAGAGGAAAACTACTGGAGGAGTGTGCAAGGGAGGAGTAATAGCTTATTGAATGGTTTTAGAAGCTGTTTGGATTGGTAATAATGTGGCAATAGGGGACAATAATCCTATGAAGCACCAAAGATATGCCCACCCCTTTCTTAGTGCACCCATTAAGGAATGCACTCAAAGAGATTATGTTTTGATGGGTTCCTGCAAGATATAAAGCATCAATATTTGATAAAAGTTGAAAATATTATGTATACAGGTATACCCAGTGTTTTATCTCAGATCAAGGCTTGTGTGTTGCAGACCCATAGTGAGTTGAAGGCCCATCCATATTATATGATGTATGTAGGCAATATGGGACCCCCAAAGTGTCTTGTTTCAATAAGGAATGATGTATACAAGACCTTAAACCCCCTCCTAAGGTATAACACCTTAAGAGATGAGGTAACACAGTCATGAAGACAGACTTGCACATAGACCTCAGCGATACCTTGGGACCTCTATAGGTTATGTGATAAATTAAATGACCATGGTGAGGAGTGTGAGAAGGTTTTAGACTTAAAAAAGGTGTTCTAAGTTATAAGAAGTGAAAAATTGGTCCAAATGTCCCTAAAACTTAGCTTGAGCCAGTCCATCTTCACATAAGTAATTGGAAGGGCATGTTCAAATGCTCACCTACTTCACTACATGCATCCTCAGAGCCAAAGCTCTTTGAGAGATTTAAGTCTCCCTATATAATAAATATCCATGGTATATCTATTGGAAATAGGGAACTAGGATTTATGAATAAATGCTAAGAAAATAAGTGCTAAAAACTATCTATAAATAATGTTAGGGTGTGGAGCTAAAAGCTTCACCAAGGAGCACACTAAAACAGTTTCGGGTTTACACGGTCGACTAACATCAGTCAAGAGCAGTAGGAGGAACGCCGGCATCGGCAGAGGATCGGCCGATGATAGTCACAGGCAAACAGGCAGGAACCGGCGTCGGTTACCTATGTGTCCAGATGTTATTTCCGAAGACAGAAGCGAGTGTTTGCATGATGAGTTTAAGTCTTGGTCTTAAGTTCATGTTTCTATTATTAGCAAGATTGTTTTTAGAGCCCTTGTTCAAGAGGCTTAACTATTTGTTGTAAGTGCATGCTCAAGTTTCCTAATTCTATATGTAGGAAAGATCTTCTTAGCTTAGGGTGTTGAATTGTATGAGTAGAACATTGTGAATGTTTGAAGGATAGTACAGAAGTTGTATCAATCCAGGTTGTTGGAATTGATTGTACTTGAGTGAGAGAGCTCTTGAGGAATAGAGATCTAGAGAGAGATCTTGTGCATCTGAGAGAGATGTGGAAGAAAGAAGTTTCTTCAATTGTATTCCTTTTGTAAAGAGTTTTAATACAAGTTTTTAGGGTGTTTTCTTGTATCTCTTGTTCTGTGTTATTTATCATTCTAGTTACTTATCTATCTAATTTATTTCCATGTTTATTGATTTCACAAGTGTAATCATTGTTGGTTGATCCCCAACAAGTGGTATCAGAGCTTAGGTTCACTAACAGGTGGTTCAGATCTGTGTAGTGTGTTTGGATTACAAGTTGCTCACAGGGGTTTTTGCAAGGATTTATGTTTGAGTGGGAGAAGCAATGGCAGAAGAAAGTAAATTGAGAATGGAGAAGTTTAATGGCAAGAACTGTCAACATTGGAGAATGCAGATAGAGGACTATCTGTATCAGAAAGATCTTTACTTACCGTTAGGTGAGATTGCAAAGAAGCCCAAGGACATGGAGGATGAAGAATGGGAAGTTCTTGACAGAAAGGCTCTGGGGTCTATAAGACTGAGTCTAGCATCCACTGTGATATCTAATTTATCACAGGCAAAAACAACGGTAGAGTTAATGACTACGTTAGCAAATTTGTATGAAAAACCCTCAGCTTCAAATAAGGTATATCTTATGAAGTAGTTATTTAATTTGCATATGCAAGAAGGTGAATCTGTATCTAATCACCTGAATGATTTCCATGGTATTGTTAATCAGTTAAGTTCAGTCAATATTGTATTTGATGATGAAATAAAAGCTCTTTTAATATTATGTTCTTTGCCTGAAAGCTGGCATGGCTTGGTAATGACAGTTTCTAATACTGCTTCTGCTTCGAATATTTTAAAAGTAGAGGATGTTGTTAGTGTTATCTTGAAAGAGGAAATTCGTAGGAAAATCACAGAAGAGACATCTGGGAACGCTTTAAATTTTGAGAGCAGGGGAAGGCAAAAAGAAAGGAGCAAGAGGAGATCAAGATCTAAATCTAAGGGAAGAGGTAGATCCAAATCCAAGAATGGCAGAAGGCCACAATGCTGAAACTGTGGAAAGTTGGGGCACATAAGCAGAGATTGCTGGTCAAAGCCTAAGGAGGACAATCAGCACGAAGGAAAGGAAGAGACAAAGGTTGTAGGTATTGCACAAGATGCTCTAATTTTCTCTTTGAATAATAATATAGAATCTTGGGTATTAGATTCTGGTGCATCTTTCCATGCTACCCCTAACAGAGAATATTTCAGTGACTATATCCATGGAGATTTTGGAATAGTGTACTTAGGGGATGATGAGCTTTGTAAGATTATTGGCAAAGGTAAAGTGTAGTTGAAGATGCAGAATGGCAACACATGGGTGTTGAGAGATGTGATGCATGTTCCTAGCTTGAAGAGAAATTTGATTTCTGTAGGAAAGTTAGGGGATGAGGGTTGTACAGTAACTCTCACAGCAGAATCTTGGAAGGTGACCAAGGGTGCACTTGTTATGGCTAGAGGTAAGAGAGTAGGTACTCTCTATTTATGTAATTGTGTTACTGATATTTCTCCTTCTGTATTATCTACTTCAGATGTGGATGCTAAATTGTGGCACTCAAGGCTTGGCCACATGAGTGAGAAGGGGATGTCAATTCTTAAGTCTAAAGGTATGCTTTCAGATTTGAAAAGTATGGATCTAGAATTTTGTGAGTATTGTGTATTTGGAAAACAGAAAAGGGTTAGTTTTCTCAAGACTGGATCTACTAAGAAAAGGCATAAGTTGCAGCTTGTTCACATAGATGTGTGGGGACCGGCTCAGGTAGCCTCTATTAGAGGATCACAGTACTATGTTACGTTCATAGATGATGCTACAAGAAAGGTATGGATCTATTGTATTAAAAAAAATCTAATGTTTTTGAGACTTTTAAGATTTGGAAAGCTATGGTTGAGAATGAAACAGGCAGAAGATTGAAGTGCTTGAGATCTAATAATGGCAGTGAGTTCTACAGTCTTAAGTTTAACTGGTATTGTTACACACACGAAATCCGTAGGCAAATGACGGTTCCAAAGACACCTCAATAGAATGGTATTGCTGAAAGGATGAACAGAACAATCATGGAGCGTACAAGATGTATGAGATTGCATTCTAGGTTGCCCTTAGAGTTTTGGGCAGAAGCTGTTGACACCGCAGTGTACCTGATTAATAGAGGACCCTCTACAGCTCTGGATGGTGGAATTCCAGAAGAGGCATGGACAGGTAAAAAGGTAGATCTCTCATATCTCAAAGTTTTTGGTTGTGAAGCCTTTGTGCACGTAGATAAGGAAAATAGAAAGAAGCTTGATGCTAAGTCTATGAGGTGCACGTTTATTGGCTATGGCTCAGATGATTTTGGTTTCAGATTTTAGAATCTAGGAACTAACAAGGTAATTAGGAGCCGTGATGTTGTTTTTAATGAAAAAGTGATGTATAGTGATCAGATGAGGAAGCTGAATCAATCTGGGCAGAGCAATGGAGAATTAGACGAAGTGATGGTCCAAAATGAGCTCGCGGGAAAAAAAATAATCACTTGCAGGAAAACACAGAGACCGACGTTGACAGGTTAGGAACCGGCGTCGGCAGTACAGAAACTGATGTCGGTCATACAGAGACCGACGTCGGTAGAATAGGCACCGACATCAGCCAGGAAGAACCGGTGTCAGCCAGTAATAGGTCTACAGGTGGCCAAGGTCGGTCACTGTCAGAGAATTTGGGTGGACAGCGTGTTGAAAACGAGTCTAAGACACCCATCAGGAGGTCAGAAAGGGTAAGTAAGCCTCCAATTAGATATTCTCCTTCTTTATACTATTTATTGCTAATTGATGGTGGAGAACCAGAGAGTTTTGAAGAAGCATTACAGGTGGAGTCTAAGAGTTAGTGGGAGCGTGGCATGGTTGAGGAGATGGAGTCCTTAAGAGAGAACCAAACATGGGATTTGGTTGAATTGCCAACTGGTAAGAGAACACTGAAGAACAGATGGACCTACATGTTGAAGGAAGGTGAGAATGGACAGATGAGATATAAGGCCAGATTGGTAGTGAAAGGATTTGCACAAAAGCCAGGTATTGATTTTGGTGAAATTTTTTCTCCTGTTGTTAAGATGACTTGTATAAGGGTTGTATTGTCTTTGGTTGCTTTTGAGGATTTGCATCTTGAGCAGCTAGATGTTAAGACAGCATTTCTTCATGGAGATTTGGATGAGGAAATATACATAGAACAGCCAGAAGGATTTGAGGTCAAGGGTAAGGAGAAGTTAGTGTGCAAGTTGAAGAAAAGCTTGTATGGCCTCAAGCAAGCTCCTAGACAATGTTATTTGAAATTTGACAGGTTTATGACTGAGCATGGCTACAGTAAGTGTCAATCTGACCATTGTGTATATTTTAAGAGATTTGATAACGGTAGATATATTATTCTATTGTTGTATGTAGATGATATGTTGGTTGCAGGATCTCACATGCAGGATATCTCTGAGCTTAAGGTGAAATTAGCTCAAACATTTGCTATGAAGGATTTGGGAGCAGCAAAGAAAATCTTTGGCATGAGCATTAAGAGAGACAGGAAAAATCACAGGTTGATATTGTCTCAAGAGGATTATGTGGACAAGGTGTTGAAACGGTTCAATATGCAGGATGCTAAACCGGTAAGCACACCTTTGGATGGACATTTTAAGTTGAGTAAAGAACAATGTCCTAATTCACATGATGAGGTAGAGTACATGAGTAAGGTTCCATATTCTTCCGTGGTAGGAAGTTTGATGTATGCAATGGTGTGTACTAGACCGGATATTGCCCAAGCAGTGGGAGTTGTAAGTAAGTATATGGCCAATCCAGGAAAGGAACACTGGAAAGCAGTTCAGTGGATCCTTAGATATCTGAGAGGAACCAACAGTAGACACTTGTGCTATGGAGGTTCAGATACTTCTCTACATAGTTATGTAGATTCAGATATGGCAGGTGATTTGGATGGTAGGAAGAGCACCACAGGTTATGTTTTTACTGTAGGTGGAACGGCGGTTAGCTGGATATCTAAGTTGCAGAAGGTTGTTGCCTTGTCAACTACAAAAGTAGAGTATATTGCAGCCACAGAAGCTAGCAAGGAGATGATATTGATGACATGGTTCATGGAAGATCTTGGAAGGGAGCATGGAAGTTGCAAATTGTATAGTGACAGTCAGAGTGCAATCCATTTGGCTAAGAATTCAGCCTTTCACTCAAGAACCAAGCACATACAGCTAAGGTACCACTTCATACGATAGGTATTGGAAGATGGTGAGTTGAAGCTGGAGAAGATCCATACAGAAAGGAATCCTGTTGATATGCTAACCAAGCCAGTTACAAAGGAGAAGTTGAATCTTCATTCAACTTTTGTTGGTCTTCATGATTGAGTTGAAGATGGAGGAGCTAGAAGATGTTGTTGTATAGGTACTGGTGCAGCTGTTTATCTCCAAGTGGGAGATTGTTAGGGTGTGCAGCTAAAAGCTTCACCAAGGAGCACACTAAAACAGTTTCGGGTTTACACAGTCATCGGCGTCGGTCAGGAGCGACTAACGTCGGTCAAGAGCAGTAGGAGGAACGCCGGCATCGGCAGAGGATCGGCCGATGATGGTCACAGGCAAACAGGCAGGAACCGGCGTCGGTTACCTATGTGTCCAGAATGTTATTTCCGAAGACAGAAGTGAGTGTTTGCATGATGAGTTTAAGTCTTGGTCTTAAGTTCGTGTTTCTATTATTAGCAAGATTGTTTTTAGAGCCCTTGTTCAAGAGGCTTAACTATTTGTTGTAAGTGCATGCTCAAGTTTCCTAATTCTATATGTAGGAAAGATCTTCTTAGCTTAGGGTGTTGAATTGTATGAGTAGAACATTGTGAATGTTTGAAGGACAGTACAAAAGTTGTATCAATCCAGGTTGTTGGAATTGATTGTACTTGAGAGAGAGAGCTCTTGAGGAATAGAGATCTAGTGAGAGATCTTGTGCATCTGAGAGAGGTGTGGAAGAAATAAGTTTCTTCAATTGTATTCCCTTTGTAAAGAGTTTTAATACAAGTTTTCAGGGTGTTTTCTTGTATCTCTTGTTCTGTGCTATTTATCAATTGTATTCCTAAAACTTAGCTTGAGCCAGTCCATTTTCACATAAGTAATTGGAAGGGCATCTTCAAATGCTCACCTACTTCACTACATGCATCCTCAGAGCCAAAGCTTTTTGAGAGATTTAAGTCTCCCTATATAATAAATATCCATTGTATATCTATTGGAAATAGGGGACTAGGATTTATGAATAAATGCTAAGAAAATAAGTGCTAAAAACTATCTATAAATAACCCTAACCTCATCTTTTAATGCTTATATCTCCAAGGAGAATTTACATGGGAATCCAAATTATTCATGAAAGATGAGGGGGTAAATACCCTAAACATTCATGGCATTTTTTGTAGGTTTGGATAACCTTACTCTACGAACCATTGTTAAGATGGTGGACATCTCAAACCCTACACAAAACCCAAAAATGACTCGATGGTGAAATATGACTCCAAAACCCATCCAAATGAATAAATTTAGCCATGAAATGACCTTTAAGGTCTTTTGATGTCCTTTGAGCACCACCGTGACTCCTTGGTTGGCATGTCTAGGGCCAAAGTTGTATGGAAGAGATATATATAAGCTAGTTTGATCTATAAGGGTATTGAGAGTATCTACACACAAAATGGATTAGAGAAGGGATAATGACACCCAAAGCACCTAACCAATCCTTATGGTGGTCTTCATGCTAACCTCCATGATTGGTTCATCAAATAGAAAGGTGCAAGGATTGGAATACATGATTTTATGCATCCAAAGAAGGAAAATTAGCACAATGAAGATAATGGTTCTCCTTTCTAAGGTATCTAAGGTGTTTTTCCAAGTTATACATGAAGCAAACATGGCTCATGGACCAGTATATAGGTCAAAGTTCATGGTTCAAGTGTGTAGATAAAATAATCTTTTGCCTCCACCATGAATATACCATCAAAGGGGTAGATCATAATATAGGTTAAAGTGTTAGAGTGTTTTGAATCCTATTTTATGACACCATTGCATTGCTATAAATCCCTTTGAGCTAACCTAGTCCTTGGAAAATCCATCATAGTACACCTTCCTACTTAAATACCTACAAAAGTCAATCAGGGAGTAAATTATTCACACAAAGAGAATATTTGAGTGCTCACCAAGGCTTAAGTGTTATGCATGGGGAGTATAACTTTTCAAGGAAGGTGAGAGGTCCTATTAGATCAAATTTTGTGTACCTATTTTAGAGATCCAAGGTTTGGTCTCCATGAACCAAGCCTAAGACTTCCAAACCCCCTAAAACATCCCTTAAACCCTAATAATGACCCATATAGAGAGTTTTAAGTAAATATGTATTATTTTTCTCATGATTTGAGGGTATATCACTTATATCATGTTGGAAACTTAGGGGGGATACTACTCATGGATTTGGATTGTATGAAACTCTATGAACATCTCCTAAAAAGGCAAATTTATAGGGTTTCAATCATAAATTTATGTTTTAAAGCCTAAGAGAAAGCTCCAAACCATGGGAGGAGTAGGTTCAAGACGTATTCTATCCATCCAACAACAATACAACTCATAAAACTAACTAAAATCATTCTTACCATCTTCATCTAAATTTCCAATCTGTGAGGTAGTCTAATTGGCCTAGTAAGGCAAGACTAAGGTGTCTTTACAGGTAAAGGTCTCTTGAAGGACCTTACTTCTAATACATGGTAAGCTATATAATGTTTTAGATTGAGGTAAAAGCAGGTTTTGAAGGGGCCCCGAAACCCTGTTACAAAGAAAGAAAGAATGATCGTCCAAGACCACAGGCAAAGCCTAAAAACTACTACAAAGAAGTAGAAAAAATAGGTTTTAAATGGACCTGAAACCACCAAAAAGACTTCCGGTCAAAACCCAAATTAAACAGAGATTTGGTATCACCAAAGGCAAAGGATTATAGAAAGAAAACAAAAAATAGGACCAGTTACTAAACCAACCAGAAGAACTAGATTATTCATCCAGTTCCAATATCATTTTCATAGTTTCTTTTCCTTTCATAACAGTATCCTGGGTAGTGGTTGCCACCTACATAGCTCCTTTTTGTGTAACCTTCTTTCTAGAACTTTGTCTCATCCTTTTGTTGGGTCCCTCCAGGGCTTTGGTCTCCTCATTGGCTCTTTTACCTATATTGACAGCAGCAGCACAAATATTGGACGTAACTTCCTCCATTTTCGTTATGTTATCCTTAATAAGTTCCTGGAGGTTATTTTCATAGGCTTTGAGCTTGACTGGGATCTCCCTTATCTGATTTTCCATATTGTTTATTTTGTTCCAAATAGCTTTCAGGGAATCTTCCATAGTTTCCACTTTCCTCTTGAGATCCATAATCTCCCTAGACGTCAAAGAATCAAATTGGGATGATGCCTCTGCTTTACAATTAACCCAAGCCATAGGTGTGTGTGTTTCATCATTCTGTTTTTTCCCTCTTCATTCCTCAAAAGTTTTATTGGGACTTTTCCTGGCTTCTTCAAAGATATCCTCTCGACTCTTTTGTTCCCGTTCTTTAATTCCAGTTTGAATTTCCATATCCGTATCTTGATTATCATCCTGACCTGAAGTTTCCTTTTCGTTCTTTGAAGTTGGGTCCTCAACAGGGTCATCCTAGACAAATTCATCCTCTGACAGTTTTTGGTTTTCCTCCATATCTATAGTTCTGTTTGCAGAATCCTCCTCTGTGTTGACATCATCTTTTTCATTCTTCTCAGAACATTCTTCATCCTCGTTAGAGTTTGTATCCCAGCTTTCACTTCCTTCTTCTTCTTCCAAGTTTTCCTCCCTAGGGTTTTCAATTCTCTCCCATTCCGTATCTTCTTCTACATTCTACTTTTTAGCACTAGGGAGCTTTATTTTGCCTTTCCCATTTACACTTTCACTCTTTCTGTTCCCTGACACCTTAATTTTCCCCTGTTTGGGGTGCTTTACCATTGCACTATTCTTGCAGTAGCCTTCGATAAGCAGAATAAGGCCTTCATGTAGGATAGGGCGCGTTTCCTTTTTCCTATGAGCATATAAACTTTGGACCAAGGAGAAACGAAGATAAAAGGGAAAAGGCAAACTAACCTTGTGCCTGAAGTGGTTAAGGAAGACAAAATGGAACTTGTGCACGCACTTGCTTCTTCCATCTAGGATGAAGTACTCCCTTATGCAGCTTAAGACATCCCTCTATATCCCTTTTATCTGATCCAATTCATAGAAATCCCCATTCTTGACCAGCTTCTGTTCTTCCTCATCCATTTTGGGGAACTTACAAAAGGCCTCATTCGAGATGCTTGTCTGCTTGGAAAATTTGAGTCCATCCATAGGCAGCCCTGTAACCTTAGCTATAAAATCCTCTGTTAAGTTCACTGTGATACCATGCAAGGTGACCCTTTCATCAGACCAATTTTTTAAAAAAGCCATAGTGATATGCGGCTTTGATCCATGGAGTCTTTCCATGTAGCTCGCAACTTTTCCTTTCTACAAAATTCTCCAGACTTCTTGTTTCTCTCTCCATTCATCACAGCTCTTGGGTTCCTATTTTTGGGGTTCTCCCTTCCTTTCGCGTGCCATACTCATTTTCTTTGAATCCCAGTTGCTATGGTTTTTACACTGAACCCACCTGCTGCCAAATTGATTAGAAAGTCGGCTTTGTTTGTGCTTTTCCAGGATCCGCGTCTCACTCTTGAGGGCCTTCCTCTTTAATGATTGTTTTCCTTTCCCCGCGCTGCCACTCCTCCTACTCATTATATATTTATTACTCTCCAATCTTTCCTTCCTTTGCATGGGTTGCATCATGAAGAATGAGCGCCCTCAATTCCACGTTCTTTTATAATGTTTCATGCCACCTCACTGTTTGACCTTCCTGGACTGCACAATTAGCTAGCCAATCTACAACACCATTGGCTTCACGAAAGGTGTGGGTTATAATCACTTCTTCAAATTTATTTAATAATGTTTTCATCTCCATTACCTTATCCTCTATGGTCCAAGACACAGTATTTCTATTATTAAGAATATTTATAATATTCAAAGAGTCCCCTTCAAGCCACAATTTGGGATATCCCGAGTCCACAGCTAATTGGGTCTGAAGGGCAGCTATAGCTTCGGCAATGTGGCAATTTGATTTACCAATGGGGATTGAAACAGCATCAATTACCATTCCCATATCATTTCTCAAGACTCCACCACAACCTACATTCCTCGGGTTCCCTTTGGCAGCACCATCAAAGTTTCCTTTAATCCACCCTTGAGGAGGAACATTCCATGTTACTCCAAATCTGGGTTTATCAGGTTTACCAATAGGATTATTCGTCCTCAAGGGATTATCCACTTGGAGGGTAGAGCTTGGATTCTTTTGTAATAAAAAATTCTCCTTTAAAGCTTTAATGATGTTCTGTCTTACCACCCATCCAGGAAGTTCTTTATTTCTAAAGATTCAGTTATTTCTTTCCTTCCATATTCCCCACCAAATATGGGGAAGAGTTATTTTCCATAAAAAAAGGACTTCGAGATTCTTTGAAGGGCAGTACCAGCTTTTGAGAGATAATTCCACATTTTTGTGGTGAATCCATGTAATGCCCCACAAATTGAGAATCTCCTTCCAAACAAGCTGAGTGAAGGAACAATTCACGAACAAATGATCTCTATCCTCAAGGTCTTTTTTACAAAGAATACACCTATTTACAATATTAATTCCGTGTTTCTGTAAATTATCCAGAGTCAATATTTTGTTTTGGAGAAGGGTCCAGAAAAAGAATTTGATTTTAGGGATGAGCCCCTTAATCTAGGCTCTCATCCATAACGGTTTGCTACCATTTCCCTTAGAGGAGAAAATGGACGAAACTTTAAACTATCCACTTGGCTCATTGTGCCAAACAATTCTATCTTCTTGGTTAGGATATAGAGATATAGCATTTAGGGATAACTGAATATCCTTGAGATCTTGATCGTAGTCAGTGAGGTTTACCCAAGAGTTGTTCTGCCAATATTGATTAACCGTTATTCCCACTCTTTGCTTGCATCTATCTATCACATCTTTATCTTGGATTTCTTCCTATAATGGTTTTCCTCTTAACCAAATATCTTCCCAGAACTTCACCTTTTTACCATTGCCAACTTTCCATGAACTTCCTTCTTCTAAAACATGTTTTGTTCCCTGGACTACCCCCCATATGGCAGAAGGATGAGAAATGTCCGGTGTGGTAAAGAATTCAGGGAGTGACTTTGCCTTGAATAAGTACTTATGCTTCTAAATTTTACTCCATTCTTTATTTTCCTGATAAACCCTCCACCCCTGTTTAGCTAAGAGGGCTGTGTTCATACTTCTAATTTTCCTTATACCAAGTCCACCATCCCTGACAGGTTTGCAAATGTTATCCCATGCTATAAGAGGCATTCTCCTTTTCTCCTCAGCACCTGACCAAAGAAAGTTTCTCTGGATTTTTTCTATAGCTTCAGCAAATTTAGTGGGGATTTTGAAAAGACTCAAAGCATACGTAGGTATGCTTTGAAGACTTGTTTTGAGGAGTGTGAGCTTTCCACCTTGGCTTAGAAGACTGCCTTTCCATCCCGCCAATTTCTTACTAAATTTGTTAATAAGTCCTTCCCAAAAAGCTTCAGGAGCTTTCAACCCTAAAGGGAGACCAAGGTAAGTGGAAGGAAAAGAACCTATGGAGCATTCTAGGATTCTTGCTATTTTGTTCTATCTATAAACTGGGGTATTGGTAAAGAATACCGCACTTTTGTTCCAGTTAATCAGCTATCCAGAGGCAGAGGAATACAGATTTATAGGTTCCTTTAGAGTTCTAGCTTCTGTGACTTCAGACTGTCCCATGAAAATAGTATCGTCCACAAATTAACCATGGGAGCATATTAAAGGATGTGAAGAGGGTTTTAGAGCTTTAAATAATCCTCTACAAACTAAGTCCCCAAGGTATCACCCCATACTATCAGCCATGATAATAAACAGAATAGGGGAGATAGGGTCCCCCTGTCTTAATCCCCTAGACGGATTGAAAAAATGAGACGAACTCCCATTTACCAACACAGCTATAGAAGTAGTAGTTATCAGCTGCTTGATTATATCAACCACTCTTTGTTCAAAGCCAAAGGCAATAAGGCCTTTTGAAAGAAATAGCCAATCCACCCTATCATATGCTTTAGCTATATCCACTTTCATTAGGAACCCCTCTATGTTAGAGCTAAACAGTGAATGAATATTCTCATGCGCTGTTATAACTGAGTTGAGGATTTGTCTGCCTGGAATGAATCCATTTTGTTGATTAGCTATTAACAAAGGGATCACTTGAATTAGTCTAGTCGTTAGAACTTTGGAAATTATCTTATAGAAAGAGTTGCAAAAACTAATCGGTCTGAACTGATCAAGGCATTCCGCTCTAGCCTTCTTCGGAATAAGGCACAGAAAAGTGGCATTAACTTCCTTCAACATCTATTTTGCTCCAAAGAACTCCTTCACCGCATTGCTGACATCCTTACCTATAAGTTTCCAGAGCTTTTGAAAAAAAAAACATGGGGAAACCATCTAGTCCAGGTGCTTTTTCTCCTCCTAAAGATCTAACAGCGTTGAAGATTTCCTCCTCCTTAGGTATAGAACATAACATATTATTCTACTCCTTTGAGATCAATGGAGGAATCACTCGTAGGATATCAGCCTGGCTTTTCAAGTTAATGTTTCCATCAGCCTTCATCAGGGAAGAGAAAAATGAGATGAATTCCTCCTTTATTTCCTTTTCCTCTGTTATCTTCTGATCTCCTTTTATCAAATGATGAATATGTGTTTTCGCTCTGTGTTTCAAAGTGGAGAGATGGAAAAACTTAGTATTTTTATCTCCTTCTTTCAACCATTGCACCCTTGATCTTTGTATCCAAAAGGTTTCCTCCTTTGTTATAATGTCTTGATATTGTACCAATTGTTCACTTTCTTCTCTATGGGATTCTGAGGTATATCCATTTTGCTGGATTTTTTCCTGAATTCTACTGATATTCTCCTTGATGGTCTTCTTTTTCTCAAAAATATTTCCAAAGCAGTCCTTATTCCATTTCTTAACTTCCTTTTTAACATTTTTGAGTTTGGAGGCAACTCTGAAGAGTGTTGTTCCCTCAATAGGAATATTCCACCACTCCTTTATTTTGCTTTCAAACTTTGGATGCTGCAACCACATCTTTTCAAATCTGAACGGGTGATTCTTTTTTTGATTCAATTTGACCGCTGTGAGAATAAGAGGGAAATGATCCGAGCCTATTATGTAGCATGCTTCCAGCTTACAAGTATAGTCTTTTATCCAGTCTGGGGAAATGAGAGCCCTATCAAGCTTGGCCTGTATACATTCCTTGTCCAGTCTCTTATTGCTCCAGGTATACTGAATTCCTAGCAGCTCCACATCCATTAAACCTTCTTTACTTATAAACTCCATGAGATCAAATCTCCCTTCCACTTGAATAGTGTTACCACTCATTTTCTCATAATCATAGAGAGGAACATTAAAGTCTCCCATTATAATCCATCGCCCACAGTAATCTTTGCTTCTAAGTTTTGAGAGAGTTTCCCATACCTTCTTCCTTTCGTTCTTGGCATTGGGAGCGTAGATATTTACAACATACCATCTTTCCTTTTGGTCAACCTTAGTTAAATTAATAGCCAAAAAAATTTTACTTTCCATCAAAATAGAACCAGCATATTGATTTTTTTTCCATAATATCACGGTTCCTCCCGAGGCACCTTCAGAGCTACTGGCCTTAATGGTGTAATATTTAAAGTCTTTGATCTGTTCTACTTTCTCTTTACTCATTTTAGTTTCTTGAAGTAGAAGGAGGTCTGGCTTTTGCTCTCTGACAAAATTCCTAACTAAATCTACTTTATAAATGCTATTTAGCCCCCTAATATTCCAACTAAGAATCCTCATTTATTTTTATTGATTTGGAGACATTGTTGTAGAGTAGTTTGCTTTCCATCTGCTATATTGTGCTTACTTTCCAATTCTCTATTCTTCTTTGCAAATTTTTTCCCAGGTTTATCTAGAGATCCTACATCCAGTTTAAATTTGGCTTGCTTTTCAGATCCTTTTCCTTCTTTACTCCTTAGAGGACTATTTACTTTCGCACCGCCATTTCTTGTCTTAATGTGATTAGTATTTTTCTTTTTCTCTCCTTTAATCTTTTGGTTTTTAGAGTTTTTTCCAACCTCTTTCATTTCTTCTATCTTTAGAGCCTCTTTCACAGGAGTGTTATTTTCAACCGTTGATACCTCCTACTTTTCCCTTATCTGAACTTCACACAAATCTCCCTCTCCTTCTTCTATATTGTTTCCCCCTTCAGGTAATACTTCTCCTTCCTCTAATTCTTCATTATCCTTTACCTTAGAAACTTGATTTTCTTTACTTTGGGTGTTCTAGTTTAGGAAATTAGCCTCTTCTTCTGTTAGAATATCTGATTTTTTGTCCTCTAATCATATGTCTCATCATATGATTTTTAAGCCTAATTTTAACTATTTAATCACTCCAATTGTGGATAGAATAGAAAATTAGAGAATAAGTAACATAAGCCTACTTATTATGCACAAGGAAGAATCTAGTAACCAAAGGGTAGCATGAGATCATTTATGGACCATATCCATACATTGTAACTATCACCTATGTGAGTCAACACAAAAATTTATTCCATTATTATTAGGTGGAGATAATTTCATGAACCATTTAACATGCATATTAAAGGAAAGTTTGCCCAACACCACAAGGAGACCTATTTACACCCCATGTACATTGTATAGTTTCCAAAGGTAGGAATATTGAGATTTTTTAGAATGTTAAAGGCATAAATAAGGTAAATTGAGGGATTTATAGCCACCGCAATGGCAAAATGGGTTCATCAATATGATGTCAACACTTAAGGAGAGGAGTGAGCCTGTGTAACTTCCCTATGTCACATGGATCTCATTGATAACATCTCATACACTTGGATTTCTCCATCTTCTCTTCCAAATTATCTATAAAAATAGGCATTGAGCTCTTGTTTTCCATCCCTTGGCTGGTTGTATCAAAGATCTACCAAAATCACTTTGTAATCTCTTTTGAATGAATAGAAGAAAGTTTCAAATTCTTGTTGAATGTTAGTGTGCTCTTTAAGAGTTATATTTGTAGAATGTATGCATTTTATGATCATATGTAGGTCCTTTAATGTACCTATATTTTATTTTTCAATTCTTTTCATGTTATATCAAGTGTTAGTAAGTATAATTTATCTTAAAGTGTCACAAGTCTATAGTGTCTTACACAGACCTATCTCCTTTGGTCCTTTAGGTTACAGGTTCATGTCTAACCTTCATACAAAAAATTCATTCTATAACACCATTTGTCATTGTCTCCATCAATTTCACTAGTATTTTTCAAAATGGATGATTGACAGTGGATCTTTCATCAATTGGTGGATCACCACCTAGAGTAGATTTTTGCATTAGTTTTATTTTATTCCCCTTTTCCTTGTGATATATATATATATATATATATATAGGTCTTATAAATCATTTAATTTTAAAATTAGGGGATATAACCCCATAAAACTAGAGGTGTGACCTACAAACTAGATAACCCATAGTCTAAGGTCACTCCCATGTTGGACTAGGTTTGAGGCTATTATTTGAACACTTCTCTCCTCATCTAGGGTGCAACCTAAAACCTTTGATAGTTATGGAATGCCCAATGAAGCCATAAATAAAGGCACTTAGATATCTTATTTGGAAAGCTTGATAATATTGAAGGACATTTGGAAGGATTAAGATAGTCATCAGTAAATTGAAGGATAAGTGCATACACCAAATTTCTACTAGATTAACTTTAAAAGGTAAGCAAATCAAGTTTTTTGAATTTAAATTAGACATTGTAAGGAGAAAGAGGATTCTTTTTTCCAATCCAAACCTCACACACCCAAATTCTCCTAAGTCTCCAAATTCTACCCATACACCATCTCTTAAAAGTCCATTAATCTTAATGATAAAGCCTAGATTGTAAGCCTTTGTACCCTTTAATGGTGGATTCCCTATTGACCTCAATCAATATGATGACATCCTAGTTTTTTCCTTGAATATTTTTCCATATTTCATAGCGTAAACCTCCACCACTCTTATGTAGCGCATAGATAACATTGCAAACCTATGTTCAGTTCACATTATCACCTATGAGAATGTAGTCATGAGACTCCTAGACACATCCCTTAGAGGCAAATCCCTTCAATGGTATATATGTTTGAATCCTACTTCAATGAATACTTAGGATGAGTTTTTTGAATGTATTTGCAAACATTTTGAAGATATTAGTGACCATATGTCACTAGTTGAGTAGATCACCTCAATTAAGAGGGCACCCCAAGAGTCTATGGTTGATTTCAACTATAGATTTTAAAATACTTGGGATAGAATACTTGTTATCATGAATCTCACACCCAATTATGCATTTATTTACTACAAAATAGCCTTAAACTTAGATGTTTTAGTAATGATACAATATATGGGTGGGTCAACTTTACCTCATGCCTCTCTTTTCTAAGCTCCAACCTACTCCACCCATAATTGCTCCATTGCCTACTCCAAGTAATCAAGTAAAATATTATGATAGCCAAGTGGATAGGCTTGGGAAGATTGAAGGATTATTAAAGGCCCAAAATAATAATTTAGTGGCCTTGCAAAGATAATAACAAACCTCATATAAACCATATCAAAACACTTATGAGGCCCCATACCAATTCTAACCTTACAACAATCTCCCTTACCCATAAAACCAACATGTCCAAGGTCAAATCACATAATCCAGGCCATACAATGGCTATAATCCCAAAACTACAAGCAACTCAAGAGCATTGGTACCCACATAAAACCATCTTGCACAAGAGGGAAAATGGAAATAATCATGGGGGTAATCTAATGAGATGGTAATGTTTGTAAATGGAGAAACATATCAAAATCCTAGTTGGTAGTAGGTTCCTCCATTCTCAGTTCATGATACAATGCATCCTCCAACACAAGGTCCTCCAATGTCTCATAGTGACTCACTTACCATGACACCAATAAAAGTTCCAAGTCAATAATAAGGGACTATGGGAAAAACACCAACTAATACTACTTGTGTAAAATTTCAAGAGGTGGATCATACCTTTGAATATGTGGTAGTAAATTTGGGGTAAAATACACAAAAGGTAAATGACACAATTGTAATCCATATAAGGGATAAAAATATTATGGTGGATGATATCTTGGAATATCCTAAGGTTTTTCCCACACTCCCCTAAGTCACTTATAATCCTACCACTCAAAAAATATCAACTAGGACCTCTTTAACTCAGTAAACACTTTAGACACATGGGCATCAGTAGAAGATGCCATTTATTCCTCAAATCACTCAAGTGTCAAGTGATACTTCCACCTCCAAGATGTATCCCAAGAGTAAAAGTTCTCCATTCAATATTGTAGACTACATGAAGAGGTCCAAAATTAGTATTCCCATGTGGGATTATCTATCTATTCTAGGGAAAAAAGACATCCTCCAACAATAGTTCTCCAAGTTCTCTCATGTGAACAAGGAAACTAAGAAGGTAAGTGAAGTTTATGTCAATGATGGTTAGCCTAATCAAGTTAAATCCCCTAAGTCTGGTAATCCACCTCAATTTTACTTGTTAGTCATAATAGGGGATTGTCTTGTCCTTAATTTTATGATAGATTATGTTGCCTCAACCTTAGTCATGCCTAAAGCCATAATAGATAAGCTAGATCTCAAGTATGTGCCTAATGATAAATTTGTCTTACAGTTAGATGGTTCCCTAGCTAAGATAATAGGAGTCCTAAAGGATATAAATATTGTGTTAAAAGCCTTCCCAAATTGCATTATCACTCAGGATGTCATGGTTTTTGATTTACCCCCATACTTTGACCTATGTATATCTAGGGACTTTACTAAAAATATTGGGGGTTACCTCTCCTCTAACTAGTCATAGATGATATTTAGGACTAAATTCACTATTGTGTTTGATCCCATATCTAGGTTCTATTAGAGCCCTATATTGCCAACCTTTCAAATATAAACTTCACCATACTTGATGAATATAAGAATGCCAAAAAACAAGATCCTAAAGATAATCTTGAGGGCATATCAAATATATACCTTGATGAATGGGAAATAAAAACCATGTATTTGACCCCTAAAACACCATTGAAGAGGCATAAATAGGGGTGTACTATATGCATGATTAAGGTAGTGTTATTCCTAACCTAACAAGCACAACTCAAGAGGATGATGGTTTGTGGACCTTATTATTTGATGGATCAAGGTTAAAGAATGTTAGTGGGGCTAGAGTGATGTTAGTTTCCCATTCAAATCATAAGTATTAATCAGCTTCAAGGTTCCAATTCAGCTTCACTTCAAATATAGTTGAGTATGAATCTCTTCTACATGGGTTGCAGGAAGCAAGAAGGAGAGGCATCAAACTCCTCCAAGTAAAAGGAAATAGTGATCTTGTAGTGAAATAAGTAAGAGGTGTTAGTTTAGTCAAGAAAGATTAGTTAAAGGCCTATAAATACCCAGTATGGGACCTTATAGAGTATTTCTCAGAATTCAACATAAAATCCATACTAAGGGAGTCTAATCACCATGTAGACATGTTTGTAGCCATTGAAGCTCAATATGAGATTGCAAAAGGAGTCAAAGGCACTCAAATTCAAGGTCATATGTAGACCATCTATACCTAATAATGAGGTAGGTTTTTATGTATTTTATAATTATGAACAAATAATGTGCTTTCTCATGTAAGAGGTATAATTTTACCACAAGAACCAAGGCAAGTTTCAACACCAATATGATGATCAGATAGTAAAACTGAAGTCTAACAAGTTACTTAAGTGACTTGTGACATTGGAAAGCATCTTTAATGATTATGATCATATGAGAAGAGACAAAGTGAGTATCTCAACTAAGGAAGAGCATTATGAGAGGGTAACAATCTGTAAATACAAGCTTTTGAAGTTGGGAAAAGTAAACACAATAGAAGAGAGGGATGCTTTTATTTCTTTGTGCCAAGAGTATTTAGATGTGTTTGCATGGGAATATCATGATTTAAAGGGTTTTTACCCTAAAATTTCACAACATACTATAAAATTAGAAACAAATGTAAATCTAGTGAGACAAAAACAAAGGCCTATCAATCCAAAGGTAGAAGAGCTCATGAGAAGGGAGTTATCTAGATTGATCAAGTCAAAGATAATATTCCCCATCAAGCTTTCTTCATGGGTGGTAAACATTTTTCATGTGAGGAAGAATAATGGAGAAATAAGCTTATGTATTGACTTTAGTGACATTAATAAGGTGTCTTTAGGGGACCACTACCCATTACCCTCAATGGATTAGATACTTCAAAAGGTTGGAGGATCCCAGAGGTTCTCCTTGCTTGATGGATACTCTAGTTACAATCAGATCTTGGTTAAGGAGGAGGATGGGCATAAGACTACCTTCACTACCAAGTGGGGCACTTATGCATCCATTTCACTTTAGACTATCCAATATAGGGGAAATTTTACAAGGGGAAATGGATGTTGCTTTTGAGGGGTTAATCAATGAAATGGTTCTCATCTACCTTGATGACATCAGTACATTCTCCAAGGATCAAATAGACCACATGGCTCACTTGAAATCGGTCTTTTATAGATGTAGGGAGTTTGGAGTGTCATTGAATCCTAAAGAATGCATATTTACTATTCATGAGGGTAGATTTTTGGGTCATTTAGTGTCAAAACATGGTCTTTTTATAGACCCTGAGAGAGTTAAATCCATCTTATCCTTAGCCTTTCCCAAGCACAAGAAATGTTTGTAGAGTTTATTAGGGAAGTTTAACTTCATATGAAGATTTATCCCAGGTTTTGCAGAGTTGGTCAAACCTCTTACTCACTTGTTAAGGAAAAAAAAGGTGTTCATATGGAATAAGGAAGGTAAGAGGAGATTTGAGGCCATCAAGGAGGCCATCTCTCATGCCCCTACACTTCTTAATCCTGACTTTAGCAAGGAGTTCTACTTGTATGATTTATCTACATTAGATGTAATTTCTACGATGTTTATGCAATAGAATGGTGAAGGCCTAGAATAGATCATTGCCTTATTTAGTTAGGCCTTAGAGGGATATGAAGAAATATATAGTTTTGTGTAAAAACATGTGATTTATATGGTGAGAGTGTTGAATAAATTTAGCCACATGGTGTCAAATAACAATGTCATACTCATGGTGGTATACCCAAACATTAAAGAGTTCATACTCAATAGAGATCTCAATGAAAAGATAGATGGGTGGGTAACAAAATGTATGGAATATGACCTTGAATTTAAGGTAAAAAATATTATCATAGGTAGAGGTTTATGTGAACACCTTGTATAAAAAGCAAAGGAGGATGAATATCAAGTTTTGGAAGCCCATGACAGTCAAGACGCAATTGCAAGTGACATCACTCTTAGTTGGATATATGATGTGATCAGATTCATTCAAATATGCCATTATCCTATCGTCTTAGATAGAGCCAAAATGAGTCAATCTAGATTTCAAACTATACCATATTTATTGATATATGGATTACTTTTTAAGAAATACATAAGAGGCATGATTTTGAGGTGTATAGAATAATGCCAAGTAGATAAGTTACTTGAATAGTTCCATTATGGTCCTACTGATAAAAAATTTTATACCAAAACCATAGCCTAAAAATTCATTAGATCTAGGTACTTTTGTCCTACATTATTTAGATATGCACACTCTTGGGTAAGGAAGTGTTCAAATTGTGCCATATTTAATAGCAAGCAGAAGTTAACTACCCTTCCTTTATAACCAATACAAGTGGAAAAACCCTTCACATAGTGGAAATTATATTTCATAGGGATGATCCATCCCCATTAAAATGTTTCGAACAAGTGGGTTATCATATCTATAGACTAATTCACAAGGTGGGTGGAGGCAATTGACCTTAAGGAAGCCAATGAGAATTATGTCCTAGATTTTTATGATATCCTTGTGATGAGGTTTGGTGTGCCTTCAATAATCATTTATGACAATGCCTTGGCCTTAAATAGTACCAAGGTATGTGAGTGGGATATTTCACATGGAATATACCTCAAATCATCCTCTAAATATTACCCATAGGGTAATGGACTAGCAGAGTCCACAAACAAGAACTTGCTTATGATCAACAAAAGAACTATGAAGGATAGTCAAAGGGAGTGGCATACTAAATTAAAGACTTCCCTATGGGTATAAAATTTGACACCTAATAAGGTTAATAGACACTCCCCATACCTACTTATCTATGGTAGATAAGCAAGACTTCCTATCTCCCTTGAGTTGCTTGTTTTAGAGCTTGCCCACCAACTAGAGCTCCTAGAAGATGATGTTATGCAAGTGAAGATGAATAAACTAAGACAAAAAGAGGAGACAAGAGATAGTGCCATACACACCATGTGGTATAATTATCATCAAGTGAATAATTAATGTGATAATATATCTTTGCCTAGGACATTTCAATAAAGAGATATAGTCCTCAAGTGGGATGAGGGTTGTGCAAAGCCAAGAAAATACTCCAAGTTTTATAGCCTATGGAGTGGATCTTATATTATCACTTGATGCAAGGAGAGTAATGTATTTTATATTGATAAATTTAATGGTTAGAGCCTCCCCATCCTTATCAATGGGATTTTAATCAAATTTTTCTACTAAGTCTCTTTCATGTCCTTTTATACATAGGTAGATATGTTTGTCTTTTCTTTCCAAGTGCTTCTGCACAAGTGTCATTTTTATTGTTTGGTATTATTGGTTAGGTAGTTTTTTTTGTTATCTTCCTTGTCCTTTCCTATTATTTGGTTATGTATTATTATTTTAAGATTATATAGAGACAAATCATAGATATATGTAGTTATGTTCTATCTATTTAGTCATCATGAACAAGTTTGGCCAATTTTGTGGGTTCCATGACCAGTAGGTTGGTCAAGCTAGTTGAGTCATCATAAATGTTGGTCACTTTCAAGTCCTAGACCTATAAATTTTTCAAAATTATATCTTGTAGTTATGTTCCATCATTGACACTATGGTTGTTAGTCATGTCATGAGTTGAAACAGGTGTCTAGTCAGTTTAATGTTTTGGCATGCTTTATCTTTGCCTTGACAATCCTTGTAGAAATTTATAACTCTTTTCAAGCTTGAGTCATGTAGTGTCATGGTTTTAAAATATTCTTATATGACCTTTTTATCCACTTTTAAGGGTACGTAACATGTAAAAATGCGATGGTGAAGACAAACTAAAAGGGTAGTTTGGTAAAGGCCTAAAAGCACATTGGTTCTACTTGATCTTCAAAGGTATGTTTATTCTAAGCCTTAAAAAGATACTATAGGGAATATTATAAGGTATAATTAGTTTTTCATTTGACCATTGAGGTTTTATATATGTGTTAACATGGTGACCCAATTGATAAACCTCTTTTAAGGCCATGTACTTGAGCATAATCAATATTTTTGGTCATAATAAGATGTTATTTAACCTTGATTGACCACTAAACAACCCCATAAACTTCTATTGGACCTCATTAGCCTCATCAAACCATTATGGGATGGTTTCATACATCATTTGGATCCATTATTACCTTTGTCAATGCTCATTTTCCCCAAAAAGGGCCCACACATGCCAATTTATGACTTTTTAGCTTCCTCAGTTCATACTACCATGCTCAAAATGTTGATTTGACCCTATATTCCCTCTAAAACACCCACTAGCTACATTTTAGGTTTGAAACAAAAGGATTTGAAAGATAAAGTGATAGTTTATAGGTATTTCTTTAATAGTACAAATCCATATTATACAGACCAGTTTAGTCAAAGATAAAATTTGGTAGGGGGAAGTTAGAGATATAAAATGGTGATAGAAGCAATGCTTGGAAGTCCCATAAGATCTCAATACCATTCCATGTATCCTTTGAGGTAACTAGCAGGTTCAGAGGACCCCTCAGGTTTGTACTCATTTTATATAGGAGAGAGGGGGGGAAAGATCATAGCCATGAAAAGTAGACTCAAGTAGTTTCTATCCATGGGCATTTGTCTAAGAATTAACTACTTATCCTTTATGAACATTACTTAAGAAGTTAAGGAACTTGTATGTCACTCTCATCTACATAGGCAAATTTAAGCTCAATGGTTTTCAGGGGATTATGTTATTTCTACAAAAACTAATAATGGATATTATTCCCTCAATTATTATAGATTCTTTTCATGGTGATTTAAACATTGGATTCATAAGTGTGTTCTTATGTAGCTTACAAATCTCCTTGACTAGTTTCTATGTATGGTTTATAGACTAGTTTGTCCAAAAGATAGAGTTTAATGCATTCATAAGGGGAGACAAACAAGTTTAAAGAGTTAGAAAGAGTGTTTCAAGGCTCTTAATGCCTTCTTTATTATATTAAAATACTAATGCTCTTCTTTTTGCCTCAAAACACCTCAATAAAGGAAGGTTTGTGCGTATTCAAGGAACATTAAATGGTAGACTATATATGTGGTCTAAGCACACCTACAAGGCTCTAATATAACCCAAATGATGTGAAGGAGATGTTAAAGTTATAATAAATCACCTTCATGAACTTTAGATCAAATTTCACAACCATTATGGTGGCTTAATAGACTTTTAGATCACCTTTCTTATCTCCAAGTTACTTAGTTAAATTTTAGTAGGGTTTAAGGTTCTTTATGAAGATTAAGGTATTTCTAAGAATCTGAGGTTTCCTTTTGGGACTGTATACACCTCACTCCTACCTCAAAACTTTCATGTTTGATTAGGTATACATTAGGGGGTCTACAAGGTTCACTTGGATTGATCTTAAGGAAAGTTTTGTCTCCATTTCATGACATTTCCATGTTTATATGGTCTCACTATATTTACACTACCATTTCATTATGTTACCACATATTTCCATGTTCACCATACTCCATATTCTCCACTACCACCGTTATCTATCAATTCCCCTTCTTTCCAAGGTATGAATCATACTAAGGTGATAATACACACATCATGGAAACCATCAAGAGCATTATTCATAGGTGATAAACCTACATGAGAATACAAAGGGGTGAATGTGCAAATGTGCACCTATAGCCAACCTTTAGAGCTATCATACCAAAATCCCAAGGAATACCAGATGGATCACTCAAAACATGAAGGGTTGACATGAGAATCATGGAATATTAATTCTAAGAAGGTTTAATAATGATGTGGGCCACTTATGCCACAAGTCTCAATAACTACATTGGTCATCTCCATCCTTATACAGGCTTGGTAACAAACTCTACAAACAATCACCTTGATAGATCATCATAAGTGGAATTACTAGTCTAGGTTGGTGTTTCCATATTGTATAAACTTAGAGGTAGAATCCATATAAGATGGATTATAATTACACTCAAAGACTTAAGAGATGAGGTGACATAATCAGGAAGAAAAATTTTCACACAGACCTTAGTGATATCTTGAACCTATCTAGGTTATTGTGATTAATTAAATGAAAAGTTGAGGAGTGTGAAAAGTTTTATGACCCAATAAAGTGGTTCTAAGTGCCAAGAAGTGAATATTTGGTCTAAGTGTCCCTAAAACCTAGCTTAAGCCAATCCATCTACACAAGGAATTTGAGGGGCATCTTCAAATTCTCACCTGCTTCACTACATGCATCTTCAAAGCCAAAGATCTTAGGGAGATTTAAGTCTCCATATAGACTAAAGATCCATGTTATATTGATTGGAAATAGGTGGATAGACTATATGAATCAATGTTAATAAAATAAGTTCTTGAAACTATCTATAAATAACCCTAACCTCACCTTTTAATGTTCATATCTCCAAGGAGCCTTTGTTTAGAAATATAGCCTATTCATGAGGGATGAAAGGGTCAATGCCCTAAACATTCATGGTATTTATTTTAAGTTTAGAGGCTGATAATCTATGAACCACCATTAACATAGTGGATGTTTCAAACCCTACATAAAACCTAGAAATGATCCGATGGTGAAATGGGACTCCAAAACCCATTTAGATGAAGAAATTCGGTTATGAAATGACCTTTAATGTCTTTTAAGGTCCTTTGAGCACTACTATAACTCCTTGGTTGGCACGTCTAGGGTCAAAGTTATATGGAAGAGGCCTAAAGAAGCTATTTTGAGTTTAAAATTAAGGGTATTTAGATTATATATGCAAAAAATGGCTTGGAAAAGGGAGAATGACTCCCAAAGCAAATAATTGAGCCTTTTAGTTGTCTCCATGTTAGCCTATATGATTGGTTCATCAAACAAAAAGGTTTAGGTGTTGTAACACATCATTGTATGTATCCTAAGAAGGATAATTAACACAATGAATAAAATGGTGATCCCTTATGAGGCATCTAAGGTGTTTTTTCAAGTTATACATGAAGTAAAGGTGGATCATGGACTAATATGTAGGTCAAAGTTCATGATTCAAGTGTGCCAATAGAATAATATTAAGCCTCCATCATGAATATGCCATCGAAGGGGTAGAGTAAAATATATTTTGAAGAGTTAGTGTGTTTTTAATATTATTGTGGGACACCATTACATTTTTATAAAGCCCTTCAGGCTAACCTAGGCCTTAGAAAATCCATCACAGTACACCTTTCTACTTCTAGACCTATAGAAGTCATTTAAGGAGAAAAATTTTCACACAAGGAGCATCTTTAAGTTCTCACCAAGGCTCAAGATTTATGCATGGGGATTCTAAATATTCAAGGAAGTTAAGAGGGCCTATTGGCTCAAATTTGGTACACCTAGTTTAGAGATCCAAGCTCTGGTCTCTATGAACCAAGCCTAAGACTCCTAGACCACCTAAAGCCTTCCTTAAATCCTAATAATGACACATATAGAGACATTTTAGGAAATATACATTATTTTCCTTAGGAGTTGCTAGTATAGCACCTGGATTGTGTTGGAAACTTAGGAGAGATCCTACTCATGGCTTTGGATGGTATGAAAACTATATGGAAATCTCTTGAAAAGGAAAATTTGTAGGGTTTTTATCAAAATTTGTGTTCCAAAGCTAAGATAAAGTTCTAAACCATGGGAGGATCAAGTTTAGCACTTATTCTATCCATCCAACATCAATATAGCTCATGTAACTAACTGAAAGCATCCTTACCATCTCTGTCTGAATTGCCAGTCTATGAGGTAGTCCAATTGGCCTAGTAAGATAAGACTAAGGTGTGTCTACATGTAAAAGACTCGTGAAGGACCTCAATGCTAATAAATTGGAAGCTATCCATGGATAATATAAGTCTCATAAAATGAATTTTAATCCTAAGTTCAATTTTTTGATCACTCTAATAATGGATATGAATAAAAAATTAGAGAACAAGAAACATAGGCATACTTGTCACGTAAAAGGAAGAATATAGTAAGCAAAGGGTGGTGTGAGGTCATTTATGGACCATATCCATACATTATAACTATCACCTAGGTGAGATAACACCAAAATGGGATACATTATGACTAGGTGGAGATATTTTCATAGACCATTTAGCATACATATTGAAGGAAAGGCTACCCAATGCCATAAGGAGACCAATTTACACCATATGTATGTTGCATAGTTGCTAAAGGGCTGAATATTGAGCTATTTTTAGAATTTTCAAGGCATAAATAAGGTCAAATTAGGGAGTTACAACCTCTAGAATGCCAAAATGGGCTCATCAATAGGTTGTCAATCCTTGAGGAGAGGAGTAAGCCTATGTAACTGCCCTATGCCATATGGATCTCATTTATGACCTCTCTTATACCTAGATTTCTCCCTCTTCTCTTCCAAATTCTCTATAAAAATAGTCATTGAGCTCTTATTTTCCATCCCTCAACTGGGTGTAGAAAATCTCTACCAAAATCACTTTGTAAACTCTTTTGAATCAATAAAAGGTAATTTAATATTATTTTTGAATATTAATGTGCTCTTTGGGAGTTATATTTGTAGAATGTATGCATTGTATGATCATCTGTAGGTCCTTTCACTTACCTAGATTTTAGATTGTAGTTATTTGTAGGTTATATGGAGTGTTAGTAATCTTAATTTATCTTGAAGTGTCACAAGTCTATAGTGTCTTACATAGACCTATCTCCTTTGGTCCTTCAGGTTGTAAGTTTATGTCCAACCTTCATAAAAAACATTCATTCTAGAACACCATTTAAGTGTATGATTAATCATTGTCTCTATTAGGTTCACTAGTATTTATCAAAAGGGATGATTGAGAGTGTATCCTTCATCAATTAGTGCATCACCACCTAGAGTAGATTTTTGCATTATTTTTAATTTCCTTCCCTTTTCCTGATGGTTGATTTAGGTCTTAGAAACTATAGGTGTGACTTAAAAACTAGGCAACCCAAAGTCTAAGGTCACTCCCATGTTGGACTAGGTTTGAGGTTAGGATATAAACACTTCTCTCCTTAAATAGGGTGTAACCTAGAACCTCTAAAAAATTCTTATATAGAATTAACTTTGATTTGAATATAATACCTTGTTCAATAACCAAAACATTGTAAACTAGGAATAAAAAACATAAGAGAAGGATCAAGGTAAGGTTAGTACCTAAACACATGATAAAATGACTATCAAACACTAGATCCATAATTAGACACTAGTGCCACATGGCACTACTATCCTAAAAATGGCACTAGTGTCTTAAGGCCTAAAAATAGAGCTAAGACTAAGAAGGACAGGATAAGGGCCCATGTGACTAGGATAAGGTGACTTAAGACCATTGGGGGTGTAATAAATAAGGAAAATAAGACATAATAAAGATAAAAAGACTTAAAATAACCACATAAATAAGTATTGAATTCATTTTTAAGACCTTCATGTGAAAGAGATTAAAAAGACAGTACGTGTGGTTGCTTAACCAAATTAGGGTGTTTAAATTTTCCCCCCTTCTATCCTATTAATATATAAAAATGTAAGTACTAGAGTAAAATAAAAATAAGAATGTGTACCTATACTTATCTATGTGAATGTGGAATATGTGAAGAGTAAATCCATACTGTTGATGTCCTCTACAGTGATCTGAATGGTGCACTGAATCATGAGGAAAAAAACCTTATTTTGCCTCTACCTTGATATCTTTATTGAATATAAGAATGTAAAATAAATGTGTGGAAAAATAAGGCTTGATTTTATCCACTCTGATATCTGAACTAAATCTGGGTATGTAAATTAAATTTGTGGAGAAATAAGGCTTGTTTTCCCCACTCTAATATTTGAACTAAAACTAGGTATGTAAACTGAATGTGTTGAGAAACAAGGATTGATTTCCCCCATTTTGATATCTAAACTAAATCAGGGTAAGTTAATTGAATGTGTGAGAAATAAGGCTTACTCTCCCCCATTCTGATATTTGATTTGAATCTAGGTATGTAAATTGTGTCTGGTGAAAGGATATGGATCATCCACTAAAGATGGTCTTGTGACCCAAACTAGTGAGAACATGTTGACATCCTAGTGATGATATTGAGTATACCCTAATAATATAACATAGAGATCAAGGATATGTGCTCTGCATCATGCCCCTAATCATGAGTAATGTAGTTATGTATCTAAACATATATATTTGAGTGAACTTGTATACATGAGTCAAAATTATATATATATACATATATATATATATATATATATATATATATATATTTGAATATGAGTAAAATTGTGTGTCTAACTAGCTACATGTGAGTAGAATTGTGTGTCTAAATATGTATCTAAGTAGATTGCATATATATGTGAATCTATGAATATAAACATTTGTATATATGCATAGACATGTGTGTCTAAATCTGTATATGAGTAGACTATATATTTGTGTGAACTTGTGTGTTTAAATATGTATCTAAATGAACCTATAGGTATGAATATCTATATATTTGAAGTAATATATGTAGTAATCTTTGTATCTCTAAAGCAATATGTGTATATTATCCCACTTTTAGTGAGAGGGACAAGACTGAGGTGAGGGTGTCTAACCAAAAGTGGTAATGATTTGATGTGATAGTGTTAATTAGTGTGTGTGATGTTGTTTTAAATTTGAATAGTTATTATATTATGATAGAGATGACTTTTAAAACTAGTAATGGGATAGATGTTTTATCTATATTGAGTGTATTATGGTAAAATCACTTGTGTCATTTTGCTAAGTTATAAGAGATTGGGATATCAGTTTAACCTATATAGGGAGATGCACATTGATGCCAAGTCATATGTGGAAGAGATGGTTTGTAAATTAGAGTTACGATTTTTGAGATATCACACTGTTAAGAAGCTGGTATTAGCTGGTAAAATTGGTGTGTGATGTTAACATTAATAAGGTGTCATTTGATAAATGACTTAAATATGTTATTTGATGAGTTTGTCAATTCATTTTAAGTATTTTAGTTGAGATTAATTATTTATCTAAGCTAGAGAATATTTTAAGGATATGAGGAACAACTTTGACCTAATATAGGAAGTGGAGGTACTAACTAGGCTAGGGAGGTGGTTACCCTAGTAAAAAGCCTATATTATTTCCTATTATTGTCATTTGTAATGCATTTCTTACTATTTTTATTGAAAATCTAATAGTTTTAGGGTCTGTTTGGAAATTTGATGCTTTTTTCTTGATATTGGTGCTATTATCCAAGACCTAGCACTAGTGTCTAGGATATAGTGCTACTATCTAATGTTATTATCTTGTATGTAGTGTTAGTGTCTAGTAGGCCTAATTTGTAATGATTATTATTGTTGACTAGATTTTGATGTATGTTTTTATCTATTGGTTTTATATTTTTTATTATCGATGTCAGCTTTGGATTTAATTTTGTAGGTTGATGCATATATGAAAGAGTTATAGACTAGCCAGATGATGGAGACTTTATGGGTTGTACCCCTAATAGATGTCAAGATGTCTATGCTTTAGAGAGTGGGTCTGAGTCATGTGGCATTATTAGAGTCTATACCCTAGGATAAACACATGATGACTACACTATGTGAAAGATAGGATGTAAATACCTACACTTTATGGTTACCTATTAGGGAGATGATTGTTACCTTAGAGGATGTGTTTAAGATATTATAACTACCTATTTACAGATAGAGCCATATTATAGGAGGATATGTGTGATTAGGCTATATAGATGGATTCTAGGTGTTTATCTATTATGGCTATAGGGACTGATTATATATGGAGCCAAAATGATATACTATTGGCATTGATTATCACTACCAATGTTTTGTAGTTTTAGAAGTTATTAGCTATTTTATTAAGTTCATTTATGGTTGTAGATGAGAATGGGGTATCAATAGTGTAGGATATAGAGGAGCATGGTATCATATATTCATGGAGGAAAATGATACTAGCACACCTATACTAGGATTTATACCATTTTACATAGGAGATGTGTAGTAGAGGTGTTAGACCATCTACATTGTTAAATTATTAGGCATATGAGCACATAGTAGTGAGTAGGCTAGTATTTTCTTTATGAGATGATCAGACCCACCCACAGTCATTTATAGAGAGGTGGACTAGGATGATTTGCATTTTAAGGAGGATCATGATGTAGTATTACATGTGTTGTATAGTTTTATAGTTAAATGCATTATATGGAGGCCTATATGGGATATGAGGGATAACATGAGAATGGTGCTTGGATTAGACACATTTTATTGATATGTTGTATGCATGACTGTTGGGTCAATGTATATGAGTGATTCTAATATGAACAAGTTACAAAATAGTTTGGTGTGATTAAATATGTGCCCCCTATTCTAGTGGTGTGGTTGAGGGGTTCTTGGTCTCTAATAAGGCTAGGTAGTAGGCTTAGACCATTAGTTATATAGTTATCCTTGATTTTGTTGATAGAATATGATCATGTGATTGACATACCAAATGTGGATGATGTAGGAGTCATTGATACCTATAAAACCTTCTAGAGAGATCATAGGTGGTCACCTATATTTTAGAGAGGTGAGATAATTGTAGAGGATGTACTAAATGTAGATCTCCTTAGGGTTATCAATGGTCATTTTTTATTGTATGTTTTTACATTTTATGTATTTGGTTACCTATTTACTTAGTTAAGAATTTGATGTATTGTGTGAGTATGTGCAGGTTTAGGTTATGATTAGTACTATGAGACTACCATCGAGTCTACACTCTATGTATTTACATGGCATATTCTTGATGATGCCATGGAGGATGGATTAGGGGAGAGGTACATATAAGTTTTTGGTGTTTATGACCATTTGTTCAATTGAGTGTCAATAGTTATTGCAGTGTAGAGATGGGTAGTTGTTGACAAAGATGAGGTATGCATGGAGTTGCATAGATGGACCATGCCTACACCTAATTCTCTAGGTGTGGACAATATTTAGATAGTGGATGATTAAATACATCTACAATGAGAGCATGCAGTGTATCTCTGAGTTGGGTATGTATCATGAGAGAGAGTAGACGTAGTTGTTAATCAAGGTTATAGAGGGAGAGTGGAAATTCTAGTTATATCATGGATATATATGAGAATGAGAGTGAGGGGTTGGTCTTAGTGGCCATGTCAACATTATTGAGTAATATACTATGCATGTATTTAAACTATACTTTGGGTTATATATGTGCATGTTCATTTTTATATTGACATTGTGTAGATTGGAATCTAGATCTGGTTATATTTTGTATGTTATTTGTATTTAATTATTTTGATTATTTTAAATGATGATAATGGTATATGGTATTTGTCTTAGCAGAGGTAATGATTAGTTTATCTATTTACAAATGTTTAAGTATATATGTGTAGTGTACTAAGAATGTTATTTATTAGTATAGATTTTAAAAGTGTTTCATAAGATTTTAGCATGTAGATCATGTGACTATGGTATGTAATATCTAAACCTAAATGGAATGGTGAACCAATAACCATACTACTCATTTTGTGTCTATGTAGAAGTAGACTCTAAAACTAAAATTGTGTGTGATACACTTCTAGTGGCTAGGTGTGTAGACTCTATAACAAAGAGCTTGATTGGTTGGTGTGTTGAAACTATATTATGAGCTCTATGATTTATATAAAATATTTTGATGAGGTGTTTGGCTATGCTTTGATGTTTGTGATCTCTTCCAAATATCATGACTTGTGATCAAACTGAGGTTATATTTTTATACTTATAATTATTTCCAAATATCTTGCTTAATGTTTGAACTAACGATGTACTTTGATCTCTATAGTTGGTTTTAAATATATTTATAGGTGTTTAAATTGATGTTGTACTCTAATATATATGGTTATTTCCAAATATATTAATAGTTATTCAAATTGATGTTATACTCTAATCTCTATATTTGTTTCCAAATATCTTGATAGGTGTTCAAAATGATGATGTGTGATGATCTCTATGAGCTAGCTACCATCTCTAATAAATATGTGGTGCACAAGATTGCTCATAAATATTTATCCTAGAAATCACATGGCTCATATGATGAGTAACAAATGTATCTTCAAAGGGAATATCCTAAGATAACTCTATCATATATAAGTGTGATCTAGGAGAATGTGGAGACTGAGATCTTGATGCCCCATTTGTGAATGTTATAATATATCGATTAACATACTATTCAATGCAGGCTCAGAGTGCATATCAATGATTGATTGAATTTATTTATCTTATGAAAATTTTAATATGGCTTGTTATGGACACTATGCAAATGGTATGTTGGATGATGATTAGTAGGAGGGAGTGTTATCATCTCCTTTTCTAATAATGTAATCAATATGTCACGAGGCCTATCCCTATCTGAAAATAGTATAACCCCTATGTGTGTGTCTTATGTCTACTTGTTGGAAATTTTGTCCCACATACCAAGCTTTTCCCTAGTTTAAATAGATGAGCAAAGTTATGGATGGAATGAGTGGATCAAATGGCTTAGAGATAGATCTAGAATGGCAAATGGAGGGTTAAAAGAAGTTTTCATGGTATTCAAGCAGTTTCAAGAACAAGTCCAAAAGAGCCTACAAGCCAAAAATCTAAGTACAAAACCTCTATTTTGGCTAAGTCCTCACTTAGCATATTTGTTTCAGGTTTTTTAGCTAAGTGTTGGGGATTTTTTTGGAAAATTGTCTAGGCAAAAGTCTCACAGACTTATACCTTTTGGGAAAAATATTCACAATAATTTCCTTGAAGACCAATTTCTTTTAGGAAAATTATCCACATCAAAAGGCTAAGTCAAAGTCCCCAAGGAGAATTCTTTCATATTTTTTGTTCACGGTATAATTCCCAAAGGCATGTTTCTTTTAGACATTTTTTCCAAGGCAAAAGAAAGGACCTAATTCTTTCAAACATTTTGTCTGAAGCTAAGTCTATTTTCTTTCAGGGAAATTGTTTTCAAAATTTGGAAAAGTGTTACATTTATTTAGGAGAAAATGTTATGTGACAATTTCCCCAAAGCCCAATTTCTTTTAGGAAAATTATTCACATCGAAAAGCTAAGTCTATTTTCTTTTAGACATTTTGTCTCAGATAAAGAAGCCACAAACTTAATTCTTATAAGGAAAATTGCCAAGAAAAAATCTTGAAGAGTATTCTTTCAGACATTTTGTCCAAGGAAAAGGGAGATAAGTGCATTTGTGTCAGGAAAATTATTAGAGATAATTTTCCCAAAGACCTAATTCATTCAGACATTTTGTCTACAACAAGTGTCCTGAGCAAAAACACTAAAAGAAATGTCTTTGCAAAAATCCTAAAGATAAAGTACCCAAAACAAAAAGTACAAGGAAAAATTCTTTTAGTGAAATTATTAGAGAAATTATTTGAGACAAAAGGTCCAATGAAAATATCCTAATGCAAAAGCTCTGAACAAGTAAATTCTTTTGGGTAAATTATTCCACAATAATTTCCCCAAAGACATAATTACATCACCCAAGTTGATCTTGTAGGGTGGTGATAGATGTGAAAATATCAAATTAAATATCACCAATCATCTATTGGATTCCAAATATTGATGGTTACATGGATGTAAAATAAACTCACACATATGTCAAATGATGGGTATGCAGACATCAAAGTTAAGCCTCATGAGTTAGTCATTTGGTTTTAAATGGTAGGTCCAAGTAGATCCAATTTTTGGCATGTGTTCATACCAAGGGAAAGTCATGGTGTGAGATAAGTCAAAAGGTTAAGGATATTGAGAATACACCATGTGCCATAAGCACATAAAATAGTAGACTAACAGTAGGATCCTGAGATCAATGCATGATTAACAAGTGACATGAGCATGTTTAAGTTGATAAAGGATTGATGAATTGAATTTTATCATTCAAATCAAGATTAATGGAGTGATATGAGTCAAAATATCAATGATCCAATTCAATTTCTGATGGCCAATCAAACAAAGGTGAGATTAGGTGACTTATACAAAGGTTGATAAAGAAATTTTTGACATGATAAGGTAAATAAAAAGCTTGGATCCAAGTTTAAGCATGGTCTAGATTGAATTAGAGCCATATTTTTGAAGTATGCCACCGAATAAGACATGTAGACTTTGATGGCTTCATCTCCAAATACATCTATCTAAAAGTGACCCTTCTCCCCACTCTTGCATGCCTTGACAAACCAATAAAGAGTAGTTTACACTGCAACAAAACCCTAGTAGACTAAAATGATTATTGTAACTACATTGATGCTAGAACATAGCTCAAAAAAACTTGATGCTATCATTACAAACCATAAGGGAGAATCAATTAGGGAATAATTTAATGGTTCAACCGATTGAAGTGACCTAGATCAATTAGGAAGCTTGAAGGAGTATAAATGTAGATCTAGTTGTAACTATGGTTCAAATGGAGTTGTATTCATTTTGATTCCTTTTTTAACACCAAAATATTTTTCTTTCTCTCCTTTTCTATAAATATATCCTTTCAACCATTGTTAAGCATCCCCTAGGCTGGTATAACTAGACTCTACCAAAAATTGTATCCTACACCTCTAGGAATAATGAATAAAGCATTTTGTAGGTGTTTACTAATCTATGATTAGTTTTTTGTATTTTTTTGATGTGCAAAAGTAGTTTTCATCTTCCCTTTATAGGTCTAGGTTCAACCTAATTACTAATAAACCATCCTTACAGAGCATCTAGCATGTTTTAATGATGACGTCTCAGGTATAGAGTGGATTATTAACTATAAGTGTTTTTAATCAGTCATTACCCTCATCACCCTCTAACATAAGTCCATCAAATTGACCTATAGGTAAATTACTATTTCTTGTAAACCATATTAAACATTTTATTAGTTATTTTCATATTCTATTAGTATGACTAATGAGTTAAATCTTGAGAGTGGATCTTTAAACATTTGGTGCATCACCATATGTTAGAATAGATTTTATTTTATGTAATATCTTAACTCTTTTCACCCCAACTTATTTAGGTCTTAAAAATAGAGTTCTAAAATATCATATCTAAGGAACTAGCCTCACTAAAAACCCTAGAGGTCTGATCTAGATATAGCTATCCTGCAGCGTTAGATCATTCCCATGTTAATCTATGTATGAGTTAGAATTGACCAATCAAAATTCTATTGGGTGCTATCTAGATATCTAATAGTTCTAGCACACTTGATGGGACATTTTATTTACATAATATTTGCATATCTGAGTATAGTATCAAATTCTAGAGTTTAATTTCTTGATTTGCATATTTTTCATGCCCCTAAGAGTTGTCACACAATCCTCTATGAAAGGAAAATAGATATATTTATCTGAGCTATCTTTCTAAATAGCAAATAAAAAGAAAACTTCTCAATCAAATCCTAATCTTACATCTCTTGGTCCCCCTATTGTTGCATAAAATCTTCACTTTCAAGCTAATAATGTTCATCCAAACATTCTTTTAAATCTCATACCTCAGATGGTTTTTCCCAGTAGATAATCCTTTATGACATTCAATGGTGGTAGTCCTATAAATTTTACTCAATGGAATGATATTTTAGTCTCAGCTTTGAAGGCTCTTCCTTATTTTATAGGAGAAAATTTAGTTACTCTTATAGAACATATTATAGATATTTTTAACCTTTGTTCATTACATCATGTGACTCAAGAAAATGTAATAATGAGGTTGTTAGAAACTTCTTTCAAAGGGAAAGCACTTCAATTGTATATAGGATTGGCTCCTACATCAATCAATAATTGGGATGAATTTGGAGAGGTCCTATTCAATCACTTTGAAGATAAAAGTGATCACCTCTCACTAGTGGAGTAGCTCACAATGATCAAGATATTCAATCATGAATTCATGGTGGATTTAAACTATAGGTTTCAAAAGACTTGGGAAAAATTCTTAAAGTGATCAAGGCTACATCCAACTATGATTTTCTATATTATTTGAAGGCTCTCAATTCAAAAATAGTTGTGATGATTTAATGCATGGGAGGGAAAACTCTACCTAAGGTTTTTGAAATAGCAATCAAGGCTAAGAATTGCTTTATACGAGTAAGAAAGTTATCTCCAAGGACACTAATTCATCTCTTTCCATATATCCACCTTATTTCTCCCACTATTGCTCCACTTCCACATTCAACAAAGTTTTATCAAACAGAGGGTGATCAAGCTGATAGATTGGGGAAGATAGAGAGTCTTCTTAAGACTCATAACAAGAAGTTTATTATAATAGAAAGATAATAAGCTCCACCATATAATCCATATCATAATACTAATCATAATTATCAATATAATAGGCCATCTTATCAGTCTAATCAGCAAGGATGAGGGTAAAATTCTCAATCAAAGCAATACAATTCTAATGCTCAAGGCAATTATAGAGTTATTATACCAACTCAGAACAATTTTTTCAAGAAAGACAATGGAACAATTAGTGGGATCAACCAAATAACATAGAAATAACACCTACTGATGAGTGCTCTTATCAATCTTATATGTAGCAAAGTTTAACTCCACATGAAAACTAGTTAAATAAGGAAGCTTCTCTACTAAATGGAGACATTCCTTCATTCACCCAAGTATAAGTGCCAAATCAATAAGGAGGAGAGAATGGTAATACACCTATTGAAACTATATTTGTGAACTTTCAATAAGGTGAGGATTATTTGGAGCACATAGCTATGAATCAAAGTCAAAATATACCTAATGTTGATAATTCAGTTGTATCCCATACTAGATCCAAGAAAAGGGTAGTTGGTTATGGTTTAGGTCCTGATAAGGCAGCCCCTAAACCTTCTCAGTCACCAAAAAGAACCACCACTCATGAGCTACTTGAAAAGACACCAGATCAGCATGTTCAAGATCTAAAGGGGTAGAATGTGAACGGGCCTTACATCCCTTAGTTCACACATCTAGGATCCCCTCTTACTCCTAAATTGTATTCAAATATAGTTACTTCTCCACTTAGAATTGTGGATCATATGAAGAAAACTTTGGTATCATTTTCAATGTGGGATACACTATGAATCCCAAGATAAAAGAAGTATTTGTAAGAAGAGATTTCAAAGCTCAATATCTCTGATGGACCACCTAAAAATGAAAGAGTAAGTTTTATTATAGCCAAATTGAATCCATGTATTGAGCCTTAATCTCCTAAGGTGACTAATCCTCCTCCATTATATCTTTTAGTTATCATAAGATATTGTATTTTTCACAATTGTATGATTGATAGTAGAGCTAGTACTTTTATCATGCCTAAATCCATAGCTAAAAAAATAGGGCTTAAGTATAAACCTCATGGAAAAGGAATGTTATAGTTGGATGTTTTTCTTACTAATAATATGGGCATCCTCAAAGATCTTAAGATTCTACTTGTTTCTTGTCTAAATTTCACCATTTCATAGGATATAGTTGTTGATTTACCTCCATACTTTGCACTATGCCTATCCAAGAATTTTGTTACTAAAATAGGAGGTTATCTTTCTTTAGATTTCTCATACATGGTTTTTAGAACCATATATGGAACCAAAATCACTATAAGATTAGAACCTATTTCTAGATTCCACCTTGAACCATAAATGCTAAATATGTCTAATATGAATTGTAGTATTTAGAAGAAGATGAGCATACTATTGATCAAGAACCTTCTAATCCACTTAAATGCATATCAGATCTACTCTTGTATGAGTGGGATGATGATAATCATGGGTATGACCCATACAAAGGTATTCAAAAATCTGGTTTTGGTGTCTACTAAATGCATGAAGAAGGTGACTCATTACCTAGTCTCACCAACTCAAAGTAAGATCAAGAGGGAGTATGGAATATATACTTTGATAGATCCAAGTCAAAGAATGGGAGTAGGGCTGGTGAAATGTTAGTTTCACCTCAAAATCAAAGGTTTTATTTTTTAGTTAGATTTTAGTTTAGGTGTACATCAAATACTATAGAATATGAAGCTCTTATTCATGGCCTTTAGTGAGTTAGAAAGAGAGGTATTAAGATTTTTTAGGTGAAAGGTGATAGTGAGTTGGTAGTGTAACAAGTTAGAGGTTTAAGTGCAGAAAATAACCCTCTTAAAGGTCTAAAAACATAGAGTTCGGGACCTCATAGAAGATTTCTTAGCATTTGATATCCATTCCATTCTTAGAGGAGCCAATCAACATGTAGATAGACTTACTTCTATAAGAGCACAATATGACATAGTGGACCATCTTAAGGATGATAAAAAACAAACCCAAATCAAGGTTATGTGCAGTCCTTAGGTTATAAACAATGATGTAAGTTGGTAGTCTTTGATAGTGACAAATAGATAGCCTGTTTCTTACATAATGAGGCAAAATTTTGCTCAAAAAATCAAAATAAATTGCAAGACCAATATGAATTTAAGATTTTGAAATTGAGATCAAACAAGATGTATAAAGGTTTAGTAACTTTGGAGACCATTTTTAATGAAAATGATTTAAAAATGACAAGGTAAGCTTCTCTTCTAAGGAAGAACATAATGAGCAAGTTCACATAGCTAAAGGCAAGCAACTCAAGTGGGGTAAAGTAAACATTAATTATGAGAGAGTATATTTCATTTCATTATAAATGAGTACATGGATTTATTTTCTTAGGAATACTATTATTTGAAAGGGTTTGACCCTAGATTAGCACAACATACTTTTGAGTTTGAACAAGATGCAAAACCAATAAGATAGAAACAAAGGCCCATCAACCCCAAGGTTGAAATTCTCAGGAGAAAGGAGCTTACCAAGTTGATTGAGTAAACTATAATATTTCTTATAAAACACTCAACATGGGTAGAAAACCTTGTACTAGTAAGAAAAAAATAGAGAGATAAGACTATGTATGGATTTTATAGATTTAAACAAAGTGTCACTAAAATACCACTATCTTGTTCCCTCCATGGATCAAATCTTGCAAAGGGTATCAGGTTCATAAAGTTTCTCCTTATTGGATTGGTACTCATGTTACAACTAGATATTTTTGAAAGAGTATAATCATTATAAAATAACATTCACAACCAAATGGGGTACCTATGCTTATCAAAATATGCCTTTTGGTATCTCTAATGCTAGAGCCACTTTCCAAAAGGTAATGGATGTTGTCTTTCAAAGACTTTTGAGTGAAATGGTCTTAGTTTATCTTGATTATATTACTATATTTTCAAAATATCCTAATTATCATCTAACACACTTGAGATTTATTTTTGATAGATGTAAATAATTTGAAGTTTCATTGAATCCAAATAAGTGTATCTTTTCAATCTAGGAGGGGAGACTACTTAGACATATGGTCTTTCTATTGATTCAAAGAGAATAGAAGTAATCTTCATTGTATCATTGCTAAAACATAATAAATGATTTCAAAGCTTCCTAGGCAAGATCAATTTACTCTTGGATTTATAGAACTAGTAATGCCACTCACTCAAATGATGAAGAAACATCAAGAATTTTCTTAGAGTAATGAAGGTAAGAGAAGTTTTGAATCCATAAAATAGGAAATAAGTTAAGATCTTACTTTTCTTAATCTATATTTTAGTAAGAATTTTTTTATGTATATTTTTTCTACATTTAGTATAATTTCAATCATGCTTAGGCAGTGGAATAGTGAAGACTTGGATCAACCCTTTTCTTTTTTCAGACAAGCTTTGGAAGAATATAAAGAGAAGTATTCTTTTTTTTTAAATCATATGCTTGATTTTATAATAGATTTTAAAAACTTTCGACATTTGATTTCAAATAAGAAGATTATACTAATGGTAGCTCATCCTAGTGTGAAGGATTTCATTCTCAAAAGAGACTTAAGTGAAAAGAGAGATGGATGAGTCATCAAGTGCATGGAATATGATATTGAAGATAAAGTCACAAAGGTGGTCTGAGGTAAAGTATTGTGTGAACATATTTTATAAAATATGAAAGAAGAAAAAGAGATGGTTTTAACACTACAAGACACCCAATAGGAAGATGAAACTACTCATCCATCCAATTAGACAAAAGACATTTCTAGATTCCTTCAAATAGAAAGAGGTTTAATGGGATTAGATGCATTAATGAGAATAAATTTTAAGATATAATTAGTACCATACATTTTTATTAATGGAGTGATTTTCAAAAAATATATTGGAGGTATATTTTTAAGGTGTGTTGAAGCTAATCAATTTGACAAGACTTTTAAACAATTTTATGATAGTCCTTATGAAGGCTATTTTATAGTCAATACCAAAGCTAAAAAAATCAAAGAGATGGTTATTTTCAACCTAATTTATTTAATGATGCAGGTGCATGGGCTAGGAAGTGTGCAATGTTTATGGGTAAATAGAGACTAACTACTATGCCATTGAAACCTATTCAAGTTGAGCAACCTTTCATGCTATGGGGTTTATAATTAATTGGCATGATACATCCTTCATCCAGTGTTAGTCATAAATGGGTCTTAATAGATATAGACTATTTTACCAAGTTGGTAGAATCAGTACCTTTGAAGGAGGCAAATGAGAACTCTATGGTTAGACTTTATGAGAGTCTAGTCACCCATTTTAGAGTACCTTCTACTATAATATCAAATAATGATTTGGAATTAAATGGTGAAAAAATATGTGATTTGGATCTTGAAAAAGATATTTATCTAGCATCATCATCAAATTACTACCCATAGGTTAATGGACTAGCTAAGTCCAATAACAAGAACCTGATTTAAATCATCAAAATAAAACTAGAAAATAATTAGAAATCTTGGTATACAAATATGAAGACTACTTTATAAGCTGATAGGATCACCCCTAAGAATGCCATTGGTCATTAACCTTATCTCTTAGTTTATGGGAGAGAATCAAATCTACCTATCTCACTAAAGCTTCTATCTTTGGAACTTGCATGCTAATTAGAACTTCTATAAAGTGATGCAATGGAGGTTAGGATGAATGAACTGAGATAATTCAAAGAGATAAGAGATGAGGCCATGCATACCATGTGGTCTAACCATAAAAAATTTAATAAATATTTAAATAAAATAGCTTCATTAAGGATATTCTAGTAAGGTGACATAGTCCTAAAATAGGATGAGGACCGTGCAAAACCAAGAAAACACTCTAAGTTTGATAGCCTTTAGATTGGACCTTATGTCATCATAAGTTGCAAAGAAAGAAATGCTTTTAAGCTTGATAGATTTAATGGAGAGAGCCTTCACATCCTTATCAATGGGAGGTCTTTTAAGTTTTTTTATTATTTTGAGATCATGCTCTTTGTACATAAGTAGATAGGCCTATATTTTCCTCTAAGTGTTTTTGCACATTGCATTTTTTTTTAGTTAGTTTTGGTCCATTTTATTGCTTTTTTTTGTTTGTGGGTTACCCATTGCTCTAAAATTTATTCATGAATCATTCAGAGTATTTTATTTCAATTAGTACCTTATTCATTTAGTCATCATGAGCAAGCTTGGTCAAATAACTAGGTTCCATGACCAACAGATTGGTCAAGCTAGCTAAGTCACTTGAAATATTGGTCATTTTAGCCCACATACCAAGCTTCTAAATGGTTTAAATAGATGATAAAATTAATATATGGAATGAGTGGATCAAATGGCTTAGAGACAAGTCTAGAATGGCAAATGGAGGGTCTAAATAAGTTTTTATGGTGTCTAAGTGATTTCAAGAACAAGTCTAGAAGAGCTTGTAGGCCAAAAAGCTACGTTCAAAACCTCTATTTTGGATTAGTCCTCACTTGGCATATTTGTTTTGATATTTTTGGCTAAGTGTTTGGGACCTTTTAAATAAAATTGTCTAAGGCAAAGATCTTGTAGACTTATCTCTTTCAGGTAAAAGTTCTACAATAATTTCTCCAAAGACCAATTTCTTTTAGGAAAATTATCTGCATCAAAAGGTTAAGTCAAAGTCATGAAGGGAAATTCTTTCAAACTTTTTATTCATGGCATAATTATTGAAGGCATGTTTATTTTAGACATTTTGTCTGAGGAAAAATCAAGGACCTAATTCTTTCAGAAATTTTGTCCAAAGCTAAGTTTATTTTATTTCAGAGAAATTATTTCTAAAACTTGGCTAAGTGTTGGATTCTTTTCATAAAAAAAGTTACGTGACAATTTCCCCGAAGACCAATTTTTTTCAAGAAAATTATCTGCATCAAAAAGCTATGTATATTTCCTTTTAGGTATTTTATTTGAGACAAAGAAGTTACAAACTTAATTCTTTTAGGGAAAGTGGTCTAGAAAAAATCTTGAAGAGTAATTCTTTTAGACATTTTATCTATAGAAAAGGGAGCTAAGTGCATTTGTGTTGGTAAAATTATCTAGGAAAATTGTCTAAGACAATTTTATTGAAGACATAATTCATTTATACATTTTATATGTAGCAAGTGTCTTGAGAAAAAATCTCAAAAGAAATGTCTTTGCAAAAATCCTGAAGGCAAAATGCCCAAAACAAAAAGTACAAGAGATAATTATTTTAGGTAAATTGTCAAAGAAAGTGTCTAAGACAAAAGGTCCAAATAAAATAGCTTGATGCAAAATCTCCAAATAATCAAATTCTTCCATGGAAATTGCTCTATAATAATTTCTTTAAATACCTAATTACAATTAGCCAAATTATTTTGACAAAGTTGATCTAGTCGGGTGGTAATAGGTGTGAAAATGTCAAAGTAAATCTTAGTAGTCATCCATTATAGTCCAAATATTGATGATCGTATGGATGTCAGATACATTCATGCATATCTAAAATGATAGGTGCACAAACATCAAATTTGAGTCTCATGAGTTAGTTTTTTGGGTTCAAATAGTGGGTCTAATTAGATCCAATAGTTGGCATTCATTCATACTAAGGGAGATCGATGGTGCAATATAAGTCAAAATGTCAAGTAGATTGAGAATCCACCAAATGATATAAGCACATAAAGTAGTAGAGTGATATTAGGATCTTTAGATCAATGCATGATTAATAAGTGGCATGGGCACATTCAAGTTAATAGAAGATCTATGAACCATGTTTTATCATGCAAATCAAGATCAATAAATCAAGATGAGTTGAAAGATCAATGATCCAAGTCAATTTTTGATGGTCAATCAAATGAAGGAAAGCCTAGGTGACTTATATGAAGGTTGTTAGATAAATTTTTGATGGGGTAAGGTAAATAAAAATCTTGGATTTGAGTTCAAGCATGGTCTAGATTGAACTAGAGATAACTTTTCAAAGGATTCCACCAAGGTAGACATGTAGACTTTAACAACTTTATCACCAAAGATAGATTTATGAAAGTGACCCTTCTCCCCACTCTTGTATGCCTTGATAAACTAGTAAAGAGTATTTTTTATCATGACAAAACCCTAATAGACTGATCTAATTGTTATAACTACATTGATGTTAGAACCTAGCTTGAAATAAATTGTTCTCACTATTGCAACCATAAGGGTGCATCGATGAGGGAATAATGTAATGGCACAACTACTTGTAGTGAATTGGATCAATTAGGAAGATTGATTGAGTATAAATGTAAAATCAGTTGTAACTATGGTTCAAATGATTTGTGCTTATTTTGATTCCTTTTTTAGTGCCAAAATTCCTCTCTTGCTCTCTTTTTCTATAAATATAACCTTTGAGCTATTTTTAAGCATCCTTTAGGTTGGTACAACTAGACTCTATCAAAAATTATATTTTTCACCTCTTAGAGTAATGAATAGAACATTTTGTAGTTGTTTACTAATCTATGTTTAGTGTTTTGTATTTATTTTATATGCAAAATTAGTTTTCATCTTCCCCTTGCAAGTCCAGGTTGAACCTCAGTACTAATAAACCTCCTTATAGTCATCTATCATATCTTAATGTTGATGTCTCAGGTATAGAGTTGATTCTTGACTGTAAGTGATTTCAATTAGGCATTACACTCATTGCTCTCCAACCTAAGTCCATCAAATTGACCTCTAAGTGAAGTATTATTTCTTAGAAACCATAGTAAACATTGTATTAGTTATTTTCATAGTCTATTAGTGTGACTAATGAGTTCAATATTGAGTGTATATTTGAACATTCAGTGCATCACCATATGTTAGAAAAGGTTTTATTTTATACAATCTCTTAATTCTTTTCACCCCAACTTGTTTAGGTCTTTAAAAGAGAGATCCAAACTATCATATCTAAGAAACTAGCCTCATTGAAAACCCTAGAGGTCTAATTTATATATATACATATCACATCCTTAGATTATTTCCATGTTAGTCCAAGTATGAGTCAGGCTGATCAATCTGACCTCTATTTAATACTATCTAGATAGCTAACACTACTCACTATAGGAGGTAATCTATGAAGAGGTTATTTTCCTTTGTTGAGGATATATATCAGTTGTTTATATTCCACTAGTTTCTTAATTGGAAGTGGATTAGGTTCTTGTACCATGTTAGATGACTATGGCTCTAACAATCCTACATCCAAAACTACCTCTGAAGGTGCAACCACTAGTCCCAGTTTCTCTCTAATCCCAAAGTTGTGTAACATAGATATCTGAATGACTGTGATGTCTCCTATAAAAAAAATTCTTGAATAGGGATAATGAGCCCTCTATCAAAAATATATTGTACCTTTAAAACTATTGGCTAGTAGATCAATTAATGTATACATGTATAGAATCTTAGAATGTATACATTTATTGTATCTGATTGGCCCTAGTGTAGTGAAGGCAACCTCTTATATGTAATACAAGGTCCCTTTTTTAATATGTAATGCATGAAAAATACATATTATAACTCATTATATGTGTATAATGAACCACTAGGTAGTGAATGATGAAACTACTCTATTGCATGACCCTCTAGAGTCCTAAGAAATAGTACTAAAAGAGTTAAACTACTAGTAACATGTAATCACTTTCTTGTGAGCTTTGAGATGCAAGTATGGATCTCCATGTCAATCAAACTTTTGTAAATCTAGTGTCTTTAATTTTTATGGTAAGGTTGCATTTTAAATCCTACGTGGGATGAGATTATTATGGATGGCATTGGAATCCACCCATGAGTGGTATGTTTTACTTTCCAATGTGAGATGGTGTACTTATTATTAAAAAGCACCCATGCCATGAATCAAGTAAATTAACACTTGTGAATTTATATTATCATCATATATGGGTTAATTTAATTCTTTAATTTTGTTATTTATCTTAGACATTATTATATTACATTGGAAGCCTTTTTTAGGGAGTGTTGGTTTGCTTTTTGTAACCTTTGGAGGTGTGATAACTAGGATTTGGTTAGAGGGAAATGCGTTATCACCCTCATTTAGGTTATTTTGATAAATAAGTGCTACTATATTAAGGGAGATTGATGGAGATTCATTTGTATCTCTTATTTTGTTAATTTATAAATATCACTTGTTAATTGATTAGAAGGTAGTTTATTATCAAGTAAATATAAACTATGAACATATGAATAACTATGTATGTGTGTTTTTACCTGTGACCTAGTATTTTTTTGAATGAGAAATAGGAGAAGTATGATGAGAAATATAAGGTGTAAAATCCATGTCCTCTTCATCATAATCATAGTAATCATCATTATTCCAAGGTTCATCAAAAATAGAGTTTAATTCACTTGTATAAGAGTATAAGAAGTATCATCTGCATGCTCATTAAGAGAGAGTAGGATAAGATCTTAAATTTTTACTACTGTGCAATGGGTCATCATGTGTATGTGTAATGTAATGATTTTTTTCACTAGCTATGTGTGGAATGCATAAATAATTATTACTTTCAATCTTGGAGTCAAGGATAAAATAAGTAGAAATCATGTTTTCATTTTACATATTATGACATGTAAGAGAAGGGTTACATACATTTGAATTATAAATATGTTATAAAGAATTATTTCATTGATCTTGAAATTTAAAAGAAGGTGGTGAAATAATTTCATCTACCTTAGTTTGTGCATTGGTAAAAGGTGTAATATCAGTGGTACAACCTTTTCTAAATTAAACTGAGAAGGGAAAAGAAGATGCATTTCTCTTATCTATTTTATTTGAATTATGAAAAAATGTGTTTCATATATTTCACCTTTATTGATTTAATTTGAATAAGAAGGTAGCAAAAATATTTGAAAAACTAGGATCACATTAGAACAATGCACTACCAACAAGAATCTCATTTGGCATTATATTGTTAGTTTGATTTTGAGGTGTAAGAGAAGAGGGAGAGGAAAGAAAATAAGACATATCTAATATATCCTCATCTACATTTTAATTATCATGCTCATACTATTCCTCATATCCATCAGTATATGATGGTAATCATCATTATTATAAATGAAATCATTATAATTACTAATGTAAAATATTGAAAATTTGTCCATTCATTATTATAATTATGATAAAAAATTAAAAAAATGTCAATTAGGTGAGGGGTATAAGATTTCTTAGATGTCATTTTAAACTTGTCAAAGAAAATAATGTAGATAATGAATAACAAGAACATATGAGGTAGAATGTAATATAACATAAGTATATGTTCAACTATGAGAAATTTTTAACCTAATGTGTAAAATAAATTAAGATTATAAGTGAAACCCTAATTGTTATTATTTGTATGTATAGCAACCTAGTATATGGATCTAGGGTTTGAATGAGGTTTTTTTTATAGAAATTTAAATTAAATTAAATTGATGAAACCTTAATATAGGATTAATTTGAATGATCTAGGTTATGCCAAAAATAAATAAAAATAAAAGTTTCTACGCATAATTTAATGCACAAAAATTGGAAGATAAACCCTAGGAAAAACTAGGATTTTAAGAATTATTCAAAGTAAGTTAGGTTCACCAAATGTTTTAAAATTTTAGGACTTATATGGTTTAAATCATGTGTTGTTAAAGGGATAGGTATGATAATAATCTAGAATGAAAACTCGAAATAACTAATTTGACAAACCTTTCCCAAAATAGTAATAATAGAGAGAAGGAGCATTTGTCTCAAATAAAATAGGTATTTATATAGATTAGGGGGATGAAACAAGTTGAAGAAACAAGCTTGTAGACACTATAAAATTTCACATAATAGTTCTAGATGATAAAATGCCTTGAGGTACCCTAACCCTTCTGAACCCCCTAACTGACCCATTAGAACCTAATTTAAGTTAGCTACTTAGCTAGCTAAACTCACTAACTTACTAACTAACGCTTCACCCAACCCCTTTTAACTCACCTTGACCAATTTTCCTCTAGACACTCGACCATCGATGGTCATCATAATCACTAATGGTTAGGCTGATCATTGATGGTCATGTTCTTTCTCATTCTTACACAAATACCATTTATGTGAAATCTAACATAGCATAGTTAAATATGTCTACTTTTCCCATTTATAATAAACTTTCGAGCATTTAAATCAGCAAACCAACCTCCTAAGTAACCTTCTGTCTTCTATCTCCCTTTGCCTATAAAAGGATGGTAGTAGGAGGTAAAATATATCGATCATCGTAAGCATTATAACACATAGGTTTTCAAGCTTCTAGTCAACTAGTCTTCTTTCCAGTAATTTAGAAACTATAACAGAGATCTGAACCTCTACCAAAATTTCTCTTGAGGCAATTTATTGTTACTCTGCCAAAATTGTTCCAACCATCAACCATTTAACAAGAAATGGGTACAATTTATATTTTATATTTTCTTCTTGGTTTCTAACTTCTAGGCCTAAATCAAACCTCCTGCACCTATATTTTTACTTTTGTACCCCTAACTAGATCCTTAACAAACCCTTACCTGATCATTGACCCAATCTACAACTCCCTTTTCTGAGTATGTTTTGATTGCCTTCAGATATTTTTCTTTTTCTTAATTTGTGTTTGAGTTGTGACATTTTCATCATTTCTTTTCTATTCCTCACATGGTCCTTACTAGACAATAGTTTAGGAACCAAACTAACCAAAAACCATCTTCCTCTTCCTCTTCTTCCATGTAGTATACTTCTAATGTTGAGATTTATCCTCATCTTTCTCCCCCTCCTACCATTCCTCAAATAGTTATTGAGGGTGATGCAAACTTTTTTACCTTCTTTGATAACAACCTCATATCCCTTCAACATTACCTCAACACCTTATCTCAACATACCCCTATTACTTCTATTCCTCCTATGGATCTACCTTATGGTATGCCTCCCCATCTTATCCTTGGTGCTACCTCTACCCATCCTATGATCACCCAAGCATCTTCCACCAATATCCCATCCATTACCACCACCCAAACTCAATCTAACATCCTAACCAATAGCCAAACACCTTCTACACCAACCAACACCTCCAACATAGGAGAAACCTCACCTTTTATTACCCATACTTCATCCACCATGGGGGTATCTTCTACCCTTATTTACACCATTCCCCTTATCACTACCAACCCACTAATTTCCACCCCACATCAAAATTTGGTGCTTTCTATACCTACTACCCTTCCACCTATTAGCACAAGAGTTACCACTCAACCCCAACTAACTAACTACCCATTCATACCTTCAAATCAACCCATATAAATCCCTCAACAAATACCCATGACTTCCTACCGATATGTTCCTAATCTACAAGGATACATAGCATCTTCTACCCAATGTTTTGTTTCCATTAACCCTTATGTGGCATCATCTTAATCTTCAATGACCACATACCAACATGTGGTATCTTCTCAACCTTCTACCACTTATCCATATATTATTTCCACCTAACCTTAACCAAACTTACCACACAATTATGGAGCTTCCCAACCTCAAATGGATTTATTCAAAATGTTAATGGACAAAATGAATAACTTAAAGTCATCTATCTCTAGGGCTCATAACCTTTTATTTTATGATCAAATCTGTAATGATCCTATTCACCCATCCATCCCTATCTGATCTTATCCTCCTTAATGGAAACTGCCCAAGTTTTCCAAGTTCCAAAGCAAGGAGTACCTCCAACAACACTTAAGAGTATTTTTCCATTCTTGTTATTTAATTTCATATGATTATGTTCTTCTCCTTTTTACCTTTCCTATGTCGTTATCTAGACTAGAATTATATTGGTATAGTGATCTCACCAAACACTCTATATTTTCCTTTTCCTAACTTACCCAAATCTTTTTAGATCATTTCTTAGTTAATATATCTAAAAAGGTCTCTATTACCGACCTCTACTCCATAAGGCAATTTGATGATGAATCAATTGTTGATTTCATAGCTAGATGGAGAGGTCTTATCAACCATCTCTCTTTCTCATTACCCCAACCTAAGTTAATTGAACTCTTTACTTGGCATTGTGCCAAACATATTTCCCCTACTCTTCAAGTTCAAACTTTTAGGACTTTTGATGAGGCTTTCACCATGGCACACAAATTATAAATTAGAGTCATTGATGAAGGGAAATTGAAATTGAGAAATAAAAATTCTAGATTCAAATCCAATGACCCTTCCTCATCCAAAACCAACAACCAATATAACCATCCCAACACCAAACCAAAGGCATCCACAAACTAGTTTTTCCTTAAAACCACTCCACCACCAACTATCAACCAACCCAACCAAATGAACTCCTCTAACTCTTCCAACCAACAAAACTGAAATCAAAACCAAGTTGCCCCAAAATAATACACTCTGATAGGGTAGTATTATGCTTTAGTTTTGTAAAAAATTCTCAAATCTAACATCATACATCTTCTTCCCATAAAACCTCTCCAATAATTTTTTGTTTCTTTCCCTACACCTGGTTGGTATAACTAGAATGATCTATGTGCTTTCCAATGTGTCATTGGACATGATGTCAATAGGTACAACACCTTTAAAACCATTGTCCAAAACATGATTGATAAAAGAAAACTTGTATTTGATAATTCTAATGCACCCCTAAATAAATCCCTTGACATCTTTCGTAAACCTTTCCCCAATCATACCCCTTCTAACAACTATGATGATGATAAACTATAATCATCTCACACTCATGAGGTCCATATGGTTAATGTCATTATTAGTGAACCTATAATTGAGGATATCATTACCTTGACTACCTCTACCTCCATTCTACTCATTTAAGTGGTGAACTCACCTTATATTCCTTTGAACACACAAATAGAGGAAGAAACCACCCCTCTTTCTTTACTTGATAAGACAATGGACTTGTCCACATATCCTTTGATAGAAATACTAAAGGAGGCAACCATTGCTTCAACTACCTCTTCCCCCACTCCACTTATTGAAGTGGTGGAATTACCCACCATTCCTTTGAACACCCAAACAAAAGAAATAACCATCTATGTTCCTTCAATTAAGGCCATAACACCTTCTTACCCTATCTTAGAACCACCCATTCTCTCTTTGGGAATTATCCTAAAAGAAGAGATCACCTTGCCTATTCCTTTCATGGAGAAAACATCCTCCCAAATCTTGGAACCTTCCATCAAGAACAAAGGTGAAGAAACCATTGCCTCACCTCAGCCTATGGGCTTAATCTTTGAAACCAATGACCAAGAGATCAAACCCATTTACAAAACATTTTCTAAATTGGTCTAAAGTATTGAGTTCACTTGTCAACCCAATCTAAATAGAGCCACCTTTTGGTATCATCTTGGGCTCCCCTATCAAAAAAAAACTTGAAACTTCAACCTCACATGCATCTACCATCAAACCTATCATCACCTCAACACCTTCATCAAACACTTCTCCCTCCAAAACTGTAGGGGAACCATCCAACCCACCTCCATCTAAAATTGTCAAATCACCTTACACCTCTCTAACCAAACCCATCAATAATATAGGAATACTTACTACACCTAGCCTTGTTCACCCATATTTGAAGTTGGACTTAAACCCATCTAGTCCAACAAAGAAAACTCTAACCAAACCAACTAAGAAAGTGGATCCAACCAAACTCCCACCTCCAACCAAAGCCATACCACTTGCTTCACACTTACCATCTATCTTAAAACCCAATCCTTCCACCATCTTAGGAGATTATCCTTATACCAAGAAGGTGAAACCTCCCAAAACTACCCAACCTAAACCTTCTCTTTTCATTATACCTTTACCTACCCCCACCAAATCATCAAACTCCCCATCATTCCTAAATAACCTATCTACCTCTACCTTCCCACCTATCTCCAAACCTTCATCATCCACATATAAATATTCTACCTCAAAACCAACCATAACCAAATAATCCCAACCAAAACCACCTACCAAAACCATTCCACCACCTACAACTTCCATGATGAAGTCTACTTCTAAGAAGGCTCCTAGACCTAAAACCAAAAACCCAACACCCTCAACACCTTTGCTCAAATCTTATTAGACCATTTTACAAAGGTTATTTCAAAATTATTATTTAATCCTACCACCTATCAAACCTTTCAACCCTTCAAGTCCTAAACCATCTTGTTTCAATGATAGTCTAATATGCTCATACCATAGGACCCTTGGACATGACATAGAGAACTATAAAGCTCTCCATGCACTTGTCTATAACTTATGGGATGAAGTTGATCTATTATCAAATAAACCTCCCTTGAGCCCATTGCCAACCAAACCACCAAATAACCAGTCCAACACTTACCTACTCCTCCACTCTCATCTAAAAGTAAGGAATAACTAAAGCAACCTTCTATCCCAACACCTACCCTAATCCACACAATCCATATGGTTACTAGATCTAGACCCAATAAAAGGATAAGGGAAATCCAAAGTGTCCATACCATGGATTTATCCTTCCACCCCTCAACCTTCCAACTAAACACAAGCACCCTCACCTTTACCTCTACCTTCACTAAAACCTAAAATATCCATTTTGGGTGCTTCTCCCTCTAACCCTTCTGAATCTATTTAATGAGTAGTTCTGAAACAACTTCACTAGACATCAATGAAGATGAGCCTTTACAAATTAATAAACACCTCACCCCATCACCACAAATCATTGATAGAGGCCCTAAAGTCAATATAGGTTCAACTAGAAGACCCTCAATGTCTTGCATCCTTTATTGGAGCCCTTCAAATTTATACCTTTATAACATTCTAGGATTCAAAAATACCTTCTATTTATTTTAAAGATCCTAATCCTCCCCTCTTCATCATTTTATACATAAATCAAACTCACATAAAAAGGGTGATGATTTATGGAAGAGATAGTATTAACATTATCTCCTTTCATGCTTATTACCAACTCTAACTACCTAATAATATCATCTCAAAAACTGTAGCAATCCTCACTCCTTTAATGATACTACAGCCACTACCCTGGGGGTAGTCATCCTCCACATCTACTTGGGACCTCACATAATTCTAAAACTCTTTTATGTTGTATAAAGTGAGTTCCAATATAACATATTACTTTTATGACCTTGGACCTACATCATGATTTGTGTCCCATCCACCTTGCATCGATGTGTCAAGTTTGAACATGAGGGTCAACTTGTTGCCATAAAAGCTAACCCTAGTCCTTTTGCATCTTGAAACATGACATATCAACCCAAAAATTTTATTCTTCCTCCCTCATCCATCTTAACACCAATCAATAACAACTCTACTCCTACCATCGATGAATCTTCAATAAGTTCATCTATCCCTTCTTCTCAGATCCCCATAGAGGACCCTTTGGAGTCCATGTTCCAACATCTCTCACTAGGGGACTATCATATTTTAGCCTTGGATGCTTTCCCTACTCCTCAAGAGCATGGGAACCTCAACCATGATCCTAGTTATGACCCCAACATTATAACCATCATTTATTTTGGTCCTCCCAACCATCAAACCAACTTAATCTAAAAGGGACTTGATCATCTACTTCTTGTTTCCACCACTACCTCTACCACCTAACCATTTACCTCTAACTTCTCCTATCTTGACAAACTAGCATTTTCCAAATTATACCTTCATATGTGTTTCTATAAGGGATTTGTCCTAGGTCATTATGAACATAAACCCCATGAGTTACCTTCCATCAAAACCTAGAAACCTTGTGAGCTATTTGGCCTTGGGTTTGTACCATCAGAAGAACCCACTGATTCACCAAAACCCACTATCACCATTGAGGAAAACATCCCATCCTCACCAACCCAATCTCCTTCAAAGTCTAAGGATTTTGAAACCATTCCTTCTAATTTTATTTAATTAATATTATTATTTTAGGCCCCCTAACCTATCAAAAAGATGGGCGAACTAAAACCCTTCCCCTCATTCATCCCAAAATGGTAGAAAATGATTCTGCTACCATCAACACCATCTAACATTATGATGATGATTTCATTCTCACCTACCTTAACATGGGGGATTATTCTATCCACAAAACCTTTCCTCCTAAGAACCAAACCATGTTGAACAAATCCAATATCGACGTCAATTAGGTACTTAGAATAACCCTTGCATTGTCGAGATTGGTCAATCCTTAGATTTTATGAAGTAATAAGATTAACCTTCTTTCCCTCATGATTGAATAATATAATTTGCTTGGTCATAGTAGGATATACCTATAATCAACCCTTATATATCCCTCCACAACATTGTCACCCATCTTGATGTTAATATTATTTGGCAAAATATTTATAGGATTCACCCTCACATTGCCCTTCTAGTCAAAGAAGAACTTCAATGTCTCTTATCTGTTGACTTTATCCAACCCATCCATTATCCTCAATGGGTTTCCAATATCATTCTCATTACCAAACCCACAAGGGGACTTTGCCTTTATATTGACTTTCATGACCTCAACCTTGCTTGTCTAAAGGATGACTTTCTTTTGCTTAGCATCAACCAACTTGTGGATCTTACAGTTGGCCATGAGATGTTATCTCTCATGGATGGTTTATCAAGATATAATCAAATCTTGATTTCCCCAAAGGATCAACATAAAACTTCTTTCATCACCCCATAGCAAACCTTTTGCTATAGGGTCATGCCTATAGGGTCATGCCATTTGGTCTAAAGAACATTAGATCAAACTACCATCATGCAATGACCTACATCTTCCATGATTTCATCCATAAAATCATAAAGGACTATGTAGATGATTTCCTTGGAAATCTAAATTACAAGGATCATATAGACATTATAACCATCATTTTTGAATGCCTAATCCATTTCCACATCTGACTCAACCCTAATAAATATGTTTTTGGGTCTTATATGGAAAGCTCTTGGATTTATTATCACTCTTCAAGGAATCAAGGTAGACCCTGCCAAAGTCAAATCAATTTTGGAGATGCTACCTCTAACCCACCTTAAACAACTTTGTATATTTCAAGGGAAGCTCTAATCCATCTATTTCTTCACCTCTTAGTTATCAAATAGATGTCAGCCCTTTCACCATATTCTTAAGAAAGATACATATTTTAAGTGGACTAAGGACTGCCAACTAGCCTTTGATTCACTCAAAGAGTACCTCATTTCACTACCCATTCTTAATCCTCCTAAATATTATTAACCCTTCTACCTTTATATTTCCACCACTAACCATTCCTTAGGGATAATGTTCACTCACCATGATGAACAATATATAGAACAAGTTGTCTACTACATAAGTCAAACACTTATAGAGTATGAGACTCGATACACCCATTTCAAGAAAATTTGCCTCACCTTAGTCTTTGTGGGTTCCAAAATTCATCATTACCTCCTTAATCACAAAACATTTATCATCACTAACATTGACCCACTCAAATACATGCACTCTAAACCATACCAAAACCAATGTATGGCTAAGTGGCTCATGCTCCTAGCTAGGTTTGACCTTGAGTTCCTATAGCAAAAGTCGATTAAAGGGCTAGACATTATCGATAAATTGGTTTAATCCCCTCTATTAGACAACCAATTTCTTCCTCTTGCATTTCTAGATGAATCCATTATAACTCTTTCTCAAGAGGATCCCACCTACCAAATGACCATGTTTTCTAATGGCTCTAAATGCCAGCATGGTAGGGGTGTCAGAATTATTCACATTCCCCTTAATAGTGAACCTTCTTCCCCTTTACTTTAAACTTGATTTTGAGTGCACCAACAATGTGGCTGAGTATGAAGCCCTAGTAATAGGTCTCCAAATTACTCTAACATTGGGAGTTAGGATTATCAATGTCTTTGATGATTCTCAGCTTGTGTTCAACCAAGTTAATGGATCTTACCAATATAAGAATGATGTCTTGAAAAAGTAAAAATAGCTAGTAGATGTACTTTTATCATCATTTGATCATTACCTTATCTAGTCTGTTCCATAATCTACCAATAATTTCATAGATAAAATGGCTTCACTTGCTTCCCAAATCCCATCTGCACCTTCCAATTCCAAACTCTTTGTCACCATTCACCACTTTATCACACACTCTTATATCCATTTTGACCTTTCTACCATTTTTAGTATAGAGGTATCTCCATCAGACATATGGTATGAGAAAACCTTCAACTACCTCAACCTTGTAATTATTCCTCCCAACCACTCTAGGAATGCTTGAATAGCTTTTGTTCAGAGTACCTCTCATTATACCATACTAGAGGGAATCCCTTATAAGCACAGTTTTGATGACCTCCTCCATTGTCTACATATCCATGAAGCTTCCCATGTTATCAATGAAATGCATGATAGGATATATGGGGGATACTTTAATGGTTTATCTATCGCTAAATATATCCTTCTTCTTGGATATTATTTGCCTACCCTTAACCAAGACTATTGTGATTATATAAATAATTGTATTAAATGTCAGCAATATGCTAATTTATATCATGCACCTACCCATGGTCTTCATGTATCCAAATATTATTGGCCCTTCTCACAATGGGGACTCAATCTCATTGGAAAAATCAATCCTCATTATTCACAGTGACACTAATCCATCATCACTGCCATCAAGTATTTCACCAAATGGGTGGAGACTATTTCTCTCATCTCAACCAAAGCTGACAATATAGTCAACTTCATAAATCATCATATCATCTATCATTTTAGTGTTCCTCATAAGATCATCACTGATAATGGCAAATCTTTCAAAAACAAGCAAGTCCAAGGTCTTTGCGATGCATTTTGCATCAAGTTAAGCTTTTCCTCACCTTATCATCCATAAGCAAATGGACAACTGGAATCCTCTAACAAAACCCTCAACAAAATGTTAACCAAATTAATTGGTGTTTTAGGTTAGGATTGACACTTGTATATTCCTTTCACTTTATAGACCTATCACACTAGCATTTGAACCTCTATGAGGGTTACCCCTTTCTCTCTAGTTTTTGGAGCAGAGGCAATTTTTCCTCTCAAAGTCTAGATTCCTTCTCTTTACATATCCATGAAAGACATCATTTATGATAATACCTATCATCAAGAACATCTAGAAAGACTTGAGATACTTGATGAGCATCACCTAATAGTTCTTAACCATCTTAGTGTATACCAAGAGTGAATCAAGCATGCCTATAACAAGAACCTAAAAGAGAAAGAATTCAATATCATATACCTTGTCTTTAAGGAAAATCAACATGTAACCAATATGGAGAAAAGCAAATGAGACAAGTTTGTTTTTAATTGGCTTGGACCCCACATCATAACCTAGAAATATGTATCAAGAGATTACTATTTATCCTCTCTCAAAGGTAAACCAAAATTTGAGCCTCTTAATGCTTCACATCTACATCCTTTCTTTTATTAAATAGGGATCAAACTCACCTTCTTGTCTAACTCAAGCTTGTCCCCTGATGTATGATATTTTCACCTTCACTTACCTATCCCTATCCCTTTGAGGACCACTGATTACATCATAGAACCATGTGATTAATCATCATATTTATAGCCTACTCCTAAATATGGGTACAATAGATCTACTCATAGCATCATTCTCATGGATAATTTTCATCTCTAATCAAGATAGAATCCCATGGTCATTATCTCTCAAAACCACATCTTTTACCTATCCTTAAATTTTTGTGCTAAAATTTTTTCTCGCATAAAGGTAAACCTCTAAGGCTATATAGACTTGTTTGTGCCTAAACCTAGCATCAAAACAATTAGGGATACTAAAATATCACTTGAGTAATATGTATATAGCATTGTAGACTAATCCCTTTAAGTACATCTACCAAATAAACAAACCCAAATTTAGACCACTCCTTTGAAGGATGGCTAAGTTAAATTTGTCAAAATCAATCATTTGAAACTTCTTGCATCGATTATCTTCACAAACCTATGCAAAAAAAATCAATAAAGGACCCTATATCAAAATCAGGACAAGCTATCCTAAGAAGGTTTCAATCCACTTTCCTATCTAACATTAGTAGACTTCCTGCATTGATTAATCTATACCTTGTATGAATACATGGACTTGTCTAAATATGGTTCTTAGGTCACCTATAGAAAAGGAAAACTAACCCACATAAGGTTACCTTACCTCTCACCCATTTACCCTTCACCTACCACACATCTCCCCTTTATACCATCTACAAATCAAGGGATTATAATCTTACTTGACACAATGTGATCAAAACACCTTTTTATCAACCAAAGCATGATAATGCAAAGCATTCAAAAGGCTTATGTTCCTTAATCCAATCTAACTTCAATTTTTTTTGTCTTTACCAATGAAAAAATATCATGTTTTTTCCTTATCCTCTCATCATTGGTTCATGTAGACATGTGATTCTCATCTCTTTTCTCACGTTTAGTTGGTTATCTAACTTACTTTATGTGCTAACATCATAACCATAATCAAAACATTGCATCCATAATCAATGAAATAAATCACATCATATCATAAACCACATCAATAACCCTAATCAAACCATCCATGATCAGCAACATCATATCCATGAATAAAACAAAACATCATCCATAATCATCACATGCCTAAAATACTAAATCCACATCTCATGAAGCATAGGTATAAATCATAAAAACATCAAAACATGTACACCATGAACCATGAAGCATCCATCACATCTATATGAGAATCATTAACATCATACACATCATTTCATCAAAATAAATAATACATGTACTAATTTATATCTCTCTCTCAAATCATGTACATCTCGCTATATCATCACATAGGCCAATATCAAAATCATGTACATCTATATATATACAACATATCATATCATATCATTCCTTTAGGGAACCACTACTACTGGCCCTACCTATACTAACATTTCCATCTAGTGTTGGTCCTCCTCAAATGCCTACATGTCTACCCACCAAAGTGGCCCATTGACCTAGAATCACCCTAGCTACCCCACCTACTAGACTGGCTCTATACTCACCCCATCGAGGATGCTCAGGACACTGTACCATCACTATTTCCTTGTAATACCTCAAATCCTTCATTATGTCCATGTATCATGCCATAGGGGATAATACCTAGTGGTTTTAATAGTGTTGCGACTACTCCTTCCCTTTATCTCAAGGTGTCCTACGTCACCAAGCTTAATTAGGTCCTAGCTTCATCCCTCTCACTTATCACGATGAAAATCTAACCCTAAAATGTCATAATCTAGCCTTGCAATGTAGCCACCTACCCTTTTAACACTATAATCTATGCCTATGTAGTAGTTAGTGTTATTCCTACCTATCCATCTAGGCCACCACCCTATATCTGTATCTATGGACCCCCATCAGTTAGATCCATGGCTTGTCAACACCTATCATCCCACCTAAAATTGACTATCACATAAAGGGCATGGTACCATGCCCTATAGCCATTGATAAAACTAGAATCATCAACCCCTACTCTAATAGGTAGTTCCTCATGATCTAGGACCACCTCCTCTAGTTGTGGCTTAGGTAATAAAAACTCACCATCCTCCTACCTATACTTTAGGAATGGAGCTAGAATCCTCTACACTAGGGAGAACTACCTCCAAACTCTATCAAATCAAATAAGCTTAGTCTCACCCTCTCTCTTCTCATAAATCCATATCTAACTCTACAATGACAATGTATAATAATTATAGAGGGCCCACATCAAAAATCCAACATATGGCCTCCAAACCACATCTCCCACAACCAAACCATCTAGTGCATCCCTAAACCAGTTAATATCTCTCGCACCTCTTCCAACATCTATGAGGGCATAGTCACCCCTCTACCGCATGAAGTCCACTCTAAAATCCATATGGGCATAGCCCTTCTATGGTAACCCCAATGATCTCAAAACCTTAATTTTATCTTATGCACAATAATGGAGTACAAACCCCACACTAATCCCATACCACTTGTGAGCTTGAAATTCCTAGAGCTCCTTGTATATTTATACCAACAAAATTGGTACCCACCCAAACACTATCCTACCAAGAAACATCTCCACCAACACTCCTAATAGTAGATAGGGAAACCACCCACTACTTGAATCAAACAATGCAAAATAATAAACTACCATCATCATCATAGTCATCAAATTCCTCTTATCTCAAGCCCTCTAGTATAATGGCTTGTAACTAGATCCATTAGCATGCCAACTGGCAAGGGTCCAATCCTCACCATACAAAAGATCCATCTACTCAACCCTCTCCTCACTCTTAATATGGTATATCAGCTCCCCCTAAATGGGTAGCTATGTGATCCTATAAACATCATCTAGTAGGATGTTCATCTCTCTTATTAATAAGATGAAGATGTTTGTGGCCATATCCCATCTCTCAATGAGGGCCACAATCATCATTAGATTTCATAGCATGTGATGATAGTGTCTCATATCTTTGATACTAACCTCTTTTATATATGTCTAATCATCTCTGGTCATCCTTCCATAGATCTTTTCAAAGATCTTAAGAACCTGATCTTTCATCTGGATCTGATTTCATTCCTATAAAAATGCAAGTTAGCATGGACACGTAATTTTCCATTAACATTACTCATGCTCATTCATTTCATTCATTCTACCTACATCAACCTCTTTATCAACCTAAACCCACCTAAATCAACTTATTTCAATACTATCCTAACCCACAAAAATTTCAATACCTACCCTAACCTATCAAACTAACATCTAACTCTTTTATCAAAAAGATATACCTTAACCTGCAAAAATTTCAACACCTTCCCTAAACCTTTCAAACTAACATGTAACTCTAACCATCAATAATTTCAACACATCACTCCTACTTTAAAATTGCCTTATCTTAACTTACACTTGGAATTTTAACTGCTCCAACCCTTTAAAACATTTTTCCTATATATTTTTATTAAAACACACCTTCCCCAATCACTTGACCACCGATGGTTAAGTCTGACCATCAACGGTTGGGTCAAACCATCAATGGTAAATCACCTACCCCTACCTTCCTAAAACCCAACAAAATAATAAAATATAACAAATAAATTACCTAATTCTATCTTATTCCCTGCCCCCAACCCAGATACTCTTTCCATTTCAAATTTCATCAGCTAATTTTTTCAAATCATAAATAAAACCTACATCTAGGTTAAACCCCCCCAAAACCCTACCAAAATAACCATAAACTACCCAAATTCAACTTTAAAACAACCAAATCCACTAGTCTATCAATTTAAAATACCACCTACCTCATTCCTTGATCGTTATCAATGATAAAACCCATGTCCCACTACTCAATCACATCCTTGTCCACCCTACATCCTTGATCCTAGAAGATCACCTCAACATATTCTTCAAACCAATAAATAATCACCAAGTTAACAAAATGCTCTGTCAACCCTCTCGCATAAATGTCAAATCACCAAATCACCAGAATATATGGAAAGCATGGGAGTCAACAAGCTATAAATAAATATAATTTTTGTTTTCCACTTTTTATCCTCTAGCCTTTTAGGGTTTCCCCATGACCATTGATGGTTAGGGTGACCATCGATGGTCAATCTTGGGACCCTTGACTATTGATGGTTAGGAAACCCAAATTTTAAAATTTTTAGGCACCCACACCTAAGTGCCTCATTTTTAGAGATGACCTTCTCCACCAAACCAAAACTAACCTATGGTATATTACCCTTCTCCAACCAACCATTAGACCACATCCACTTTGATGTTATCCATTTTTTGCCTGAACTATCACACATTTTTGTGATGACCTTACTTTGGTCCCTTTTTGACCATACCAACCAACTTTACCATGTTGAATGTTTGAATTTACACCACCTCATACACAACTAGACCATTTATGCTTTTTAAAGGATCACTTCTTACCTTGGATACCTATAAAAACACTGACCTAGTCTAGAATACTTAATAGGAATAACTTGATCAGCTATGCCTAATGTTGTGGATTGGTTGCCCCATCACTAATATTTCTAAAAACAACCTTATTTTTACCAACATGAATAACCTTAGTCTTTGCATGATCTCAGCTATTGTACTTATTTTTTTTGCATATGTTTATGCTTCAAATTCCTAACCACTCTTGTCACCAACCTCATGACTCACCATAAACTGCTTGTCAAATCCTGACTCAATTTTGGTTTCACCTTATCAACTCTTCGTTTGAGGGAGAACATTTCCTCCCATACTTAGAGCAACCAAACCTTTGACCAACAATATATTTTTTATTTTGCATTATCTACATAACAAAAAAAGGTAAAATGTAGACACTATAAAACTGTACATGATGATTCAAGATGATGAAATACCTCAAGACCCCTTCAGGGACCACCTAATCCTTCTTGACCCCTTAACTAAGCCATTGGACCTTGAGTGAAGTTATCCACTTTACCAACTAAACTCACTAACTTACTAACTAACCCTTCACCCAACCCTTATTAACTCACCTTGACCAATTTTCCTCTAGACACTTAACCATCGATAGTTAGGTTGATTATCGACAATTAAGTCTTCTTCATGCTTACATAAATACTAGTTGTGTGCAAGCTAACATGGCATAATTAAATACATCTACTTTTTCCATTGTTAAAAAAGTCCTAAGCATCAAAATAAGCAAGTCAACCTCTTAGGGAACCTTCTATCCTCCATCTCTCTTTGCCTATAAAAGGAGGGGAGTAGAATGTGAAATCCATTAATCATCACAAGCATTCTAGCATATAGGTATTCAAGCTTCCAACCAACCAGTATTCTTTCTATAAATTTTAATAGAGATCTAAACCTCTTCCAAAATTTCTTTTGAGATAAAGTACAGTTACTCTACCAAAATTACTCTAGTCATCAGCCATCAACCATTCAATAATTATTAGGTACAACTTGTATTTCATATTTGTTTGCTTGGTTTCTAACTTTCAAGCCTAAATTAGACCTATTACACCTATATTTTGAATTCCATACCCCTAACCATATCCTTAACAAACCCTCACCTGATCATTGACCCATTTTACAACTCTTTTTTTTATCACCTTCAAAATTCATAGACAATCATTGATGGTCAGCATAACCACTGACTATAACCTCTAACTGGCGATGGTTACCCAAACATTGGCAGTCAGCTTAGCCACCAATTGTCACCTTGATCTTTGATGATCACTATGGTAAGAAATAACATCAAGTTATTTCTAACCCTTAACCAAATATAATTTTTTTTATCCCTACCTATTCATAGACCCTTACCTGAGTTTTTAAACCTGACCTAATCTATTTTAGCACTAGTATTGACCTGATATTGCCATATTTAGTTTACTTTCTCTAACAAGTATTAATTTATTGTATTTTTTAATATTTTATGTTATTTCATTTAAGTACTTTTATTTATCTGTTTCAACTTAATTATTATTAAAGAGTGAATCTATAGCCTCATAGCAAGCTCATGCTTCCTAGATCTAGCTCATGTTAGGTAGTCCACCTATCTTTTTAATAGCCCCTTTTATTAGTTTTTTTCTTATCTATAGGTCATCCTTCTAATATAAAAAAAGATCTCTCTACACTTTTCTTGATCATGTGCACACAATAATTAGGTTCTTCTACCATACATTTATTATTTTTTATTACCTTCTTCCTTAATCAAGAAATGAGCAAAAATTAAGAAAAATAAGGTCGACACCTTTTGTTCTTTAAATGTGGTTAAAATGAGTCTCAAACACAAGTGTCAATATCAAGATAATAATTCCATATGGTGTTAGTGTCTAATTATGACACTAGTGTCCCTCTTGTAGGAACTATCTAGAACTTTCAAGGATGATATGGGAGTTTTTGAGGGTATTGTAGGTGGTTTTGTGTCTTTTGAGAGCTCACCTATGTCATTATTTTAACTGAATCTCTTTTAAACCCCTAATGAGTACTTACACATATGAAATAATAATCGAATCAAATATAAATAATAAGGGAGAAAAATGGGTTATGGGATGTTACAATCAAGCAAAGTATAACCCTTATTATTCTAGCCACTACTTACATTAACCCTAATTCTAGTGGTCTTAGATTTCATTTAATTCTCCCTTAGAGAATATGCATAATAATTTACATGGTATTCTAGAATGATTTTTACTTTGGCCCTTATTTGATCAAGCATACAATGTCTATATTTGATATCTGAGTAGTATGCAGAGTATTGAGTTGTACTATTGAATTATTTTATATAATCATGTGCCAAAATAGTAAGTGCTAGATGTAAAACACCTTGTGAGTCTCTTTATATATAAGGAAATTGTATTTGAATATAATAGCTTGTTCACTAGCCAATAAGTTATAAAAAAAGGATACAAAACATAATATAAGGCTAAAGATAGGATTAGGACCTAAACATGGGAGAAAATGGCCTCTAAACACTAGATCCATAATTGGACACTAGCACCACATGGCATTGCCATCCTAAAAATGGCACCAGTGTCCTAGGGCCTAAAAATAGAGATAAGACCAAGCAAGATAGGCTAGAGGTCCTTGTGACTAAGAGGAGATAACTTGGGACCACTGTGGATGTAAAAAATAGGGAAAGTAATACATATTAAAGATCATAAGACTCAAAATGACCATGTAAACAAGGATTGTATTCATCACTAAGACCTTAATGTGAAAAAGTAAAAAAAATATATAGTACTTGTGGTTTCTTGACCAAATTAGGGTGTTTACAATTGGCATAAAAATGAAGGTGAAAGTTATTGGTAATTTATTTTACAATTTTCACAAAATTGGATTTTATTTGAGTTTTTTTAGTGGATTTAAAGATTTGAAGTTTTACAAACTAGTTATGTATGTGACCAAATTATAAATAAATTCCTTACATTGTCATCAATTATATTTTTAATCTTGTTTTGAAGTTGTGCAAGAGGATGAGGATGTTTATTATTTTCTCTTATCTTAAACAAGGCTCTCTTTATTTAATTTCCTTTTTAAGTTACCACTTTCATTTTTGTGTGTCAACATATTAACAAACAAGTCTATGTTATTTACTTTATCACAGACTATTGATTCTTTTTTTTTAACCCATGTTATTAATTCCTAAAATTTATGTAGGAGCATAAAAAATAATTATAGTGGTTTTAAGATATAAATGAGTATAATTGAAAATTTATATAATTTAATCAATCATAAGGCAATGCCAAAAGGAGGTAATAACTCTATACAAAAATAATTTGAAAATCAAGTTCCAAATGGGGCACTCAAATTTTCTTCCAGTCAAATTTTAAAATAAAAGTTTTTTTTACAAATTTTAGAATAATTTTTCATCCTTTTATTTTAATTTCTCCACATATTAATATGTCAATTTATAAATTAAAAGTGATTCATAATTTCATGAGAAAACCAAACTGGATTGGCATTAAGTAGTATAAGACCTATCTATGCAATAATTTGATACTGGAATACTAGTGCTAGAAATATTAAATTATAATGTTATTTTATTTATTTTAATGGAGTAGAATTATTTCAAGAGAGGCACAAACTCTTTGAGAAAACCATGATGATTTTTAATGAAATGCAATACACCTAAAACCCTATGCTATTTTATTAACTTCAATTTGGGGTGATTTCTTAATCCATACTCTCCACTAACCAAGAAGTGTAAAGAAAAGCAGACAATAGTAAAAAAATATACCTTATAATACATCTTCATACTGATAAAAAAGGGTTAAGATTTTCATAATCTCTAAATGGCATCAAAATCATACTCTTAGAAAAATTAAAATTTAACTTTATAGTTCTACTAATGATTTCAAAGAAGTTAAAAATAAAACATAACATTAAGTCTTATAGATAGCAATGGATTTACATTTTAATATTTAAAAACACGTGCACATAGTGGATTAATCTAAAACTAATTCTAATTCTAGTCTAGTGAGACCCTTATTCTTTTGAGTATTTGTAATCCTTTTAGCTTTAATTTTTTACTATATATGTTCTTTCAAGATTTCTCCAAGTTTTTTCTCCTTACAATATCTAAAATGGAATTTATTTCATTCAAAAATAATGTGTCCATTAATCAACCACTTCCTATCATTTATGGAAAAAACATCCTCATCCCCCCCTTTCCAATGGATGAATCCATATATTTATGAAATTTCTTTCAACTACCCCCATTCAATTTGTTTCTAGAGATAGACTGTGGAATATGGGGCACAATGTTGGAGGAATTTAATATATTTGGTGAAAATTTGATAACCACTACAAAGTTCCTTTTTTTCTAAAAGCTCTTCTTTCCCTTTATGGTACATTCCATTTGCTCATACATCTCCACTAGTTCTATTCAATGTAGTCAAAACATGAAGTATGTAGTATATAATATGAACAAGAGTCAACCATGTGAACTATTATTTTTAATACCATTAATTAACCCAATATTATATCTCAGATATCATAGTTATAGTTCAAATGAAACTTTTTTTTAAGTGAAATAGTTGAATTTAGGCTTGAAGTATTTTGTTAATTATTAATAGATAATTACAAGATCAGTGGTTAATTATGTATGTATGTATGTATGTATACATGTGTGTGTGTGTGTGTGTGTGTGTGTGTGTGTGTGTGTGTGTGTGTGTGTGTGTACATTTAGGCATATTTGTGACCTTAAAAATATAGATTTGGGGTATGTAGTATATAAAATGAACATGATTCAACCATGAGAACTATTCTTTTTAATACCATTAAGTAACCCAATATTATATCTTATATATCATAGTTCTTGATCAAAGGCAACATTTTTTAAGTGAAAATTTCAAATTTAGGCTTGAAGGATTTTGTTAATTATTGATAATTCTAAGAGAAATGATTAATTATACACACACTCACATAGGCATTTGTGTGTGTGTTTAACCCTAAAAACTAGATTGGAGCTATCTAGGGTTAAAGGTTATAAAGATAGCCTAAGGTAAAAGGTTGATACACTATCTCTATAGTAATCTAATTAGATGATAAAATCCAATATAACATATGATAAATTCATTAAAATGAGATAGGATAAAAATGGTAAGTATAACTATGCTAAATATGGAAATGATAGAGAAGTAATGTATTTATCTAGTTCTTATACTATCATAGTTCTATATCTAAATAGGTAAGAAGTATAATGGAAGATGATTATAAAATAATCACCAAATTCTAGATTATCTACCTCTAGAGTTGCAAAGACTCATGTTAGCCTTAGATGGTGGCATCGATGTTACTATTTGAACCTGACATAGATTTCCTATATGAAATACTTTATATAAATGATGTAACCACATGAATTCTTCTTGGTTTGTCTTCACCTTCATTTTGATGCATTCAAATATGGTTCATGAACTATCACTCATCTTTAAATTGTAAAACCCAAGTTCTTCATCTTTATAGTGACCTTAGGGGGAAATGAGTTAATGGACACATAGTGTTGAGCTAAACCTAAAGACCCATATGTCAATTATCACTACCTACATATCCAATACTATAAAAAGAGCCTTAGAATAATGTATTTATCCCCTATGTTTTAGATTATGTGTGAATCATGTAATATGTGGGAAGAAATTAAAATAAGTACCTACCTTGTAACTTGGAAAATTAGGCTCTTGGACTAATCCTTCAATACTTTAGACTTATTTTTGTGTTTTATCTAAAAATAATATGAAAATAGGAGAAAATAGGGAAGAATTTTTTATGAACTACTTGATTGAATGCTTTGATAAGTTGCCTTAGGTCTATGTTTGGTGTTTTCTATGTGAAGAATGAATGAGGGTTAGTATTATATTTATGTCAATCTATTTGGAGAAATAACTCACATTAAATGACTTATGTTAACCATTAGAATACATTTCATGTAAAAATTATATGACTTTAGGGAACTGGACAATTGTGTTAGAGTAGGATGCATGGATATGTGAGTCTCTAATTTGAGATGTTAATGTGCAGGGAATAGGAAAGTAAGTACATATTAAGAACTTATAGAGGTATAATATAAGTAGGTTTTATGCATTATGACAAGATAAAATGTCTATGTCATCAACATAATACTATGTATACCAAGATATAAGCCAACAGGCACAAGACAGAGTAGATGTGATACTTTCAAAAGATGGAGAGATCCAGAACTAAGAGGAACAGCCAAAGTCTAAGTTTTTTAAGTGTACAATACTGAGATTATATATAATCCATAAAATAATTTCTACATTTTCCTCCCTTTAATATAGTAATAAATTTGATAGTTTAAATGAAAGTAATATGTACATGGGTGTGTATAACATACCTTGTCTTTGCATTATTCCAACTTGAGTGATTTGTTGGAGACTAACATATGTATTGATGTAACTACCTTATCTATTGGCAAGTTGATTTGAAAAAAGGTATCATTTTAAAGTTCTAAAATTTAGATTAGGATAAATATATAAATCTATAAACTTCATATATATAATTATATAAATATAAATCGATATTAGAATGTGCATTACCTCAACCTTTGATAATAGGTGAGTTGCCACCCGACAGTTGATATTAGTTCAACCATACATCCTAATCATACTTATAACCTAGTGATTATGAGTGAACCAAGTCAATTCACATTATCAAACTAGTGAGTTTGGATGATAGAATCAATTCCAACCTAAAAACATAACAAGATTGATTATTTAATCATCTCAACCACTCCAAAAATGAACCAACTACTACAAGAGATTGGCTCAATACAACCCATAAAAGTCCATCCTAGTTGATGATGAAAGTCCTTGAAACTGTTTTGAAATTTGAAACTAATTTAGATTTTTCAATATTATGCACACATTACATAACATATACACTTTAGATATGTTTCATGATGAAACTATGTATAACAATGGCACTAATGTATATAATTATGCCACAACTGTGAATCTAAATTAAACTATATGCTTTGACCAAATCAAAAAATGTGTAAGTGTAGAAAACATGATTATAAACCATACCCCTACTAATATTCCTCCATTTTTATGTTAGATAATAATATAAATGGGTAGTTACCTCACATCAAATGGATAACACAGCTGTATAATCTATTAATGGAACCATGTAGCATATAGAAGAACATGTCTAGGAAAATGTAACATTAAAGTGCATAGAAAAATGTGATCACATGAAGGCCTAATATGCATGATAAATATCATGGAAATATACATATGGTAATATTAAAATATCACCAAAAAAATCAAACACATAAATGAGAGCACTCAAAATCAAGTCAAAAGGTAATGGTCCAAGGAAACTGCAAACAAAGGGCATATTCAAATTCTTCACAATAAAAGGGGCATGACTTAGTCCAATATCCATAAAATCAAGGGTGAAATATTCAAATCTACATACAACAAATAATTAAATGTTTAAATGTCAAATAAATCTTAAAACCTACTTATCTTCTACCTCTGCAAGTTCTTAAAACCTACTTATCTTCTACCTCTACATCCTAAAACCATAAAACTTATGAGTATAATGATCAAAGAAAAAAAATAACCCCAATGTGTACATGACATGAGTATAGGGAAGGCCCAATATATAAAATGGGAATAGATCATGTATTTAAGTATGTCTATATCACCCTCAAGTAGAAGTGTGATAGACATGTATGTATGAATAATTGATATGAAATCCATCAACATGAAACTGACACATAGGTGCCAAGGATCTAATAGAGTTGTAGGTGCCAAAAGGGTATTTGTATTTTGTGATGTTTTTTAATTTTTTGGTATTTTTGAATATGGTATAATATTTTAAAAATGTTGTGCAAGGAATACATGTATACAAAAAAGTGCTACCATGAGCTAATTTACTAATCAAGGAGATGAATCTATGAAAACCTTATATCATGTGTGTTATATTGTGGTTGTGACCTTTTTGTATGCCATTATTTATATCTATTTATATGATAGATGAATATTTACTTCCTTCTTTGGAAAAGGATGTAAGTTTTCCCTGATAATCAAAGGATATGCAACTATTGTTTTTATCAACCACTGCTCTTATTGACTATAACCATGATTTTTCGAGCACAATATTATGATCCCTTGGATTATTAATAACCTAAAACATAAGAGAACATTATTTTGAATAAAATAAAAATATTAATTGAATTGATCCCATACATGTTAAGATTACATTAGTTTTATCATTGTGTTGAAGCTTATTATCAAGAGATCTAATAAATGACAACAAAAAAATTATTTTTAAATTTCATAACCTTGATATATGTAAATTACTTACCCTCAACATGAGTAGTGATAGTAAAAAGGCCTTGATATGAGGAATGTGTTATGATTAACTACTAAAGGTCCACACTTAAAACATTAGATTTTTCAAATGTCTCTTACTTTTTGACTTTTTTTGTTAGAGTTTCTAGTGTTAATATTGTTAGGTGAATATTCTGTCATCAACTGGCTGATGGAAAAATGGTTATATCAACCACAACATAAAGATATTTATACAAAAAAATAGATGTGGTGACCACAGCCAGAATGAGACAAATCTCTTCTCTCAGCAAGGGGAGGTTCCCTATAACTATAGAATACTAATATAAGCTGAAAATAGACACAGGGTTGAAATCATACCATCTATCTCTCTCTTTTTAGATATGATGTTCACAAAGAAAAAGAGAATTCTTGGGTAATTACTGAAGGCATTTCTCTTCTTTTAGAAATGATGTTCATAAAACCAAAGGAAGACTTCCTGGGTAGTAACTATAACCACAAGAACCCCACAAAAGCACAAAATCTTTCATTGCTTCTCCCATTGAGTTAGGACAAGGAAACTATATAATGAAGTATGGCCCAAAGTCTCCACCTAAAACTACAATAGAGTAAAATATTACGAATGATAAGGGGAGCTCAAAGTCTCTCTAGTATCCTTTACATAAAACACAGACTGAAGATAATTATGGCAGCACAAAGTCTCCCACAGTCGGCTTCAAGACATCTTCCAACTTATTTCCACTTATTCTGCTTATTTGATTAAATGGACAAGACTATATTTAGGAAAAAGACATAAGAATAATTTACTAGATAACATAAACTATTTCAACACAAAGTCGGAAAGGTCACTTGCTTTCTCATTCACTTAACAAAATATGATTAATAGTCTGAGCTCAAAGTCTCAAGAATGACTTTCAATTTGGGTAGAGCTTCACTTCTTTATAACTAAGAGATCATTTCTTCCAAAATGAGAGATTATAATATATAGCATTCAAAGGAAGACTTGGGCACTTGTTTTCATGAAAATGGCCCATGCTATATTGAATACATTGAATGCATTGGAAATTTTGTGAAGGGGCCATGCTGGAATACATCATCAGCCTTAACTTTAGCATTCTAAATCATCTCAAATGTCTCCTCCTAAGCATGGGTTACCTGGTATTATTTATGATGCTTACATGGTTGTCCATTCACCTTTACTTAATGAAGAAAAATAGGTTATGCTATTGAATGTTTGTGTTCTTTGAGGTCCACCTAGTGGACTATTCCACCTAATGGAATAACTCTTCTGTAGATATTTCTAGATTTTATATAGTTATTCCCTCTTTTCTTACCATGTTTTGTCTCTTCCTGGTGATCTAAGCTCTTAGGACTATCTTCTCACTTTCAGCTAACGCCTTCAACTCCTTTCTTGGCTAGTCAGTGAGTTTATTCTTAGGTCTTTTAAAAATCAACAATTATTCCATTACCCTAAATTTGACATCCATGGGGACATCATCAGTTGCTTGAACCTCTTTGAACCTTGAAATTTGAACTCTTTTGGTTCAATGGTTCAATGGTTCAATGATTCAACAATTTAATGGTTCAGCATTTCAATGTTTTGTAAAAGGTCGCGTTCACTTAGTTTTATTTTTTGGTTGAACCATTTTTGGAATCTTTTTCTTCATCCATTAGCTCGAAGCTTCTACTTGAACTTTAAACTTTTGAACCTTTTAACTCATTAAACCTTTGAACTTGTTGAAGGTGGGGTTCAATGGTTCAATGGTTCATTCTTACTCTTTGGATCTTTTTATTCTTTAAGTCCGTTGATGTCGTTGAACCTTTGAACTCATTAAACCTTTGAACCTTGTGGAGGTGGGACTCAATGGTTCAATGGTTCAATGGTTCATTCTAATTCTTTAAAACCCATCGTTGAGTCTTTTGATTGAACCTCAACATTGAACCATCCTCAAAACACTTAGAAAATGCCTTAAGTGTTTTGAACTTCCCTTTGAGAAAGCTCACCTATTAAACTTATGATTTCCTTAGCTAAAAAGGCTTGAGTGTTTGAAAAACTTAACTGCTTAGAACATTTTTTGATAAATAAAGAGAGCATTTTGGCCTACATGACCAAAATGATTGGTATGTTGTCCACAAAAAAAATGATGGAAATTGGGAACAACAAATATCTGATGTGGCCATTTCTCTTTTTGTACCTGATTTTAATTTGTGGGTTCTTGCTCTTTGACAAAATGTATCTTTGAATGATTTTTATTAGTATTTCTAATATATCCCTTGACAATTATTCTGATTCAATGTGTAAATAGGATGAGTGATGCCTTGAGAATGTTTTCCCAATTCTTGACCATGATAACCAAAGTGTTATAAATATTTTTTTTCCAAAACCATACTATTTGGAAAACTAATTATCATTATTGAGAAGTTAACATGAATCATTTTCTTGATTTTATTTTTACTTTGGAACCTTTTCTTGCTCTATGTTTTATATTTTAAACTATCTTTTCTCTAAATTTTTCTTTCATACCCACTTTTGTTATTTTTTTATTTATGTTTTAGGGTAAGTACTCATAATATGAGCGGTTTCCTTATTTGATGTATCAATGATATCATCACCACTAATTTTATGAATTTATATTTTTTTTCTTAGTTTAAAACAATAATTTGTATAATTCCCATACATTTTATGATATGCACAATAGTAATTGGATCTCCTTATAGTATGGATAGGGGGTAATTTGATCACTTTGTCTCGAATCATTTTTCTTCGTATTTCACTTGGTCTCTTAGTAACTTTTTTATCAAATTTTGAATCTTTAATTTTATATTTATTTTATATTATCTTTTAGTTTGGATAAGTAACCATGTTTGACAAAACATTGGTAGATGAGGATGTAAACACATGATTAACACTATCATGTGTTAGATTATTCTTGTATGAAATCTAAATTTGTAACTCTTTTATTAATGTTCTCATACTAATGATTTGATCTTTGAGGGCTTCACAAGTGCAAACCCTAGGTATTTAATATTGATTACCATCATGTAAAACTATAAGGTTGGATATCTTACCCCTTGGATAAGTGATATCATGGACCTAGTTATAGGGATGAGAGATATCACCCTCCCCATGGTTAGGAAGAGGAAGGATTTTCATTGTACCCATTTGAAATATTCTTAAAATTGATATGAGAATAGAATAAGAAAGACACACAAATGCTAAAGAGTAATCAATCATTATACAATAACAATATAACAATTTCAAACTATTGTCTAAGTTTTTTGAAAATATGAGAGGTTTTTATGGAAAAATAAGAAATGAGATGAACCCATAAAAATAGGGAAACAAAAGTACATTATATAGCCTATAGATCTAAATCTACTAAACATATTAAAATGATAAATTATTAAAATACACATAATATTTTGGAAAAAAAATGAGGTTCTTGTCTATACCAACATATTGGTAAAAAATCTCTGAATAATTTGAAAATTTATCTATTATGAATATGAAATATGCTAAGTAATGTGGAATGTTTTACAGGCAAAACCTTAGAACATTCCTAATAAATAATCAATAATTATGATAAAACAAGACTTTATTTCATATATCTAAAAGAAGTTAAATAAAATATCATGTTTGATGAAACCCAAAAATTAATGTCAACATAATTGCACCATTCACCTTGTATGCTAATATTTACTAAAAATAATAAATTAAAAAAAAATGAAAAAACTCATATTAAATTTTGGTGAACAAAAAAAATATTATTGGTATACCAACCTAATTATAAAATACCTATGATAAATTTTAAAATGGATATGTTTGATGTCCTTAATGCACATATCAAGGATGAATCTACTTGTAAGCATATGAACATGAATCCCTTGTGATTAGTGGAGGGTAAAACCCTAAGGTAAAATTTTATATCTAATATTTTATCATAAAATTTTGAAAAATTAAGAGGCTTAAATCCTTAGATCATAACTTTTTTGCATTCACATGAATCAAGTTCACCAAAAGTTTAGCCTTAAAATTTATAATTGGGGTTATCTAGGGTTAAAGGGGATAGAGATAGCTTAAGGTACAAGGGTGATAAACTATCTCTATAGTAGTTTAATTAGATGCTAAACTTAGATATAACATATGTTGAATTAATTGATGAGACCTATAAATATCTTATTATGGTGTCCATCTATTGTACTCATCCTACTTATTTACCATGATTTTGAACACTTTTCCTTATAATTCCCTACTTTCATAAACCATATAGCATTATGTTTTTAAACTCTTTTGAATAGTTAAAATTATGTATTGAAATTAAATACATGATGATTTTCTATTTCTTTAGGATATTTATTTTATAAATATGTTTTGAAGATGTTTTTTATGAAATAGGTATATAGCATGGAGCATCCTACAACAAAAAGAATCTCATTGCATAGACCATCTTGCAGCCAATTCGTGATCAAAACTATGGATGAACATATTTTAGTTCTCTTCCAACCATCTTGAAAAATGATTATAACCTCTATGGAGCTCAATAAGGAAGCGGTTGACGAATAAACAACCCTTTTTGTCCTATAACAAAATTGCAAGATTCATATAAAATATGTCTTTAATGAAAAGAACCAATTTTGGTTATCCAAATTTAAATGTATCTTAGAAGAGAATGTATATTTCTTTTTCATAAAACAATCCCCTCTATAGTATATAAATATGTAGTAGCAGAGTTGAGATATATATAAAATAGTATATGTTGAATAGAGATTGTCAGAAATATAGTGTTAAGCAATTATGATTGTAAATTCATACAGTAATTTTTTTTATGATTTAAGTATATTTTTATAAAAGGAAGTGTTGAATCTATATTTGGAAGGAGAAAAGGTCCCCTTTGGAAGCCTATAGCAACAATTCAACCCATCTAGTTAGTTAAGCATGTTATTTGATTTCCTTAACCATTATATGTTTCATTTATGAATTATGTGATTTGCATTTTTGTTTAATATTTGTTTTAGAAATATTATCATTCATACGTATTTATTTTATTTTAATTTATTTATGTTTCATTTCAAATATTTCATTTACTACAATTCAGCATCTTAGACACAATTAGTAGAATGTCAAATTAGAAATTGAGTGTGCACATACAGTGACATCATCCTATCAAGTATATGTCTCTAGATTGACATTTAAATGAGGTAAAAAGTATATATCCATGGTTAATCTCTTTTTTTTAATCAAGAGAAGTATATCTGATTATGAATCAATTGTTAATCATTTCTATCACCATTGCCGAGGAAGGGTGTCACACACTTGTAATCTTCAATCTTGATAGCAATTGTTTCTAAATTTTTATTATTTTTCCAAAGCTTGATATTTTTATAAATTAAATATTTCTTACTTTTATAGTTTTAAATTTTTTTTTTCAATTAAGATAGTGAAAAATTTTAAAAACTCCCATATTACTAACACTATACAGGTAGGGTGGGCAAAAAGTTTTTTTTTTAAAAGGTAGTTGATGTATATAAAGAAAAGGAGATTATATAGGAATATTTTTTCTTAAATCATAAAATATTTCTAAAAGATATAAAATGCAACCTAAAGAAACTAAGGAACATGGAGGAATTATTGAAGATAACTCATAGTTGTTAATAGAAGAGGTTGAAAAAGATAAATTTTTGGCTAGATTAGTAGCACAAGCTAAAGATATTGAAGAGGTTCATACCATTGGAAGAGACCCACATAAACTACCTATAATAATTTTCACCTTATCACCTCATATTCAAGAATCTAAAATTCGCTTCCCTCTGTCGCCCAAATTTATTGATAAGAAGGCATTCAAGGCTATTCTTGCCCCTAAAAAAAACAGTAGGCCAATAAAATCTTTTAATTTAGAAAGACTCTTTATTGAGACACTAGTATAATCTTCTGAAACATTCACACCATCCCCATTAAATAGGAATCCATCCATTCCTAAGGAAAAATATAAATTCTACATCTTCTAGGCCCCAAAAAATCAAAGAATTGATAGGAATTTTTAGCATTAGATAGAAACAACCTCCCGTTTACCAACACGAAAAGTATTAATGCGGGATCACTAGAAAGAAAACACTACCACTGATTCTGTTACTTTAGAATTTTCTATCATTAATCTTCATGTAAATACACCTATGAAGAATATCCTTCTCTCTGCCCTCCTTACCCTTAGAGGAAAAGCATATGAGGATCCAGATATATTTATTTTTGAGTTGAACATCTTATGTCGTAGTTATGATTATAATCAAGATGCTCAAAAACTCAAACTATTTCTAGTAACACTCAAATATTTAACACTTAGATGGTTCATGGGATGTATAAAGGATGCCATTTCTACTTGAGATGAAATACCGATATTATTTTAGGGGCAAAAACTATAGGAGAGATGACATTTTCTAAATGATGTAAGCTAATAATGAGTCACTAGAAGAATATATGAAAAGATTTATGTTTAGCTTGTAAAAATTTAAGCAAACTAAAATGGACAAGGAATCAGTCAAGCTAATATTCTGAAAATAGATTAGAGATAATTTTTTGAAGGCAATAGATCTAATGTCTGGTGGTGATCTTTCTACATTGCCATTTGATGAACTAACAGTTTTATATTTGAACTACTCTAGATCAACCATGAATAAAAGTAGGAGGAGAACCCTTCCTACAACATCCACTTTAGGACTATCTAAAGGTGAAGTTAGCAACCTACTCTAGGACATGAAGTAGGACATCATCAGTTACTTATCTACTCAGCTTGATACATTAAATACATAGAGAAAGCAAAAATAAATCAAGAAAGCCTTAGCCACCTATTACCCTGAATGCAGAAAGAAGGTGCATTGCACATACCATTCCATGAAATCTCAAGTAGTCAATATCACTAAAGAAAATCCTAAGATGGTAAAACTACATGCCATAAGATAATATGAGAACCAATTATTTTTCATGGCTCAATAGAAACCAAGACTAGGTATGCCATCAAACTCTATGTTTATAAATTCTCAATTCTCAAATAATCTTTAATATGGTTCTTGGATGAATATACCCTATCCAAATTAGTTCCAAATAAATTGGCAATTACCTTAGAATTAGTTATGGATGCAACAGAATGGACAAGAACCTTCACAAAGATAATTCTACAACCAGTAATGGTTTTATCCCTCTAATCCATGGCAATAATAATAGAGAGGAAATTTGTATATGTATAATATTTTTATACTTTTATTGATTATTGACACTTTGTATTTTTTAAAAACCTATCGAGTCTAAATATCTCTAAATGCATGCCTTAAGGGGTGCACCAAGAAAGGGTTTGGCAGATCTTTGGTGATTCATAAGATTGTTTTTCTTTTTTTCACTTGATATCTACACTCTTAACTTCTAAAACCTTGAAACTTAAGCTTATTTATCTCTTTTCTATCTATTCCCACCATTTGTCATGTCTCATCCCTCACTTCTTACCTTGTTTCCCTTTTGACCTATTTATTAGGCTAGGTCGACCTAGTCAACCTAGCTTATTTTGGGGATACTTTTCCTTGTTGCCTTGCATCCTAATTGACTTAGCATATACTTTAGGCATTAGCCAAATAATGTGTTAGGTCAACCTGATTGACCTAGCACAACTGAAATGTTTTAAAGTATTTAGGGTGAGATACTTCTATATATACAAGGTCATTCCTTACCATTTCATAAGAGAGTTGAATTAAGCGAAGAAGTGTAAATGAAATTCTATTTATTGACCATTTTACTTGAGGAATAAATCTTTAGGGTTCAATACTTTTTTCAAAACTCCAATCTTGTCTTATAGAGAAGTCTTTTAGATGCTTAGGTAGGTCATGTAGCCTAAAGTTGATTTATCTTGGTTGTCCTTACAAACTACAACAATCTCTTGCAAAGCACCATTGGCAAAGGAAGAAGTTGAGACTCGATAGGTTTATCTTTAAAGGTAAGTATTCTTAACTTTATTTCTCCTTTGTAAGAGTAGATCGATAATGCAGTATGTATTCTTTTTTTCCATGTATTAAGATTTCATATATATTGACATGAGTATATGTCTCTTATAAATATTTAGTTTAGTTATTATTTACTTATTTTTTTCTAACCCCCACTTTGTGCCACAAGCTTTGGTGAACACTAGATTATTTTAATTTTTTTGTTATTAGATTAGTTTACTTTTTTATCTATTATCATAAGTGAATATAGAAACTATAGGACTCTTTTAGGGTTGTGTGATTATGTTAGACTATAGGCTTTGAAACCCTATCTAGCATGATGTATTATGATATATGATATAAATGATCTCTTAATCGGGTCTAATGGATCCTCATATTGGTCATGTTCTCACTTAACAAGTGTGTGTCTTAATCAAAATTCTACGTGTTATCCATCTTATCCAATCTAGGATTGATTCATGCACACCATGCAATTTTGATTGCATAAAAAATCAAGGCTTTCCCCAACAAATACAAACACAATAATAGGTTATAATGTCAAAGACTTAGTAGCCTATTCAAACCACTCAATTACCTACCAATCCCATCCCCAATATTATTAATAAGTCAGTTCAACTGACACAATCCACTAAAATAATATAATATCTAACATACACCTTGGATATTAATCAAATTCAACTTTGCTCGGGTCATATTCTTTCACAACCCACCTCATTCAAAATTACAAAACACTTTGAACAAAATCCACTCCATACTAAACCATAGCTATCCATAGCCAACCTAAGCCAAGTCCATCAAAAAATCAAAAATAAATTGACAATCATCCTTTTCTAGAGAGATTTAGCATATCACATCCTGAACAAGACCTTGATTTATGATATCTTTGGACAACTCAAGAATGTGTGCATTAAAATCTCAATCTATCAAGAAATAAAAGATGTTCCTATTTACAACAAAGCTACTAGAGAGTTATGTTTTAAAAAAATGAGAATAAATAAGAAGGATCCTAAAATAGTCTAAGTTATTGGCTAATTAGTAGATATTATGTTGGAAACTATAGTTCTCTCAAAATATTTTGATCTAAGTAGTCTTGTAGTTAATATTAGCATATATGAACAACCCATTTCCACTCATTTAATTGACTTAGGTTTAGCCATTAATATGATAACCATAGAGACCATGTAGCAACTGAAGCTTACCACTCTCCATCCAATACCTACCATCTTTTAAATGGTTGATAAATCAACTATTAAGCCTGAAATAATTATTGAGAACCTTGTTATCACTGTAGAGTCTTAGCAATATCCAGTATATTTAATTATCTTGAAACCCAAAAGCAATTTGGGAGGTTGTCATCTCATCTTTGGTCACCCATGGTTAGCCACTGTTGATACTTTTATTGGTTGCAGGTCAAGAAAAATGTTAATTTTCAATAGAAATGATACCAAAAAATTGGTGTTGTATCCACTAGCTCAGCCTTCCTCAAATGATAGATTAATCCCTTAGATTGATGACTTTGAAGAATTTGTCTCTTTGTAGACTCTCTACACAATTAATTAAATTCCAACTCTGCAAGCCCAAGAAGAAGATATTATCCTTACTGGTATCCTACAAAACACCTACCAATAGGATCTTGTAGCCACCAACATGTTAGAATGTACACTATGCCCTCTTCAGAATACATTTTTTGAGAGTGATTTTTCTAAAACTACAAGAAATATTTAGACATTATATCAATTACTTTCTCATTGATTCAGTTATGCTCTTTTAATCAACAGTGTAGAGACCATGTTATCTTTAACAAATCAAGTAGACATCCTACCAAACAAACCTCTCAATATCAAGACTTCTTTAACACCCCAATAAGAAAGTTAGTTACTTACAATGATGAGAAATCAATAACAATATTTTCTTGGAATTACCATGACATGAGAGGAATACCTCAATATTTATACCTGCATCATATTTACAATAAATAAGAATGCAAACCTATTCACCAACCCTAATGACCAATGAATCCTGCAGTCAAAGACATTATCAAAAACTCTTGGATATAGGATCTATTTATCATATCTCAAACAACTAGTGGGTCTCTCCCTTGGTCATTATCCCTTAAAAAATAGGCAAATAGCATATTTGTGTTGACTACCGAGAGCTGAATGCTGCTACCAAAAAGGATCACTTTTCTCTTCCATTTATTGATCAAGTATTGGATGCATTAGTAGAGAAGTACTTTTCATTTATAGATGATTGTAGTGGTTATAATCAAATACAAATTTTCCTAAAATACCAAGATAAAACCATTTTTACTTGCCCTTAAAGAATATATGCCTATGTTTTCTTGTCATTTTGTCTTTTCAATGTCCTATCTACTTTTCAAAGGGATGTGTTGAGCATATTTTATAATCTCTCCCATGACTATGTTGAAATCTACATAGATGACTTCACTTTCTATGAGTAGATATTCAAATAAATGTTGACCAACCTTGAGAAATTTCTTCACTGTTAAGACCATCAATTATCTCTGAGAAATGAAAAGTGTTACATGCTTATGACTGAAGGGATTGTATTGGGACATCATATATCTGCTGTTGAAATTCAAGTTGACCCAGTAAAGATAAGTATCATGAAGGATATACCCACACCAAATAAGCAGAAAGATGTTAGAATTTTTTTAGGACATGCTGATTATTATAGATGATTCATCAAATATTTTAGTAAAATTTCCACCCCATTATCTAAATTATTTACTAAAGATATTGAATTTATATGGACTAATAATTGTCAAACTATCTTTCAACAACTCAAAGCTCTGCTCATAACAAATCCTATTCTAAGAGGGTTTAACTATAAGAATACTTTTCACATTCATACAGATGCATCTAACACCACTTTAAGAGTTGTTCTTGGCCAAAAAAATAAATCTTTGAGCTATGCAATCTATTTTATTAGCAAAAATCTTCAAGGAGTTGAACTTAACTACACTTTAATAGAGAAAAAATTTATTGCCATCAAAATTTTGACACTGCATTATAGGTTACCAAGTATTCATTCACATCAAGCATACAACAATAAGATATTTAATGAACAAAGTTGTTGTAATATGTAGGATAATTCATTAGTTGCTTTTATTGTAGGAATTTGATATTACCATTGTGGACAAACTAGGTAAGGCTAATATAGTGGTAGATTTTCTATCTCAATAAAAAAATAATGAGCACAATCCTATTTTTTATTATTATTTTTGTAATGAATATTTATTTGTTTTAACAATTCAATCTCCTTGGTTCACATATATTTCTAACTATCTTGCTACAAGATCAGTACCACCATATTTCTCACTTAGAGATAAACAACATCTGATTTAAAAGAGCAGACATTATTCTTGAATTGTAAGATATCTCTTTATCACTAGACCAGACTTAGTTATGAGAAGATGTATCTAAGAAGATGAATTTTATGACATTCTAAGAGCATGCCATGATGAGCCTTGTGGAGTTCATTTTGCTATCAAATAGATTGTCATGAAAGTACTCACTATTGGATATTATTGGCCTTATTTGCATAAAGATGCCATGATGTGCACCCACATATGTGATCAATTTCAACATATGGGAAAGCCCACTCACTCTGATGAAATTTTATTACAATCACAACTAGTTTTGTAACTCTTTGATAAATAAAAACTAGATTGTGTAGGTCCCATTGATCCCAAATCCAACAACAAAGAATACATACTAGTTTGCATTGATTATGTCACCAAATGGGTAGAGGTCAAAGCCTTAAACCATGCCTAAGATGATAAGGCATTTGAGTTCCTCTATGAATAAATTTTCATCCTCTATGAAGTACTAAGAGAAATAGTCATAGATCAAGGCCCATGGTTCACATCAGACCTCACAGCTGCCTTGGTAAGAGAATATGGAATCAAACACAAGAAATATACTCCTTGCCATCCTTAGTCAAATGGTCAAGTGGAAGTGACAAACTAAGAATTGAAAAATATCTTCACTAATACTATCAACCTACATATAAAAGATTGGTCAACTCATCTTCTAAAAGTAGTTTGAGCTTATAGAATCACTTAGAAAACCACAACTAGTTTTACTCTATATAAACTAGTTTATGATAAAATGTATGTTCTATCCATTGAGTTTGAACATAAGACATTAAAGATAACACTTGATTTGGGCTTAGATATTTCTTAAACTTAATAATATAGGATCCTACAGCTAAATGCACTTGATAAATTAAGAAAAGAAGCACTTCATCATACTGAAATAGTGTAAAGATAATGTATAGGATGGCATGACAAGAACATCAAGATAAAAAAATTTCAACTAAGAGATTAGACACTCCTTTTTTAATTTAAATATAAATATCATAAATAAAATATGTAGTCTATATGGCTTAGGCCTTATGAGATCAAATTATTTTTTGGCAATGGAGCTATAAAGCTCATGAACATTGACTCTGTTCAGTTCTGATTATTTTTTAATGGCCACAAGCTCAAGCTATATAAGAAATAATTCTCTAAGGAAACACTCACTTGCTAAATTTTTGAATAAAAATATTCATCTTTTTTTCATGAAAAAATCAACCTGTTCTTACAGTCGACAGGTATTTCTGTCAACCCTTCTCTAATATTTTTCAAGAGTAATAAAGCTTCTTACATCCAAAAATAAGTTATTCATAATGGCTTGGTTTAGGCTAAATAAAATCTTAACCTTTAGATTCTTATGATTTCAGTTGAGTTTGAACCTGAAAAACTAAAAAAAAAAAAAGAAAATTTAGCAATAAAAACTTTCAAACATTGTTGACGGATGTTGTCTTAGAAAACTAGATCACGAGCTGATTGACATTCATTAAAAAAAATAAAAAAGAGAAAAGACACTACTATAATAAAAATTTCTTGTTTTCCCTTGTTTTATTGTATATTCATTCTTTTTAAGTAGAAATATATTTTCCTTCTTACTACAAGATAGATAACTTATTGCTACAAATGAAAAACTTGTTGTAGGATAAAAAATTGCTATTACAGAATAACACTTGTTGCTATAAGAAGTATATCTTGTTATAAGATGTATTCCTACACTCCATCCTACCTCAAGCATTTTCTCCCGCTCAAAATCTAGTGTATTTCATGATCATCACTTCACATCATCATTTACACATTTATGAAAAGTATTTCTATAGGTGATATGATAATTATTCTATATTTATTTTTTATCATATATTTTAATTATTTTTAAAATATGATGAGACTTAATATTATTAATGCACCACTATATCCTATCTTTATTACACCCTCTTACCATCTCTTTCATTGATTTGACCATTGACATAACTACTACTACCACCCCTTACTCTTACCATGAGTATTTTGTATACATGGCTTCGTCCCTTACAGACAAGTCATAGATTACGTTGGGAGGAGATTTTTCATTAATTCAAAAGGCTTATTTCACTTCTCAATGCTTAAGTCACAAATCATTTTTCCATTATCCAAAACCTTTGATACAAACACCTAGACCTAAAACTCACGTAATATGTTAGGTGATTTATGAACCATTGGATATCACCCCCTTGACCAACAACCTAAAAATCTTGGCCTTGTTTCAGCATATAGAATAGATGTAGTATTTCAAGAAAATACAATCCCTAGATGAAATAATTGTGGGGGAATTTACTTGTACATTGTTTAATAGCTCAGCCATGGTAAAAGGGATGGAAGTAAATATAATAAAAATATATATTAGTGGAGTAAAAAGACTACTTAGAATAGGAGAGGAATGGCAAGACAAATATGATATTGAGGCTGAGAGATGAAGGTTTATCAAAGTAAATGAATGCCTAGAAAACTCAAAATAAGGAACCGTAAGGTTATCTCTACTAGGAAATGGGTTAAGACTACCGATTGTATCTCCAAATATTTCATCTACAAAGGAAGGTATTATATGCTACATGACCTACATTTCAAGTTCTTAAATTATTTATGGCATGAAGTAGAGATAAATATTCACAATTTTTTACTTCATATGATCACCAAGATGTCGAAGGTTTTTCAAAAATGTAATCATAAAGCTCTCTCCCATCATTGTCTCATCTAGTTACTTTTTAAAGACTATTTGCAAAGAACCAGACCCAACATCAATTGGAAAGAATTTCTCCAGATACTAAGAAATGAAGAGAGTGATAGAGAAGGAATTGATTTAGAAGAAGAATTTGAGGTTGAAGAACAAAGATCAGAAGAATAAGAAGACCTCCCTATAGAACCATGAGAACCTACAGCCAAAAACCTTCTTGCAACCACACAAGAACCTATGGAATAAGATATTTTTGCAGCAACACAAGAACTTACAGTAAGGTCTAAGGAAAAGAAGAAAAAAGAAACTCATTATTTGCCCTGATTATGATGAGTCTGAGGAGGAATTCCCATCTTTCAAGAAGACCAAAGTAACCCCCACTCTTCACAGATCTCATAGATTAAAAAAAATAACAATTAGGCCTTCTTTCATTATTCAAATAAATGAAGAATCTAGGAAAGAATGAACTACTAGTAGAAATGAATCTATTGAGACTAAAATAGATAAGAAAGAATGTTCTATAGTATTCTATCAGGAAGAATCTAAACAAATTGAGTAGAGTCTTGAAGAAATGTAAGCAAAAGATCAAGTTGAACATAATATTGAGGAAATGCATGAGGAAGAAGAACAAGTTGAACATAATCTTAAAGAAATGCATGAGGAAGAAGAATAAGTGGAACAAAATTTTGAATAATTGTATTAAGAACCAGTATAGGAAGAAGTAGAATAAGAGTTGCATGAGAAACTCATGCAAAAACAAGTTTAACAATTAGAGTAACCTACTACAGTACAAGTGGAATTTTCCACTCTTGAGCAAGCTTTGCAAGAAATTAAGAAACTAAGGAAGCAGTTGTAAGATCAATTTGGTGGAGGTTTAGATTCACTTGCTATAATATCTTGTTAGTTATAGCCCTTAGCTGAATATCATCTTATAGATAACATTCCACAACCTTCTGTAGAGGTCAATCAGTAAGAAGAACATGAAATTGCCTCTGAGGTCAAGTATCACTGTTGTTTTACAATATCTTCTAAACTATTGAATTAGATAGATAATCAATTAGAATCTCTAAAATAACTAAGGAAAGAAAATATGAAATTGAAAGAAAAAAATAAGTTGAACGAAGATAGCATCACCAAATTAAAATAAAAAGCTAAGGACATAGCTGGTATAACCCAAAAACTCTTTGATTAAAGGCCTCCTACAAAATTTTATTCTATTTATCTTGAAGAACAATGGCATAATTTTAAATTTATGATAATTTATTGTGATATGTCCCATGAAGTTATTGATCATCTTTCCTTCTTTTCTATTTATAAAGTAAGTTCATAGGAATAACAAATAAAATTGTGCATGTTCTACCTTCATAATTATGTTGTTTCATATGATATAAAATGGAATCCCAATATATATGTTGAAGATGTCCAATTGCAAGCATTTTCATCATATTTATTAAATAAATAGAAAATAGAAAGAAAAATAATAGAATATAAGATAAAGGAAGATGAAACCAGTTACTTATCAGGGGTGAATCAATGACACCTTATATTACATTAATTGAATGGGACAATATCATGTTGAATAAAGAAGTCAAAACTTGGTTTGGATGGAAATATGATGAGGTTCAAGATTTGTATTTGAGGTTAAGAACTTTTGTTTGTCTTTCAACCAAAGAGTCTTGTAGCAAACACTAGAATGAGCTCACTACTGCACATAAGAAGAGGGATCCATATTCCCCTTTTGATTTAAATGCAGCATTTAACAAGACTAAAATATATATTCTTCTTGTAGGTGATATGGGATTGTAATTATTGAACCTAAAGTTCTAGCCACCCCTATTTTGGTATCCTATTCCAGACTAGTAGGATAAAATCTTGGGGCATGAAGCTTGAGAAACCAAAAATTAGCAAATATTTGAACATAGGTGGGGTTTTTACACTCACCTTGCCAAGGGCATTGTATAACCCATGTATTTTAAAGTTCTTTTTCCCCTAAGAATGAATAAGTATGCTGTTCAAGGTTGAGTAAGATCTTAAGTTGGGAGCTGTAATAATCTCCATAAATGTCTTGTTATTATGTCCATCTATTGTACTCATCCTACTTGTTTACCATGCTTTTGAATACTTTTCCATCTACTTTCATAAACCATATAGCATTACATTTTCAAACTCTTTTAAATAGTTAAAATTATGTATTGAAATTAAATATATGATAGTTGTCTATTATTTTAGGATATTTTTTTATGAATGTGTTTTGAAGATGTTTTTGAGAAATACATATATAGCATAGAACATCCTACAATAAAAAGAATATCATTACATAGACCATCTTTTAGCCAATGTGTGACTAAAACCATGGATGAATAGATTTTGATTCTCTTCCAACTGATTCATAGAAATGACTCTAACCTCGATAGAGCTTAATAAGTAAGCGATTGAAAAATAAACAACTTTTTTTTCTATATCAAAGTCACATTGATTCATATAAAGAACATTTTTAGTGAAAGAAACTAATTTTAGTTATCATAATTTGAATTTATCTTAGAATAGAATGTATATATTATTTTGCATAAAATAATATCCTCTACAGTATATAAATATGTAGCAGCAGAGTTGAGATATATAAAAATAGTATATGTTGAATAGAGATTGTCAAAAGTTTATTATGTTAAGCAATTGTGATTGTAACTTCATGCAATAATTTGTTGTTATATTTTTTATTAATATGAGTGATCAATTATGAGTTAAATATAGTGTTGTAAGAGGAAGGGTTGAAGTTGAATTTGGAAGGAAGAAAGGTCCCCTTTGGAAGGCTACAACAACAATCCAACCCATCTAATTAGTTAAGCATGTTATTTAATTTCCTTAAGCATTATGTGTTTCATTTTTGAATTGTGTGATTTGTATTCTTGTTTAAGAAATATTTTAAGAAAATTTTTAAGATAAATATTTATTTTATTGTAATTTATTTGTATTTCATTTCAAGAATTTCATTTACTATACTTTAGCTTCTTAAATATAATTAGTAGAATGTCAAATTAGAGATTGAGTGTGCACATATAGTGACATCATCTTATCAAGTCTACATCCCTAAGTTGGAATTTAAATGAGGTAGAAGGTACAAATCCATGGTTACTCTCCTTATTTATTTTGATCAAGATAAGTATATCTAATTGTGAATCAGTTGCTAGTCATTAAGTATGTTGATATAAGTTAAAAATAATAATTACAACTATGTTAGATATAAAAATGACAAAGAAGTAATGTAGTTAATTGTTTCTAATGTTGACATGATTCTATATATAAAATAGGTAGAAATGAAACTAGAATATGATTCGAAAATAGTTGATAAATTTTATATTAAGTGACTCTAGAGTTATAGACACTAATGTCAGTCTTAGATAGTTATGTTGACGCTACTATCTAAACATGACATATGTTCATGTATATAATATGTATTAAAAAAGGATGAGACCACCTTGATGCTTTTAGGTTTGTATTTATCTTTATTCTAGTTCATTTAGATCTAAGTCTTGGACTATCTCTCCTCATTTGCATACCTAAGTGTGTATAACACACCTTGTCTTTACATGAATCTAACTTAAATGATTTTTTAAATACTAACATATGTATTGGTTAAACTATCTTGTCTATTGGTAAATTATTTTGAAAAATATGTATCATTGTAAATCTATAAAATTAATATTAGAGCATGCACACACACACACACACACACACACACACACACACACAGTGCATATATCAAAGGAGATAGAGAGAAAGAGAAATTGGAAGACATGTGCCCCAACTTTGGAGAAAATGCAAGTTGCCACTTAGTAGTTAGGATTAGATCAACCATATTTATAACCTGGTGAGTGTGAGTAAACCAAGTCAACTCACACTTTCAAACTAGTGAGTTTAGATGATACAATAAATTTCAATATAAAAATTTGGCAAGATTAAGTAATTTAATCACCTCAACCATACCCAAAGTGATCCAACTACTACAGTAGATTGGCTCAATATAGTCTATAAAAATCTATTCTAATAGGTGATGATAATTCTTGATAGTGTTTTGAAATATGAAAGTAATTTGTATTTAAAAATATTAGACACACATTAAATATCATATGCACCTTAGATATGTCTCATGTTGAAACTGTGTATAATAATGACACCAATGTATAGAAATCTATTATAACTGTAAATTTGGATATCTAACTATGTTTGCTAGCCAATTTATAAACTATGTGTGGATAACATGATTTTAAAGATGCCCCCAATGATATTCCACCCTTTAAAGTGAGGTAATAATATAAAATAGTAGTTCCCTCACCTCAAAAAGATAGGATAATTATATAATTTGTGAATGGAACCATGTAGCTTATAGAAGAACATGTCTAGGTAAATGTAGCATTGAAGCACAAATAATAATGTGATCACATGAAGGCGTAAGATGCCTGATAAATATAATTGAAATGTCTAGATAGTAATAATAAAAACTCAACAAAAAATCATTCAAATAAGATCACTTAAAATTAATTCAAAAGGCAATTGTCTAAAGAGACCACAAACAAATGGCATGTTCAAATGCTACACAATCGAGAGGACATGACTTATTCTAATGTCTATAAAATTAAGAATGACATATTAAAATGTCTATACAATAAATAATGAAATATTCAAATCTCAAATAAAGCACACATAGGGATAGGTCTCACAAACAAAGGAACATATTCAAGTTCTAGAACAAGCAAGATAATAGTAAGGCAAGACACTCAAAAAAAAAAACACAGGAAAACATAAGAAACCAACATAAACATATCATAGTAGTGTATGGATAAAATGTGTTAGAAAAAATATCAAGTTCATAACATATAAAGTACCATGTGAAATATATAATCATGGATAAATCTATGTGTAAGTACATATAATATCAAACATGATAATGAAAAGTGATCCTCGAACCATATAACCTATGAGTATCATGATCAAAGAAGTGGGTGTCCCCAATGTGTATATGGCATAAGTAGATAGAAGGCCTAAAATACAAAATAGGAATAGATCATGTATATGTGTATGCCTTTATCACCCTCAAATAAAAGTGTGACACACATGTCTATGTAGGATTAATTGATATTCCATCCATCAACATGGAACTAACACATAAATGCCAAGGAGCCAATAGAGTATGTAGGTGTTGAAAGTATTTTTGGATTTTGAAATGTTTTTTTATTTTTTTTATTTTTTTTAATATGGTAGAATATTTGAAAAAAAATTTGTAAGGAAGACATGTACAAATAAAAGTGCTACCAAGATCTAATATACTCATCAAGGAAATATCTCTATGAAAACCATGTATCATGTGTGTTATACTATGTTTGTGACCTTTAAAGTATGCCATTATTTATATCTATTTATATGATAGCTGGAGATATACTTAATTATTTGGAAAAGGATGTAATTTTTCCTTGATGATCAAATTATATACAACTATAGTTTTTATCAACCACTTCTCCTATTGAGAGTAACCATGATTTTACAAGAACAATATTGTGAGCACTTTGATTATTCATAACATTAAAAATAAGAGAATGTTATTTTGAAGCAAATGAAACTCTTAACCAAATTGATCCCATACTTGTTAAGGTTATATTGCATCAAAATGTTGAAGCTTATTATAAAGAGAGCTCAAAAATAGTATAGAATAAAAATTTGTATCTTGAAATTCCATAACCTTGATATTTGTAAATTACTTTCCCTCAAATTAAGTAGTGATAATAAAAGGGCCTTGATATGAGGAATGGCTTGTGATTTTCTCCTTTGTAACCACATATGGAACATTAGATTTTTCAATTATCTCTTTGTAACCACATTTAGAACATTAGAGTTTTAAATTATCACTTTTTTTGACTTATTTTGTTATAATTCCTCATTTTAATATTTGATTTAGCCATTTCTCTTTTTTAACCTTCTTTTCATTTGTGGGTTCTTTATCTTTGATAAAATGTATCTTTGAATAATTTGTATTAGTATTTCCAATATATCCCAAGCCTTTATCGTAATTATGATAAGATGACAAAATAGGATGAGTGATGCTTTGAGAATATTTTCCCAATCCTTGACCATGATGACCAAAGTTTTGTAAATATTTATTTCCAAAACCACACTATTTGTAAAATTGAGTATCATTATTAAGAAGTAAATTTGTATCTTTCTCTTGATTTGATTTTTCATTTTAAATCTTTTTTCCTTTAATGTTTATATTTTCAACTCTTTTTACTCTAAAATTTTATTTGATTCTCACATTTTTTAGTTTGGTTTTTGTGTTTTTAGGATAAGTAATCATAATTTGAGTGGTTGTCTTGGTTTATGTATTAATGATATGACCACCACTACCTTTATGACTTAGTATTTTATTCTTCAATGCAAAAAAAATTAGCTATGATGCCCATGTATTATATGATATGAAAAATAGTACTTGGATAACCTTATAAGATGGAGATGAGGTAATTTGATCACTTTGTCTCGAATCATTTCTCTTAAGATTTCATTTGGTCTCTTAATAAATTTTTAGTTAATTTTTGAATCACTAATTTTATATGTATTCTGGTTTACTTTTTCATTTGGATAAGAAACCTTTTTTGGCACAAAATTGGTAGATGAGGATGAAAACATATTATTAACACTATCATGTTTTGGATTATTCATGTATACAATCTGATTTTGTAACACTTTTATTTATTTGCTCATAGTGGTGATTTGATCTTTTAGGGCTTCACAATGCAAACCCTAGGTATTTGAGATTGATTACCTTTATTTAAAACTATAGGGTTATCCACCTTACCCCTTGGTTAATTGATATCCTAGACCTAGTTATAGGGATGAGAGTTATCACCCTCCTTATCGTTAGGATAAAGAAGTATTTTTGTTTATCCATTTTAAATGTTCTATAAATCGATATGAGAATAGGATAAGAAAGACATGCAAATGCTAAAGAGTAATAAATCATTATGCACTAAGGATGTATCAATTTCAGACTATTGACTTAGTTTTTTTTAAATTTTAGATAGGTTTTTTATAGAAAAATATAAAATGAGATGAACCCAGAAACATAGAGAAATAAAAGCATAGTATACAACCTATAGATATAAATTTACTAAACATAGTAAAATGATAAATTCGTATAATCTACGTAATATTTTGGATATATATATATATATATATATATATATATATATATATATATATATATTATACCAAAATATTTATGAAAAATATCCAATAAATTTAAATTTTGATTTATTATGAATCAAAAATATGTCAAATAATGTGGAATGCTTCATGGCAAAACCCTAAAACATTCCCAATAAAGAATAAGCAATTATCTTTAAAATAGAATTTATTTCAGATATCTAAGAGAGGTGTTTGAATAAAATATCATTTGTGATGAAACTCAAAATTAATCTCAACATAAGACCACCATTTGCCTTGTATGCTAATATTTACTAAAAATAGTAAATTGCAAAAATTGAAAATTATGTATCGAATGAAAAGAGTTTTTTTTGGTATACCAACTTAAATACAAAATACCTTTGAGGAATTTTTAAACGGATATATTTTAAGGCAAAAATACATTAATCAAATATAAATCCACTTTTAATCATATGCACATGAAGCCCTTGTGACCATAGGAGGGTAAAACCCTAAGATACATTTTTATATCTAAAAATCTATCACAAAAAAATGAAACCTTGGGAGGCTTGGAAGCCCTAGACCAAAATATTTTGAATTCACATGAATCAAGTTCACCAAATTTTTAACCCTAAAATTTATATATTAGGGTTATCTAGGGTTAAAAGTAATATAAATAGCTTAAGGTTAAAGGTTGATAAACAACCACTAAAATAGAATAATTAGATGATAAATAATCAGTATGTTGAGATAGGCTACAAATAGTAATTATAATTATACTAGATATAAAAATCAAAAAGAATAAATGTACTTAGTTGGTTTTGATGTTGACATAGTTATGGATCTATAATAGGTAAGAAATAGACAAGAAGATGATTTTGGAATAGGCATCAAATTCTAGATTGAAGGCATCTAGAGATATGAACACTAGCATCATCTTTGGATAGTTGTGTCGATGTTGTTTTCTGAACCTGATGAAAGTGTCTTATATGGAATACTTACTAGAAAAGGATGTGACCACCTAAATGATTATGGGTTTGTCTTTCCCTTCACTTTGGTGACATAATATATGGGTCATGGATTGTCATTCCTCATGAAATTATAAAATCTTAGTTCTTCATATTCATAGTGACCTTGGAGAAAAATGGGTTAGTGGGCACATAGTGTCAAGTTGAACCTAAAGACCCATTTATCAATAAACATTTTCTACATAGCCAAAACTCTAAACAGGGCCTTAGACTAATGTAGTTCTCCCCTACATGTTGGCTTGTATGTGAATCATGTAATATATGGAAAGTAAGTACAACATTGACCTAGCTTGTTACTTGTAAAATTGAGTTATTAGGTTAATCTTTTAGTAATTCGCACCTATGTATGTATTTCTCTGTGACTGATATGAAAATAGGAGAAAATAGGGAAGATTTTCTTTGTCAAAGTCTTGATTGAATGCGTTGATAAGTTTCCTTACATATGTGTTAGGTGTCTACTAGGTGAGAAATGAGGGTTGATATTTTATTTATATCAATATTTTTGGATATAAATCTCACATTAAATCACTTAGGAATACCATTAAGATAAGTTTCATTTGAAAATTAGATGAATTTAAGGCACTAGACACTTACATCAGAGTAGGACACCTATGTTGATGTAGGTGTCTAGTTGAGACACTAGTGTCTATAGAACATGAAAGTAGGTACAGACTAAGAACTTGTAGAGGTGGAAGGTAAATATGTTTAAAGGATTTTGTGGAAGATAAAATTTCTAGGTCATCAATATAAGACTAATGAGATGAAGAGATGGGCCAAGGGTCATAAGATAGAGTAGACATGAGACTTCTAAAAGTGGAAAAGGTTCATAACTAAAAGGAGCTCTTTCTTTCCATAGGACCGTAATTGACCATTCGTGCTATTTAGTTTCTCCATTCGTAGCTTACTTTCTTCTATCGTTGCTATACTCACACTCAATCAGAAACCCCTGAGAGTAACCTGTAACCAAACACAAAACCTGCTCCCTGCAACCTGGCTCTGATACCAACTGTTATGAATTCGAGGAAGCACACAATTGATTACCATATACAAGCAACTTAAGATGTGGAATTAACCAGAAGTACTAAGTAACTAGAAACCAGAAACAACACAGAATTTGAGAGACAATACACAACTTGTATTAATACTCATACAAAAAAAAATACAATAAAGAAGATGCCACTTCTTGTTCACCACCTCTCAGAGGATTCCCACACCTCAAATGAATAGTACTTCTTTCCTCAAAGCTCTCTCTTATGGTCCCAATACACAACTCAAACACAGAGTTGGTGTTCACCTCTCCAACCAGTCAGTATCCACTGCTAGTTACAACTTGTGCTCCACGCACTCCACAAGTGCTCCACGCATTCCAAGTACACAATCATACTTCAAGTAGATCTCCCTTAAACCTTCAACATCCTGCACCTCAATGATCTTACTTATGGAAGGAATTGCCTTGCCTTCCTCTTTGCTCTAAATCGAGTACACACTGTACTCCAAGTAAATCCTGCCTGATACTACTCTCAGTTGTGTTGTTGTCCTCTCTGATCTTGCACACCTACAAATTAATCTGGTTCTACACACCTGCAAATCTGGATCATGCTCACACATACACATGTAGATCAACGATCTTACTTACCCATGTAGATCTCCAAAAGTAGCCATGCACTCCCTGTTGACCAAGATCTTACACACTTGAAGAATCATGCTAATTCTCTAAACCAACACCCACTCTTGGCACTGTGGCACTAGGAGTAACACACCATGCTATCTTCACACTCAGAAGGAGCTTATATTTTGCTCTCTTACTCTCTAGCACACTTTACAATACAGCCTATGAGTCTCTTATATAGATCTCATCCAAACAATAATTAGACACATAATTACAATAATTAGATCCGTAGCTTTTAGTCTAAAATTGGCTCTCATCATGCAAACACTTGGTTCATTAACTAACTGCCCGTAATACTCGCAGTCAAAACCACACAGGCGACCGACGTTGGTCCCTGTCTGCTTGGAGGTGACCGACGCCAGCCGATCCATGACCGATGTTGGTTGTCCTTCCTGTCTAATACTACCGACGTCGGTTGGCCTAACCGACGCTGGTGTCTGTGACACTCAGCAACCTCCTCCTACCTCCTCCATGTCTGCATCAGTGAAGCTTTTAGCTCCACAACCTAACAACTTCTAAAAGTGAGAAAGGTTCATAACTAAAAGGAGTATCCAAGGTATAACTTTACCGAGTGTATAAGACTTAGGTGCTATATAGTCCATAAAATAGTGTTTAAATTACACACACACACACACACACACACACACACACACACACACACACACACACACACACCCTATATTTTCACTTTACTTTATTTATGGATTTCCCTTAATAAAAAGTATATGAATAACCTAAGAAGGAAGTTGTTTTGAGCAAGTATTATTATAAGTGATAGCATATCTTTTCATATTTAATGAATCATGCTTATAAATATTTTGTTATTTTATTCATGAAGGCTACAATCATTGGGGTTCTACTATAATGCATACTAAATCATATAGTATAGCCTAAAGGTTTGAGATTAATAATAATAATAATAATAATAATAATAATAATAATAATAATAATAATAATAATAATAATAATAATAATAATAAGTAAAGAGTGTATTATACAATTATTTTTATAGAGACCAAATAAAAAAATATTATAAAAGATGGAGATATATGTCCACAAATGAATTCACTTCAATGTGAATGGATCAAGTTTAATAATTGTTGTAAGTTAACTAGATTTTTATGTGATTACTTTTAAGTAAATAATCACTGTAATCCTAAATATAAAATCTTTCTCTAATTTTTCCTCCTCTTATTGAGAATTACATTATCATTATAAATTCAAAATTGAATGGATAATCATCATTAAAAATAATAAAAGGTAGAGTTAACTATAAAAATGGTCTTCTTATGGAGCACTGAGAATAAAAAATACTAAAAATTTTAATACTTATATTAAACTAAACTTTTTACCATAACTACATGTTTAAAATCAACACAAAGTACAAAGGATAATAATTTTGCAACATTATTAACTCGATTATAAAATTCAATGAATTTTAAATGCTATACTTTAGATTGATTAACCCAAACATGTCATACATAAATGCATAAATTATGATGTCAAAAATGGTAACATGCACAAAACACACTCACAATGAAGTTTAATGAAGGGCACAAGATTCACATGAGGGGTGTTACAAATTTAGATAACAATATTTTTCAAATATGAATGTAAATGTTTTAAAATAATTTGGAACTTTATATTAATAAATATATAAAGTTCAACAAGGTATGAGATACATTATGGTTAAATACTATGTGGAACATTGATATTATAAGCAAGCGATAGGAAGGATGTTAAACTAGACTACAAGTCATTTAGATGAAAATCTGGACCTCTGTGCACACCCAAATATTATATTATGACTTAGTTAATAAAAATTAGATGATAAATTCCTTATTTAATATTTTTTTATCTATATTTTTTATTTTTATTTGTATATAGGAAGATGCATCAATTTTTCCTTCAACTCAATGTGCGATCCTGATGTGTGATTATACGTGACTCATAAAAATTTGTCTCCTTCTATTGAAACCCTAGGTCCAATTTTAGTGATGTAATTAGGTATATAAAAATGGTAAGGAAGGTGGGTTGAGTTGAAATGACCAATAACCATTTAATGGTTTAGTTTTGCCTATATATAAAATACCTAGAAGATGGAAGTCAAATTGAATGTAGTTTTTTTCATTTAGGTGATTATGTGCATTCATTCTCATTAAATGTATGCAACATGTGATTTAAATATTGATAATTTTAAATTTATAACTTTTTCTTACATATCTATTCATTCAAATTGATATACCTACTCTTAGTCACTAGTTAGAAATTTAGAAGAATAGGGAAGTCCTATTAAATTTGTAAGTGTTTGAGATGCTTAGTAATAGGCTTATATCTATTTTTTACTTTATGGGTAATTTATCCTACCAAAAACATGTGAAGCATATGGGTCAAACCATATTAACTATTTGGATTAGATACATGACCATTCCTTGGTGTGGGATGAAACCATCAGACTCAGACAACATCATAACATGGTGTGTTCTAATTTTGACATTAATATCTTGGAGACATGTACATAATCTAAAGATCTATAAATGTCTATATGAGATAAATAGATGGTTAGACACAAAATATTGGATTTTATTTAGGTTAGTGAGATAAAATGTGAAGTAGATACACACATAAGGCATGAGGATGTGAGATAATGGTAGAGTCATGTTTAGACACACAAGTCATGTAGGGTTATGGTAAGTCAAAACTGAAATTGAGAAATATAATTTACTATATTTTAGTGTTTAAAAATGTCTCCATTTTATTTTATTTTTAAAATTTAATACAAATAATAAATTCAAATGATTAAAAAACTTACTTGAGTGTGTACAACACACATTGTTTCTAGAAGATAAATCACACATGCAATATGCTCTACAAAACCTACAATGAAAATGTAGCAATCAAAACCCTTGGAATAAAATTTTAAAATGCATAAATTAGAATTTTAAATTGAAGAGAAAGGAAAGTGTACACATGTGGGTGAGCCATGTTGCCATGTAACTAGTTGGAGATTATGATTTCATATTAAAGCATTGGAGAATAGATCATTTTCTAAACTATGTTTTAGAATTTGGTTTGATTAATCCCTAATTTATGTAACTAAATCAAGTGCTATGTATTGATATGGAAAATTCCACCAACCCTTATTGAAAACAAAAAAATTAATAGTGTCGATCTATTGAACATAATATAACATCAACCACTCTAACCCATGCAATTAATATTTTACTAATCTTATAACTTAGAAGATGGGAGGTGGGAGCCACATATTGGACCTATGGAGTAATTTTAGGCCATTAAGAATTGAAAAACCATAACTTGAATTCTCATATAAACATGAGTCAATAGTTGTATATGGACTTATAGGTTCAAAGTTGAAATTTGCATCATGTAAATATGGATGAATAGTTCATGCTCACTAATAATATTTATAAAGTATGATAATGTGCTTTCATGAACCAACTTTAGGCCTCATAATTTGAACTACTCAATGCTAGTATGATATATAATTCCATGCATATATATGTTATGTATGACTCATATTTTCAAAAATGGAAATATGTGACTCATGTCCTATGAAATAAGTGCATATTCACCCATGTGTGTGTGTGTGTGTGTGTGTGTGTGTGTGTGTGTGTGTGTGTGTGTCCAAATATGATATCTTAACCACTATGAACTATCTATAATTTTTGCCAAAATATATAACATGTGCTCATGGATTATTAAGTTTTTATGACAAGCCCACTAATATTCCCCCCTTTTGAGGTGAGGGATGTAGCCTAAAATTCATTAATCTCAAATGATAAAGTTAACTATATCCTATAATGTATATAGTAATTAGACCTGTAAATTATGTAATCATAACAAGCTCAAGTGGTAATTCCACACAATAATAATTACATGATATATCACATAATGTTACACACAAGGCCAAGGGGCTGCATGCAAGGTGTTGTAGCCAACATGCCCCATACTCATTTCTTCAGATGGGGATCCTCTTGATTCAAAAAGGTTTCTTCATTCTAGTTCATAGTGGTTAAGATATCATATTTGGACACACACACACACACACACACACACACACACACACACACACACACACACATATTTGTGTGTGTGTGTGTGTGTGTGTGTGTGTGTGTGTGTGTGTGTGTGTGTGTGTGTCCAAATATGATATCTTAATAATTATGAACTATCTATAATTTTTGCCAAAATATATAACATGTGTTCATGGATTATTAAGTCTGTATGACAAACCCACTAATATTCCCCCCTTTTGAGGTGAGGTATGTATCCTAAAATTCATTAATCTCAAATGATAAAGTTAGCTATATCCTATAATGTATATAGTAATTAGACCTATAAATTATGTAATCATAACAATCTCAAGTGGTAATTCCACACAATAATAATTACATGCTATAGCACATAATGTTACACACAAGGCCAAGGGGTTGCATGTAAGGTGTTGTAGCCAACATGCCCCATACTCATTTCTTCGGATGGAGATCCTCTTTATTCAAAAAGGTTTCTTCATTCTTCTTTCTTTCTCAATTACTCATTAGTTTTAAATCTTTGGATCTAAATGTTTTGACTATGCATTGGTCTAATCTCTTTGTTATTTTGATATAACATGTTGATCATTCTATCACTAAAGGTATGAGCTTGAGAAATTAATATTGAGGCATCTTTGAAATAGTTGGGGCTTTCATTTTTTATAATATTGTTAATTTTGAGTTTTGGGTGGTTTGCCTATTTTTTCCCTTCTAGATTGGTAGTTTACTAGATAATAGGTTACAATTGACTAAACATGCTTCATTCTAATATTTTTCCATTTTAGAATGTTTATTCCAAGCTTTCATTCATATATATTAAGATTAAATGTGTGAATTTGCCTATGCTTTAAGTGTATAAGGGCCCCCATTAATTATTTCAAGTAATCATCTTTGGAATTTATCTTGGAGGATTAGGATTTTAAATTATTTAAATTTATGTGAATAACTTATTGGAGCCATTTTAGGTATATTTTTTACTTGTATTTCATGTAAGATACTTTTTTATGCCTTTGCCTTATGGGTTTGTTCGGGTCTCTTTTAAATTAGCTATTTCATTGAAAAGTCTTGTCAGTTCAATTTTTCCCCATGGCCTAGTGATTGTGACAAGTGTCACCATTGGGGAGGCCTTGAACTGATCAAAGCAAGTTTTTAGTTCAAATGTTCCCTGAGATCCCTTCAACCATTGATCTTTCAATTAATGACTCATGGTTATCTCTAAAGGCTTTGTCCAAAGCATCTAAGTCATTTTGGATCTCCCTTATATGATATTATGACATATGTCACTAATCCAAGAGCTTGGGCCTATTCATAGAACTCAATAGTTGAAAACCTCCTAAATCACCATTGACCATTAAACCTTTGATCAAAAACTTGAATTGTTCCTTTATCAACTGTAGACCTAGTCTAAGAGATCTAAATGCCCATATCACCAAGATCATGCCACATGTCATCATTTCAAGAGCTTAGGGGATCAAAGGATATCCTATAACATAGAGATAACCCATAGGTCTTATGATCATGACACATGGTATGATCACATTCCATCCAAGAGAACTTGAGAAGTTGGATGGTGCCATATGGCATCATTCCATGAACCCAAATTAGTATACCAATGAATGAGGGCCATCCTTGTGGACCCAATTATGTCATTAGAAACCATAAGATTAAATTTTATGGGCATCTACCTATTAGTAGAGTATCAGACCTGAGGCCCCCAAACCAATTGGATCTTACCATGTGGTAATAAACACTAGATTAAATTTGATGGTAATATTCCCTTTAGTAAACTATTAAATCTAAGAGTGGGTATTTTAAAATCCTCATTTAGTTGAGTTTTTTTATTATGGATTTCAAATCATGGTATCCAATCTATAAAATCTTTAGATCTGAATAATGGTGGTCATTATCTCAAATCAAAAAAAAAATTATGAGTGTGAATTTCTAGTCTAAAACTAAGGAAACTATTATTTATTTCTTACATTATGAGTTACTTTATATCCCTTCCCTTTGTTCCTTTTTTTATGGGTTTAATTTATCCATTTAATTGTAATGTGTAGGGTTCAATGTTTTTGCCTCACAACCTAGATTCAATGGTAGTTTGACACTTGGTAGCATCTTGTAGACCCCAACCACATGTAAAAATATATAACCTCAATAAATCAAATAACTTGTGGGCCTTTTTTGAAGCAATGAGATTATGACATGATCTTGTTTGATAAGTGAGTGGAAGATGATGGATAGTTTGAAAAGCCTATGAGTCCCGAAGGCCCTGAGATCATACCACATGGCATGATCATGAAAACCTGAGACTCAAAATCCATTGATGGAACACACAAATCCCCACAAGATAAAAATACATGAGATGCCACCATGTGGCAACATTTTGGGAACCCAAAGACCTAGAAGAGCATAAAATAAATCATGGAGATCCAAAGGCCTAGTCATTGGGATGATGCCACATGGTATCATATTGTGATCTTAAGGCCAAGGACCAAAAGTAAATAGCCTAGTCATGGAAAGACATGAAAAAGTTGAGGAAAATCCATGTGGGAAAGTAATAGCATTTGAAATATTAATTTATACCAAGTGGTAGAAAATAAAGAGTCAATTGAGAGAAGAAGAAATAAAATGAGATGTAGAGACATGGATCCCGGTGATGTCAATAGTGTACATGCATAAATTTGAATGGATTCCACATATTAGTATACCATAAAACCTATGGCATTAGCTAAATAAAAAACCGCCATGTGGTAGCTTTCAAATAACTTTAAATTGATGGTTTTATATCCCATGAATTGATTGTGTATCAAATATCACATGCTTGGCCAATTTGTAGCAAGGGTTTTGGCTTTGATACTTAATATAAAGGGGATAAATTGAAATACAGATCTTGAATAAATCATTAGATCTTGGTCATGGCATGCTTAAAAGGACCTATATTAGCCACCAAGGATCTAATAAGATAAAATATATGTTTTAAAGAGGCATAATTGACTAGCAATTGTAATGATGTCCCAACTACTTTCTTCCATATTCTACTACTTAGACTCAAATTCAATCTTAAATAAGCATGGGAACACTAGAAAATATGCTAGCTAATCAAAGAATTCCAACTATATTTCCTAGTCACCATTAAATATTTTAAATACCATAGTAGTGGGACAAATTCTAATATGTGTACTCTATGAGCTGAAATCATCTATATATAGACATATTTATAATGTTAAAAAGGTTGACATTTCTATGTAGAGAAATTCTAACAAAATTATTACAAATTCCATTGCATTGTGATTAGCTTTGTTTCCTTGTCTATGATTATTTTCCATTATTTCTTGTCTTGAGTTCATGCTTGTGCTATAGAATTAAATTATGTTCTATTACATAAAGGAATTTAGTAATCAAATTTTTCTCTTGCTATTTTGATTTAGTTGTGAATTCTTCTCATTTTATTTAGAATACTCTTTGATTTTGTTCTTAAAATTATAAAGTGTTTGAAAAGCTCTATGTGTAATCTACTATAGATATTTTGTGTGTGTTTACATTTAGTGAAAATTTCATAAGTTAAATTATTTAGATTTATGTCCTCAAAATCATTCCCACTAAGTGATTAAAAGTTTGTGAAATTGTTAAACTAGGCCCACAGTGGTATAATTATGACTTGGAATATTTTAGTTTGTTAAGCATTGTCATTCTCATGGTCATAGATCTTGGTTTTTACCCTCCTTTCCCATCTATTTTATGTTTGTATTAAGACTAAAATAACCTTTCATTGCTTTATAAATTTGTGAACATAAACACAATAAAATTTCAAAATCAAGTCTAAGTTAGCAAGTAACAATTCCATTCAATCAAGATGTTGAGCTTATGGTGGTAGTAGCCACATATCTTTGAATTTATTTCAAGAAGGCTATATCATGGTGTACCATACCTATTACACATGACTTATATTAATCTAACATCAACCCTAAAACATGAGGATGAAATTCCCTTACTGGCCCCCACTTTTCTCTTTGAGCACTTCCTTTGATGAGTGTTTTTGGAGAAAGATTTTGGAGTGAAAAATAGCTACCCCTAGAAGGAGGGCCTATCATATTAAAATTTGTTATTTTATAACCTTTTAAACTAGTTTATTTTATAGCACATTAGATCTTGTTGTGAGAGTGACTTGGTCCCAATTTATTTATGTGAGATTGATCATTTCACCATTACAAATCTATATAATAACATGAAATTATAGAGGTAGGCCTATACTAATTATTACCCCCACTAGTTGATATTCTCAATCTTCCCCAAATGAACCTTTACCCATGGTTTCCCCTATGTGTTGGCTAATTGGTTTTGTTATAAATGTCCCTATAGTTGTCCATGATTTACCTAGGAATACAAAGAGGTACGTACCAATATTCACACCTATCGTAGGAAGGACTGTTGAAGAGAATATAATGTCTTAAAAAACTTATCTATAGATTTTAAATGTTGAACATGAGGATGTTGCATGTATATTTTCCCCCTTCACACTTATGGATGTAACCTATGAGTGGTTTCTAAACCTACCTGAGAACACTATCACAAATTAGGATCAATTCAACAATACCTTTATTGCTCATTTTTGATAAGTCATAGATCCTAATGTCCTTTACCAGTAGTTTGATTGTATTAAAAGAGAACCCAATGAAACTATTACAAACTTTAATGCTTATTTCCAAAAAATGTTTAATCTAGTGACAAATATTTATAGACTTGACATTTAGCTAGCCTTAGAAATTTATAAAAATGCATTGGACCTATGGACTACCATGTTATTGAGAAGGAATCCCTTTGTAGTGGACTTGACACTATCTTAAGTTGACGTAATAAATTTTGATAGGCAGTTCAACCCACAAGGTTATATGATGGTTCCCATTCTTAATTCTTTACCAAACATGTCAACCTTGAATCTTGTACCTATTTAACTATAAAATGGATCTAGATTGGTGTTATCAAGATTATTAAATGGGTAAGTATAAATTAAATGGATAAAGGGTGATAATCAAATCTATAGTAGGACAAGTAGATACTAAACTCATATATAAGCCTACACTAAATTTATTATGGTAAGATAGTCTAAATATAAAAAGTATAACTATGTTAAATATAGAAATGAAAAAGAAGTGAAGTACTTAACTTGTTATGATGTTAATATAGTTATGGATCTAGAACATGATGAAAGGAGGAGGAAAGAATATTCTATACCAATCATCAGATTCTAAATTTTGATACTTTTAGCTCTCTAGATATTAATATCAACTTGAGATGGTTACGTTGATGTTATTATCTAGGTTCAATAGTAGTGTCCTATACAAAATATCTATTAAGATAGGATGCAAACACTTGGATGCTTCTATATTTTTATTTTCCTTCACTATGGTGCATTTATATCTAGGTCATGGACTATTTCTCCTTGTGAAATTAAAAAACCCTAGATTTACTATTAGAGGTTCTAAGTTGCACCCTAGCTGAGGAGAGAATTATTCAAGTCTTAATCTTCAAACCTAGTCCAACATAGGAGTGACCTTAGACTATAGGATGTCTAGTTTTTTTATCACACCTCTAGAATTAATGGGGATAGCTCCCATAATTTGTTAATTAAATTCTTTCTAAGACCTAAATCTATCACAAGGAAAAGGGAAAGGAATGAAAATTAATGTAAAAATATATTTTAGGTGGTGATACACCAATTGATAAAGGATCCACTCTCAATCATTTATTTTGATAGCTACTGATGAACCTAATGGTGATAAGGATTGATACAACCCTTCATTAATTTTCTAAGCATGAGTGTTTTGTATGGAAGTTGAATAGATTCTACCACTTGAAGGACTAAGTTTAGACCTGCAATAAGATACTAGTAACTTATAACACTTAAAGGAACATTCTTATCTACTAACACATCATATAACCTAAAATAAAAGAACAAATTGAAGCTAGGTACATGAAAGGACCTGTAGATGACCATATAATTCATACATCTATAAATCAAATTCTCAATAAGCACACTAACATTCCAGAAGAATCTAAAATATCTCTATTGCTTCAAAAGAGTTTATAAGAGAAATTTGGTAGAGATTTACTACACCCAACTAAGGGATGGAAAAAAATAGCTCAATGCCTGATTTTATACAGAATTTGGATGAGAAGATAGATAAATCTAAGTGTAGTGGAGGTCATTAATGAGCCCAAAGTGGCATAGGGTAGCTACACAGGTTTGTTCCTCTCTTTGACCATTAACATCTTATTAATGAGCCCATTTTGGCATTTTAGAGGATTTAAATCCCTTAATTAACCTCATTCATGCCTTGACCATTCTAAAAATAGCTTAATATTCCCTCCTTTAGTAGTTATAAAATGCACATGGGGTGTAATAGGTCTACTTGAGGTGTTGAATAGCCTTTCCTTCAATATGCATGTTACATGGTTCATGAAACTACCTCCACCCAGTCATAATAGCTCCCATTTTGGTGTATACTTTGCCTAAGTGTTATTTACCATGATTAGAGATGGAATTAATGCTCTCATGCCACCCTTTTCCCACTAGATTCTTTCATTTATAGGATAATTAAGCATGAGCTACTTGTTTTCCATTTTTTGTTGATATCCACTAATTGAGTGATCAAACATATAAGATTAGGCTCTAATTTCATTTGATGAAACTTAGACAATCCTTGGATAACCTATAGTGCATTATTATTTATATTCTTGAAGAGTTCTCCACCTACAAACACTTATTATCCTTTCACTACTAGGCCAATTAGATTGCCTCACAGATTGGTAGTTTAGATGGAGATGGTAAGGATGCTTCTAATTATTTTTATGAGATATATTGGCCTTGAATGAATATAAAAAATCTTAAACTTTCCCTTCCCATGGTTTAGAACTTTTCTTTAGGCTTTGCAACACAAATTCTAAATGAAACCCTATAAATTTGCCTTTTTAGGAGATGTATGTAGAGTTTCTATACCATCCAAAGCCATGAGTTAGAGTCCCCCTGAGTTTCCTGCATGATCTAAGTGATAGACCATCAAATTATAATTAAAATAGTGTATATTTATTTAAATCTTTCTAAACTAGTCATTATTAGGGTTTAAGGGAGGTTTTAGGGGGTTTGGAAGTTATAGGTCTAGTTCATGGAGATCTAACCTTGGGTTTATAAACTAATTGTACTAACCTCAAGCCAATAGTCCCTATCACATTTCATGAATATTTATACTCTCCATGTACAACCCTCAAGATATGGTAAGCACTTAAAGGTGCTCCTTAGATGAAGAATATACTCCCTAAGTGATCTTTGTGTGTCTACAAGAAGAAAGATCCACATTGATGACTTTCCCAGGGGCTTAAACTTAGCCAAGGGCCCTAAAACACTATGGTATCCCTCCCCTTTTTATTTGGGAGCATTCACATTTCCCAACTTGTATTTTGTTTCACTTTTTGAAATCATAGTCCTAATGGGCTTTAAAGATTTATCTTGTCTATAGACCTAGGCCATTAACTTTGGCTTGCACATTGGAGCTATGAAGCATATTTGCCTCATGTATGACTGGGAAAACACCCTAGATACCTCAAAAGGTATAATCATTTCCTTTACTATGCCAATTGTCCTTTTTATGATGATATAGTTAGGTGTTTCAACACCTTTACCTCTATGTCTAATCAACTAGTCATGAAAGTTAGCATGGATACCACCAAGAGGTTTGCTTAGGTGTTTTAGGAGTCATTATCCTTTTTGTAACTCATCTTGCACATACATGTTCTTTGTATCCTGATTCTTGAGTTCAAACTAGCTTTTTTAGGTCTTTCATACAAATTTAACCTTGTACATGCCAACCAAGGAGTTAGGGTGTTGATCATAGGACCTTAGAAGACATTGAAGGTCATTTCATGGCTATATTTAGTCATTTGGATGGGTTTTGTGTTGATATTTAACCATTGGGTTACTTTTGGGCTTTGTACAGGGTTTGAGACATACAACATATTAAAGATGGTTCATAGAGTATGGACATACAAACCTATAATAAATGGCATGAATTTTTCAGGAATTGACCCTTTAATCCTTCATGAATAGGCTAGATTCCCATGAAAAATATCCTTAGAGATATGAGCATCAAAAGGTGAGGTTAGGGTTACTTGTAGACAATTTTGAGCACTTCTTTTCTTATTGTTCATTCATAGAGCCTAGCCACTTTATACCAATAAATATTCCATAGATATTTATTCCATATGGATACTTAATCCTCCCTAGGATATTTGGCTCTGAGGATGCATGTAGTGAAGTAGGTGAGCATTTAAATATGCCCCTCGAATTGCTTGTGTGTAGATGGACTGGTTCAAGCAAGGTTTGAAGGATTTATAATTAGTATTGTAACTTAATAAAAATTGGAACCCCATTAATAATTCTAAAACCTCCTCACACTCCTCACCTTGATCATTGGATTGATTACAATAACTTGCAGAGGTCTCAAGATATCACTGAGGTTTATGTGCAAGACTATCTATCTAACTATGTCACCACATCTCAAAGGTTTTTTAATACAAATATGAGTGTTTGACCTTAGGATGGGTTTTAGGGGACCTTATACATAATTCATAATTAAAAAAATAACCTCTTTTGGTCCCATATTGCCTACAAACCTCATATACCCTAGACGAGCCTTCAACTCACTATGTGTCTGCAACAAATAAACCTTGGTCTCTGAGAAAATAGTGGGTATTCCCACTATTTTTCTAGACAAAGTGAACATATTAACCTATTGAGTAGGTCATGAAAAAAATATGTACCAATTTTTGGATTTTGGATATGCTAGTAAGGGTCCCATATCACCATTTCAGCCCAAATTAGCTCTAAACTATGTGTTCACTGAACACTCAAGCATGCAAATTTAAATATGGTTTGTAGCCTTAGTTTTGAGGGGTTTTGTGACCATGGTATGTGTTTTTCACATATTATAATGATTATTATACATATTTTATAACTTATCAACACTATCTTCTTGCACAACCCCTCTCTTTACTTAACTTCAACCTCATACTTACATAGGCCTGTGTGGTCTGATGACTATAATAGTGTCATTATGTTTTTTCAATAGTATTAGATATCAATTTCATGCCCTTAACAATGATTACCTCATCCCCTATTCATATGGATTCTACCTCTCAACTCAAATTATATGGAAATACCAACATAGACTAGGAATGCCACTTGTGACCAACTGCTAAGGTGACTATCTGCAAGGTTTTATTACCAGTCTTGTATTGGGATGGGGATTACCTATATAATTATTGAAATTTATGGAATAATTGGTACACATCATCATTAAACCTTATTATAATTCATACTCCATGATGCTCATGTCAACCTTTGAATCTTTGAATAGTCCCCTAGATGTCTCTTGAGACCTTGAAATAGTAGCCTCAAGCTGGTTATAGGTGCAAATTTATACCTTTATATTTTTGTATGACCCTATAGATCCAATCTCTAGTTATCTCAATTCTCTTTATGGATTTAATTAAGTGTGGAGGTCACTTTTACATGATCCAAACCTTGGAAGGAAGGGGATTAAATGAATAAGGGGGGCAATGGAGTATATGGAGTGGGATGAATATGGAAATAGGGGTTAATATAGTGAAATGTTAGTCAAAACACAATGAGACTATATAACATACAAATGACATGGAATAAAGTCTAAAGACCCTGCCTATGTAATCCAAATGAAAATTGGGGAACCTCATACCTATACTCAAGCCATCATGAAACTTTAGAGGCATAGACACAATGCTTACATCATTAAATTCAAACTTAGGACACTCAGAATGACCTTAATCTTTATGAAAAATATTAAACACTACTAAATGGTGACTGAGTGCACTTGTGGACATAGAAGGTGGTTTTCAATCTTGTGAGACCATCATGAGATTTTATAAGGTTGTCTTAAGTCTATGCTGACATCTCATTACCACTTCAACACCATATTACATGTTTTGAGACACATTAGAAGTCTTGTAGATGCCTTTTAGCTACACATATAATATTTATCATATAATGACCTTTGCATATACACAACCTTATTTTCTTGAGGTGTCATAAGGTAAAAAGATGAGTATTTGACTTTTAATATATTCAAGAAGGCATTGATATCCTTGAAACATATTTACCAACTTCTTAACCCTACCTATAGCCTTTGAAGGAGGCACCAAAACTATATTCTTTGTACAAACTGGTCTGCAAGTTGCACACGGGAACCAATCTTGGAGATTTGCAAGCTACATAAGTCCACACATGTGAATCTATTGTTGAAGGTACCATGGAAATGCTCTTCAAGGCTTGAAGAAATAGGATCCATGATCAGTTTTAGCAAATGAGGCAAAATCCTTTGAAAATCATTGACTCCAAACTGGTCTGTGTAGATGAGAAGAACATAGAGATTCCTTAACTTCTTAAGGTATATTCATAAAGGATAGGTATTTAATCCCTAAATAAATTCCATGAATGTTTAGTTACCTGATTCTACTTTCTATGTGTAATAGTTTATCCCCCACTCACCTTCTCCTGTATGGTATAATTATGAACTTGAGGGGACCTTTTAACCTATTAGGGAGCTCAAAGTAGAGAAGCAATGGTTCTAATCTCTTAAAACATTGAAACATACTACTTCTTTCACTAATGGATATCTCTAAACTCCCTATGCATAACCATGCCTCTGACTAAGCTATGTCATATAGTATGAATTCATACTATTGAAGAAACACCTACAAACTACTATTTTTTCCTATAAATCCTCTTGTTTTAGACCTAAAATGTAGCTAGTTAGTGTTTTGGAGGGAAAATAGGGGAAAACAATAATTTAACTTAGTGGTATGAACTGAGAAAGATGAAAGGTCATAATTTATAATGTGTGGTCCCTTTTTTTTAGGGAATTGACATTAACTAAGTGCTAGTGGGTCTAATTTAGGCATTAAACCATTTTATGGTGGCTTGATGAAGCTAATAAGGTCCACCAGAGGAATTTGGGGTGGTTTAGAGGTCTCCTAAGGCCAAATAGCATCTCATTATGACAAACACTGTTGACTATGCACACTTATATGCCTTAAATGGAGGTATATCAATTAGATCACCATGTTAATGCATATAGACTACCTATATGATCAATGAAACCTTAATTAGACCTTATGAGACTTTCTATAATGTTTTTCAAAGACTTTATAATGAACATACATTTGAAGATCAGGTAAAACCAATGTGATTCTAGGCCATTACCAGGTTGTCTCCTTAGTTTGTCTTTACCACTGTATATTTTTCATGTTAAGGACCCTTCAAAGTGGATAAAAGGTCATATAGGAATATTTGAACACCATGACTATTAGTAGAGGAACCTGGTTAAATATAACATGCTAAGGATGAGGATAGCTAAGTTTTATTAGTCTACACAGGATAGTACAAAGAATTCATATTTACTAGAATCATGATAGAAATGAGTTATTATGCAATTAAAAGGAACTAAGATTAACTAGAGTTTTATTTAGTTTTATAGAGAATTTAGATTACTTTAAGATATATTAAACCAAACATTAAACATGATAACACATATAAAGAATAACATAATAAATATGATAGGTAACCATAACCAAAAACTCTATATTGATCTTAGCAAAAGGTCATCAACTTCTTCATACAAGCATACATATTTATAGTCATTATAATTCTTGATTATTCATTTTATTCTCATATGTTGGCACTAAAATAATGATACTTTTCATCTTCTATCCTTTCACAAGCTGAAGAGGATAGGACAAAAGACATATAGATGACAAAATCATATATACCATAAGAATATTCAAAGAATATCATGTGCAACTTTTTTTATCCATTTTTTTTCTCCCAATACTTTCCTAGACTTAAAGTGTTTTCTCATCCTGAGACAACATTGTAGATTCATCTGACTATGTATAGAGGAAAAAGGCTAAAAATTTGAGTAGACTAGTAAGATTCATAGTAATCGCTCAAGGTGTCATTTTCAGTTTTCACCTCTTACACACTGCTTAGCTGTTCTTTCATGTTTTCAACTAATTATCATACTAACCTACCACCCTTTTGGGTTTTCAATAGGTTGACGTAAATAGGTGGCTATATTTTATGAGTTATCAACCATCTTACCCCTACTTGTCTCTCTAATCATCTCCAATATAAAAATTTATTCAAAACTTCATAAAAATTTTCAAAAATTGCACATTACATAGTATTTAACTAGGAGGAGGTGGTGTTTTGGAGGAAGAAAGTTGGCCAAATAGATTTCCCGTACTTTCCCATCTATAGGAAATGATACCTTTATATTTTTTGTAGAAGGTTGTAATGTGATTGTTGGTTGAGGCCTTGGGAGTCCCTTAATAATATTATTTCTGATTTGAGGATATATATACCTTTGAGTGGCATATTCTTCCATTGGGATAACTTTTTATTGTAGAGAAGGAGGAGGTTCTTGTTTTGGAGGTGATTGAACTTGTTGTTGGGGTCATTGATACTTGTAGCTTTATTTTCCTCCCCTCTAATTTTACTTACCTCATCTCTAGTGATTGAAGGATCATATTGAATCTTTTGTGCCACCACCATTGGCATATTTTGTATGTTTATTTTAAATCTAAACCTCAAAGTCATCATGAGCATTGATGAATATTTCATCATTCTCAAATATTTTGTGCCCATAGGGAATCTAAACTCCCTTCTTCCAAAGCTCATTTATATACTACCTAACCCTCCCCTTAGGGTCTCAGTCTCAGTATCTTGTTTATTCTAAGTTGTAGTCGGCCCTAAATTTTCCAACTACATTGAGTTGCCTCATTGAATATTGAATTTGACCTATTATTAGAGGTGTTTTATGGTAGTTCCCCTAATGTTTAGCACTGAGGTCTTCATCCACACTATTAAATATTTGATGTGCAATTTCTTTCCCTATCACCTTATCAAGGATATAGTGGGGAAAATACAAGGGAGGTTCCATAGTTCCCTCCATCCTAATTATGGTATAATTAGTATCGTACCAATAATCCCTTATCTTTTCTATACTCCTTATGTTCTCAAAAATCCTAGGCATCTAATACCCATAAATGTCTTGGTAGACATTTAGATAAATATCTTCTAAAATCCTTTTACTTTCATATCTAAACCTATAGACATACAACATGGAGTAATCATCACAAACCCTGGTCTTTATATATTTAGTATATGGTTCCTAATATTGCATATGAGTCTTGTATATTTTTCTCATTATTGCATCCACTACATATAACATCATGTAGAAATTTATGTCAAATGACCTTTGATCAGTTCAAAACATTTGTGTCCTAAACCTCACACTGATAACCTCACCACATGTAATGATTTTATCAGTAGTCAAAATGATGTCTAACAAGGGCACTCATTCCTCATGCACATATGTGGTGTTATGAAAACCATAAATTTTATTCATCAATGTCAATTTGAATCCTTGGCCTAAATTTAACTATGGGGACTAAAGAGATAAAACCCTAGCTATTTTATTTATCTCCTCTTTTAATCCATTGTTTGAGTTTCCCCTCAATTGTGTTATGGTCTAACCAAGCATTGGCAAACACCTAGTCATAAGTCACATCTAGGATTGGGAGTTGCAAATATTTCTCAAATGCCTCTCCATAAATAAATAAATCATACACTAAATAAATACAAGGCATTACCTTAGACTTTACAAATACATTGTGTAATCCCAGCCTTAATTTTTAACAATTCATCAATGTATCTTCATTCATCCTCAAATAGTTTATCATATGCCAAATATGGGTGTGTCATGCACCTCATCCTAAATGGCTGAGTAATGAGGGAATCATAATTCTAATGTTCCCTTATCAAACATTTTATCTAAATATTCAGGTCCATGTGTGATAGAGTATGAGGAAGGAGGTTGACCTGTTCTTAATGAAAAACCATTTTTATATTTTAAAGCATTGAAAATCCCTCTTAAGGTAACTAAAATTATTCACATATTTTATAGGATAAAAGCTAGGAATTTTGATAACATGATAGCTCAAATTCATAATTTGCTTGTATTTAATTGATGGCTATTGTGATTTTTAACAACTCAGATAGCACCCTGCTTGAATTTTGATTTCTTAGGATCTCATTCACACCTAGATTAACATTGAAATGATCTGAGGTGTGGGACACGTACTCTCAGACTAGACCTCTAGTTTTGATGAGGTTAACTCCTTTGATGTATCACTTTGATCATTTCTACTAAAACCTTTTGATTTTTGTGATGAAAAGGGTTAGAAAGAAATTGAAAGGGAAATCCTATTATACTATTGGTGATATACCTATATTGATAGTTTATCCACTCTATTTGAACTCATAAAACATTAATAAGACAATATAATGACTAAATCTACAACTTCAAATGATTATTATGCATTAGTATTTCACATATCAATTTCATCAAATGACCAAAGCATGAAGGAAATGATGGAATAGGCTTGATTCAAGGCACTAATCAATCAATTTTATCTATTGTTAGCTCAGTCAAATGACATCAAACACTGAATATGACCTACATAAGTTAGTATACTAGTAATTAGGTGAGATCAAAACCTGACAAGGGAGAAAGTACTACCACATGTGTAAATCAACTAACATTAACACACTATACCAGAATAATAGAATCTAAAAATAGTCATTTTATTCATTGAATAAGGTTATAAATCTCAATCTTGGTAGACTCTAGTCATGCCCAAGAGAGGGATGTTGAAAAATGGATTGAAATCCTGAATATATAGAAAATAGATAAGCTCTAGCCAAGAGATTGGCATAGAGGGAGAAGAGAAGTGTAATAAACATCAAATCCCGTCCAAAAATCAATTACAATTTGATAACAATAGTCTTTAATTTATCTTCTTTATGTCAAAATCCTTGCATGATCTTCTTTTTGGCATTGGAAAGGTGGTGGGTCCCTTTTGAGTTGCTCAAACTTCTCCATGACATGCTACACCACATATTGAGGTGTTAACTCCACATGAACTGAGATAAATATATGTGAAATACTTCTCATGTATGAGACTTGAAACAATAATTTATCTAAGTGATACTTAACTCAAGATGTGCACTTAAGGCTAGTTAACTCTTCATAAAGTCCTCCTTTGAATGAATTGCCACTTAAAGACTAAAGGTGTATTATAGCTCCATGTGAAGGCTAGATATGTGGCATGGGTATTTTTGGTCACTTTCTATTCCTAGAACTAGAAATTGTCCAACCTTATATCTTGGAGTCATAGTGAATCATTGACACTATGGTTATTAGTCATGTCATGATTTGAAAGGGGATCTAGTTAGTCCACTATTTAGTCATGTGTCAAACTTACCTAATTAGCCTATATAGGACTTTGTACCTCTTTTCAATATTGATTCATGTAGTTTCATGGTGTCCAAGAGTGGCTAGTTGGTCCTTATCCACCTTGAAGGGTCATCAACATGATAAAGATGCATTGATGAAGACAAATTGGGAAGATAACTTGGTAAAGGTCTAAAGACACATCGGTCTTACATAATAATCAGAGGTATGTTAATTATTAAGCCTTAAATAAACATCATAGGTAATTTCATAATGTTTAATCAAGGTTTCATTGATCATTGAGATGTTATATATGTATTAGCACAGTGATCGAATTAATAAACCTCTTTTAAGGCCATATGCTTGAGCATAATCAATGGTTTTGGTCATAATGAGATACTATTTGGCCTTGATTGACCAAGAAATCATCCCATATGCCTCAAAAAGACCTAATTAGCCTCATTAAGCCATCATGGGATGGTTTCATACCTCATTTAGGCCCACTAGTATCTTAGTCAATTCTAATTCCCATCAAAGGGGGCCCATACATGCCAAATTGGGACCTTCCAGCTTCTTTATTTCATAAAACTAAGTCAAAATGTTGTTCTCCCCCTATTTTCCCTCCACAACACATGATAACTATATTTTAGTTATGAAACAAGAGGATTTGTAGGAAAAATGGTAGTTTATAGATGTTTTTTCAATAGTATAGATTTGTACTGTACAAGACTAGCTCAGTTATAGACATGATTTTTGTAGAAGGAGGTCAGAGGGGTCAAATGGTGAAAGTAGCAATGTGTTTCAGTTTTTTAAGAGCTCAAAACCATTGCCTCTCTACTTTGATCTCATTGGAAAGTTTAGAGGACCCCTAAGATTCATACTTATTCCATATGGAAGATGGTGAGTGGGGGGAGTCAATCTCTTTCCCATGGAAAGTATACTATGGGAGATAAACACCCATGGTATTTATTTAGAGATTGATTATCTACCCTTTATGAAAATTCATTAAGAAGTTAAGTAACTTTTATACCCTCTTCTTCTGCATAGGCACATTTGGAGTCAATAGTTTTCAAAAGATTTTGCCTCATTTGCTAAAAATGATCATGGATCATGCTCCCTCAAGTCTTGTAGAGTCCTTCCATGGTGATTTAAACATTGGGTTCACATGTGTGAGCTTGTATAGCTTGAAAATCCCCTTGACTATTTTATGTGCATGGTCTATAAACATTTTTTTACAAAGAATAGTGTTTGGCATCTCCATCAAAGGCTGTAGGCAAGGTTGAGAAGTTGGTAAAGATGTTTCAAGGCTCACAATGCCTCCTTGTTCAAATGGAATATTCAATACTCATCTTATTACCCCATGACATCTTAAGAAAATAAGGTTGTATATATGTATGGGTCACTATATGAGAGAGATTATATGCATAGATAAAGACAACTATAGGGCTCTAATATAACCCAAAGGATGTCAAGGAAATGTTGAATATATAATAGATTAGCTTCATGACCTTTAGAGAAATTTTCATAATAATTATGGTATCCCCACAAGTCTACAAACTTCCTTCTGCATCTACAATTCCACTCAATCACTATTTAGCAGTGTTTAAGGTTTTTTGTGGATGTTAAGGTATTTTTGAAAATTTGAGGCTTCCTTTTGAGACTATATACACCTTATTTTCCTTCAAAATTTCATGTTTTCTTGTGTATACATTAGGGTGTCTATAGGGTCAATTCGGATTGGTCTCGGGAGAGGTCTTGTGTCTATTTCATGCACTTTCCATGTTCATAAGGTCTCACTACAATTTCATTAACATTGTGTTATGTTACCACCATGTTACCATGTTTATCACATTCCATGTGTCTCTACCATCAATTTATCCATTCACCCACCCTTCCCCCAAGGATTTTGTTAGAAATATGATTATCATTGATGTCAAAAGGGACACCATGGATGTTATTGATGTCAAAAGGATTAGGCAGGATTGATGGAGAGAAGAGCATGTTTCACAGTTGCACTATGCAAAGTTGTAATGCTTTGACAGAGACTATTGGATGTTTAAAGTCAAATAGATAGTAGTTATGTTATGGTTTTCTCATGATCATCTTAAAAATATGGTCTACAAGTTCAAATGAGAAGGAATGAGCCCATAATTAAATTATCTATGTTCTCAAACTGAATAGGGTTTATCAATAAACCCTAAGGGTTTAGCCATGGAATCAACAAGCAAAGTTATATTTTAATGTTGACTTGGTATAGTCGAGAAATGATAGATTAAGTTATAACTTAAGCCTTTTCCATTGTTATGAAACTGACCCCTCGACCTAGTAATTTCCTTCTCTAAGCAATGATCAAAGGACTTTATATTTTCCTAAGTCTAAGACTTAATATTTATCCTAGCTTGATCAACAGCTCATGCTTCATCACATGTAGATGATCCAATGGAGTGCGATGAAGTCAAAGTGTGAAATATCCCTCCAAGTGAATGCGCTAAAGCCAAGTGTCACAAGTACATGAGTCTATTAGAGAGAGCACCAATGTAAAGATGCCAAATGTCTCAACAATGAAAACTGATAGCTATCTATAGAAGACATGTGTTTAATCCAAGTGTTACATTCTTGAGGGTTGGATATATATAATGATTGAGCTTGTCAGAAGATCTGACAGTACAAGGGTGATCATGTAAAGGAGATCCAATGGAGTGAATAGACTCAAACGTTATAAAGTGATTGATGTTTATTGACATAGTGGCAGTTAAAGATCGAGTATGTTCAATAAGATAGATGGAATGAAAGCAAACTAAAGATATAGGAAGTAGTGAGATGAGTTCAAAGTTTCAAAGTTTAAAAACTAAGTCAAGGTAAAGATTATGCATCTTTAGAGTTTGAATAACACATGGAAGCTAGGATCTGGAGATCAAATGGACAAATTTTAAAGTTGATCTATTTGAATATGGATCATCGAATCATGGTGTCAAAGGTAAGATAATTATCAACATTTAAAGTCATGTCCAAACAAATGGTTAGTTGGAGAAATATGCAAGAACATGCATATAAGCTCTATATCTTGACATAGATAATGTATTGATCGATCTAACTGATCAAATCTACATTAAAGAGTCTGTACATCAAAACTTGAGTCTAATAGACTCTATAAATAGTAAAGAGATCTATAATTATGGCATGATACATTGAATCAAAATGTGAGAAATAACAATTCAAGTCATAATGAACTAGAGTCCAAAATTGATATGATGTGTTTGTAGCCCGAGTGTGAACATAGAGAAGAAGTAAACCCTAGATCATTTATTTATATATATAATATCTAGGACAAAATAAAATGTTGTTGGAATAATTTAATTAGCTATTGAGCTAAGTCAAATATATATAGAGGAAGAGAGCAAAAGTCAATGTAGTGTGTCAAATAGAAAATCATAAAGACACAAAACCTGAGGGGGTAGATAAGAGTAGAGTGGTTGGTGAATCTAATGTAGTGTTTCTAATAAATACATAGAGGAATAGAGATGAGCAGAGAGGAAGAAAGTACAAAGAGAATGTGCATAGTATGAGCATGTTATAGATTGGACTTATAACAGAGAATAGAGTTTGATTCAGTTATGAATCAATGTTGTAATCTAGAATTGTAGCTCCATAGATCTCATTGGTTCATGCCATCATACAAGCTAAGTTGGTGCTCAGTAAAGGGATTGGTGTCTCCTTTGGGTTGGTGCCCATAAACATAGTAACTAGTGAGGTTTATTTGAGTTAGTTCTCAAATTAGAGGATTGGTGTCTCCTTAGAGTCGGTGCCCTTAAAATTGTAATCAGTGAGGTTTGCTATTGAGGATTAAAATAGGAGGTTAGATTAGAATAATAATTTTATTAACTATTTTACAATGGATTTTCCCTTTAGGTTTTTCACATATAAATTTGGTGTCATGTGTATTTGAGTTTGTGTGATATTTGCATATTTAATTTGATCTACATATATCTTTTAATTTGCATCAAAATGTGTTAAAAGACTAATTTTAATTGATATACTAATTTATGCCCATTCTTAGTATCTAGTTGTGTTCTAACAATTGGTATCAGAGCTTAGGGTTTTTTGAATGAAGCTTAATCAGCTCAGGTAGATCTTGGAATAATAAACACAATGGCTAGTCAACAAGGATCTTCATCAAATAATACACCTCTCTTTGATGGATCTAACTATATATTTTGGAGTATAAGAATGGAAACATATCTATTCTCATTAGGGTTTGATATATGGATGTCTATGGTAAATGGATATACAACTCCTATAACTCCTACTGATCATGTTGCCAAGAATTCATATGAGAGTAATTCCAAGGCCAAGAATGTTATTTTTTATGGATTGTAAAACTCAAAATTTGTCAAAGTTATGCACTGTCATAATGCATAAGAAATTTAGAAAAATTTGAAGGGCATATATGAAGGAGATGAAAAGGTAATGCATGGTAAGATACAAACTTACAAAGGCAAGTTTGAGAGTCTTAAGATGAATGAAGAAGAGAAGAGTGTAGACTACCTCCTTAGGGTAGATGAAATAGTAAATGCAATTAGAGGCCTTGGAGAAAAAATGAAAGATTCAATCATTGTCAAGAAGGTTTTCAGATCTTTGCCATCAAGATATGATTCTAAAATCTCTATAAAATAATAAGAAAGAGATCTATATAAACTCACTATTTATGGGTTACATGGGACCTTCACAGCCTATGAGATGAGAATGGGAGAGATAGACACCTTTAAGAGAGAAGTTGCATTCAAAGTAGCCAAGAAATTAAAGGAAGAAACATCTACATTTGAATCAAGGAGACTAATGAAGAAGTTAACTTTGTCAGAAGACTAAAAAGAGGATATGGAAAGTATATAGATAAGTTATTCTTCAAATGCTTTAACTGTAGTAAAGTAGGACATTTTATTGCTAAATACCCTCATAATAAAAAGGATAACTCTAATCACATAGAAGAAAAAAGGTCAAACCCTGTTAACCTAAGAAGAACTTCTTCAAGATAAGAAAGGTCTATACACAAAAGAAGATAGTGACTCAATGAAAGACAATGATAGTTCAAATGATGAACATGATTTTGCTTTTATGGTTAAGGGAAATGAATCTATGTTTATGATAGTAGGATCAACTTCTATGAATCTAGATCAAGATGAAGTTGAAGACTTAAAATGAAGAAGGAGAAGGAGAAGTGGATCTAGAATGTGAGCTCATATGTGCTCTAGACGAGATTAACAAGCTAAGAAAAGAGAACTCAAAAAAAAAAAACTTGGATAAAAGAAAATTAAGAAAATGTCTGAAATTCTTGAGATATTTATCATATGGTAATTAGCTTAAATACATAAATTGAAGAGGCTAAAAATTCAAAATGGAACTACAATCTAAATCTAATGATGTATGAAGCTTGAGGTAGAAATAGTGGCTTTGATAAAAGAGCTTGAAAAAGCCAAAGGTCAACTAGATAAAAGTTTGAAGTTGACAAGAGGATTAGACATTCTTGATTAACTGATCAACTCTCAAAATCCCTCAAATGAGAGATTAGATTTGGGTTATGAGAATAGAAACATTTCCTCAACTAGTACATCTGCTAACCTATATGAAAACTTCAAAGTAAAAGGAGAAGTAGAAGCAAAGAAAGAGAAAGATTTCAAAGACACAAAGACACACTTAAACACAACTATTATGAGGAAAGCAGAACCTGAAATGAAGCCTAAAGAAAAGAAAAAGACAAAGGTGGTTGATGTTGATGGATACACCAAGGTGAGAAACTTGAAGAAGCCACAGCTTAGAATAATTCCTCATGCTACACCAATAAATGTTATGACCAGGTATTCCTCATATTTTTATGGTTATTTTTATAGCTGTAATCATTTTGGTCATGAGACTAATAATTGTAGAGTTGTAACTACTAAGAGAATCAATTTTGTAAGCAAAAATTCATTTTCACCCTTAATAGATATAAATTTAATGTGTTATAATTACAATAATTTTGATCACATAGCTAAACCTTTTAGAAATAGATTTATAAGATCAAAATTACATAATGTAAATAAATACATGACTCTCAGTGTGAACAAAAGGTCACAAGTTTCTAAAAAAATTTAAATAAGAAACCCAAGGATGTGTGGAAATTAAAAAATCAATCCATGATTGCTCAGAATGTACTCCATACCAAGGAGAAAAAAAATTAGGTGATAGTGACTACTCAAAGTATATGACTAATGATGAGAGAAAGTTCACCAAATTGATAAAATGTAAGGAAGGATCTGTCAACTTGGTAGACAACATAGCAGTAAAGATCAAAGGTAAAATAACCTTAAACATAGATGGTAAATTGCCTACACATGATGTCTTTTATGTTGAAGCATTAAAGCATAATCTGCTAAGTGTCAGCCAAATTTGTGACAATGTATATAAGGTCACATTTGATACAGAAGGCTACAAGCTAAAGATATCTAGAAAAATAGTTACATAAGGGAAAAGGATTGAGAGTAATATATACAATTTTGTTGAAGTGAATGGTAATAGTTTATTGATGGGAAAGATTTATGAGAGTTGGTTGTGGAAATGGAGAATGTGTCATGTCAACTTTGATAATCTAGTCAAAGTGAGCTCAAATAAGTGTGTAAGACACATACCCAATATAACCAAACTTGCAGATACTACTTGCAAGGAATGTCAACTAGACAAGCAGACAAGGGTTAGATTTTAAAAAATGGAGTATGCAACTACAAATCCTCTATAATTAATTAATACTGATCTTTTTGGTCCTACCAAGATAAGAAGATCTAAAGGAGAGTGGTACTTCATGTTATTTGTAGATGACTGCTCAAGAATGACAATGGTAACCTTTTTGAAGGACAAATCTGAAGCCTTTGAGATATTAAATATTTTTAGAGCCATGGTTGAAAATGAGATTGGAATAAAAATTAAATAGTTAATATATAATAAAGTTGGAAAATTCATCTCAAATGAATTCATAGATTATTATGAGAAACATGGGATCAAAAGGCACTACTTTGCAGCAAGGACTCTACAACAAAATGGAGTTGTTGAGAGAAAGAATTGAAGAGTCAAGGAAATGGCTAGAACAATGATAAAATAGGCCAAGTTACCTGATGGATATTAGATAGAAGCAGTCCAAAAAACAATATACATCTTAAACAGAGTTCAACTAAGGGTAAATAGTGACAAAGCTCCCTATGTTTTATGGTATGAAAAACCTACCTATGTTAAATATTTTAAAGTGTTTGGAAATAATGTTACATCAGAAAAAAGGAGGACAAATTAGAAAGATTTGAATCAAGATGTGATGAAGGAATATTTCTTGGTTATTCCACTCAAATCAAAGCCTATGCATGTTATAATAAGAGGCTACACAAGATGGTGGAGAGCATAAATGTCAAAGTAGAAGAAGGCATAAAACATGTTAAACCTAACAAAAAAATCAGTAATTAAGAGTTAGATATTGAAGAAGAATGAGATAGTGAAGAAGCTAAGAAAAAGAATGAAAAATCACCAACAAGATTTATTTAAAAGGATAATCTTAAAGAGCATATAATCAGCAATAAGAATGAAGGAGTTCAGACAAAGAGAAGAGATGAAATGAACAAAGAGCAAATAACTTTTACCCTAATGTCTGAAATTGAGCCTAAGAGCTATGTTGAAGCCAACAAGGATGAGAATTGGCTAAAATCCATGGAAGAAGAACTAAGTTAAATAGAAAAGAACAAAACTTAGTAATTAGTTATAAAACCCTCAAACAAGAATGTGATAAGAATAAAATGGGTTTATAGAAACAAATTCAATGAGGATGGATCTATTATAAGAAATAAAGTGAGATTGGTGTATAAGGGATATGCACAATTAGAATGCATAGACTTTGAGTAAACATTTTCTCTAGTTGCTTGATTGGAATCTATAAGAATGTTTCTATCATTTTCTATTTACAAGAAGTTCAAAGTCTATCAAATAAATGTAAAGTTTTCTTTCTTGAATGGAAACCTAGAAGAGAAAGTCTATATTAAACAACTAAAAGGTTTTCAATTATCAAATGAAGAATATTATTTGTGTATACTAAAGAAAGCATTGTATGGTCTAAAATAGGCACCTAAAGCATGGTATTCAAGATTGGACCAATACCTACAACAACAAAGTTTCAATAAAGGATGTGCAGACAGTAATCTATACTTAAAATAAGAAGGTGAGCATATGTTGATTGTTGTTGTTTATGTAGATGACATCATCTTTGGTGGTAAAAATAACAAAATATATAAAGAAGTTTCTACATAAATGTAAATTGAATTTGAGATGTCTATGCTAGAAGAAATTTTCTTCTTTCTTGGTCTACAAATAGCATAATATGATGAAGGGATATTCATATCTCAAACCAAGTATGTAAAGAAGATGCTCAAGAAATTTGAAATGGAAGATAGAAAATTAGTTAGTGCTCCCATGATAACTGGATGTAAGTCGAGCAAAGAGGATGAGTCACTTGATGCAAATCAGACTATGCATAGATCAATGATAGGTAGCTTGTTATACCTAACTATATCAAGACTAGATATCATGTAAATAGTGTGCATGGTTGTTAGATTTTAGGCTACTCCTAAATAGTCACATGTCAATGTAGTGAAAATAATTCTTAGATATATCAAGATCACAATTTACTATGGCCTATGGTACCCTACAAATAAAGATTTCACTTTGATAGCATATATAGATGTTGATTGGGTAGAAAGTGTAGATGACATAAAAAACACTAGTGGTGGTGTATTTTTTCTTATAAATAGACTTGTTTCATGGCTGAGCAAAAAGCAAGAGTCAATTACTCTTTCTACATTAGAAGTAGAGTATGTACTAGCATTGGCATGTTTCACTCAAGTCTTATGGATGAAGCAAACACTCAAGGACATCAAGGTTGAGTACAAGTCACATATTTATATTTTTTATGATAATTCAAGTGCAATAAATATATCAAAAAATCCAATGATGAATTTTATAATCAAGTACATATCAATCAAGTATCACTTTTTAAGAGAAAGGGTTTCATATCAAGAGGTCACAATGGAATATGTACCAACTAAGGACCAAATTATAGACATATTCACCAAACCCCTTCCCAAGGAATAATTTGAATATCCAAAATAGAAGTTAGGAGTGGTGTCTCCTACACTACATCACTAAATTACTAGTGATAGTGCATGAGTCTAGGAGGAGTCTCATATAAGCTTTATTAATTCCTGGAAGAAGAGATACAAGTCAACTCAGGCATGTATACTTCTAAAAATTACTATATACTTATAAAAATTACTAATGAGTTGAAAGTTGTAGATTCTTGGACAAACTCCTTTATCTAATAAAGGGGGTGAACACTTTGGACAAATAGTGAGGAGTCCCTTTTCCATTGATGTCAAAGGGGGAGAAAAAGGGCAAATGCTCTTTGTAAAAGTTGAGAGAAAAAGTGAAAATGCTCTCTATAAAAGTTTGAAAGAGTAGAGTAAGTATCCAAAATAAGCTTAGGCAGATATGGCATTGCCTAAAGGGGAGAAAGTTTGATATGAATATCTTCAGTTCATACTCTTTAGAAGTCAATGCAAGTAATGCCAGAGAAAGATCAAATTATTAGAAGATCATAACATTAAGTTTGTATCAGAGCATTTATTTTGCCATCACCACCAAAGGGGGAGATTATTCAAAATATGATTCTCATTGATGTCAAAAGGGGCACCATGGAAGTTATTGATGTCAAAAAGATCAAGCATGATTGATGGAGAGAAGAGCATGTTTCACAGTTATACTATGTAAAGGTATCATGCTTTTATAGATTCCATTGGATGTTTAAAGTCAAACAAATAGAAGATATGTTATTGGTTTCTCATGATCATATTAAAAATATGGTCCACATGTTCAAATGAGAAGGAATGAGCCCAGAATTGAATTATTTTTGCTCTCAAACTGAATAGGGTATCTTAGTAAACCCTAAGGGTTTAGCCATGGCATCAATAATCAAAGTTATATTTTAATGTTGATTTGGTATATTTAGGAAATGGTAGCTTAAGTTATAACTTAATCTTTTGTCATCATTATGAAACCAGCCCTTTGACCTAGAAATTACTGGCTCCAATCAATAATCAAAAGAATTTATATTTTCCTAAGTCTAAGTCTTAATATTTGTCCTAGCATGATCAACGGATCATGCTTCATCATAAGTAGATGATCCAATAGAGTGCAATGAAGTAAAGTGTCAAAAGTCCCTTTGAGTGAATGTGTTAATGCCAAGTGTCACAAGCACATATGTCTATCAGATAGAGGACCAATGTGAGGATGTTGAATGTCTCAATAGTAGGAAATGATAGTTATGTATAGAAGGCATGCATTTAAGCTAAGTGTCACATTTTCAATGGTTGGATAAATATAATGATATAGCTTATCAAAAGATCTGATAGTGTATAGGGGATCATATAAAATAGATCTAATGGAGTGAATGGACTCAAATGCTATAAAGTGTTAGATGTTTATTGGCATGGTGGTAAGTTAAAGATCAAGCAGGTTCAAGAAGATCGATGGAGTGAAAGTAATCCAAAGATATAGGAAGTAGCGAGATGAGGTCAAAGTGTTGAAGTTTAACAACCAAGTCAAGGTAAAGATCGTGCATCTTCAGAGATAAAATGGCATGCAAAAGCTAGGATCTGGAGATCAAATAGATGTGTTTTAAAGTTAAGTCATTTGAATATGGACCATCAGATCATGGCACCAAAGGCAAGATCAATGATCAACATTTAAAGTCATGTCTAGATAAATGGTTAGCTTGAGGAACATGCATGAACTTGCGTATAAGCTCTATATCTTGATATAGATAATGATATTGATCGATCTAACTGATCAAATCTACATTAAAGAGTCTATGTATCAAAACTTGAATCTAATAGATTATATAGATAGTAAAGAGATATTTGATTATAGAGTGATGCATGGAATTGAAACATAATAACTAATAGTTTAAGTCATAATTAACTAGAATCTGGAATTGATATGATGTGTTTGTAGTCTAAACATGAATATAGAGAAGAAGCAAACCCTAGATCATTTATTTATATATATAATATCTAGGAAAAAGGAAAATGTTGTTGGAATAATTGCATTAGCTATTAATCCAATGTTGAATACAGATAGAGGAAGAGAACAAAGCCAATGTAGTGTGTCAAATAGAAAATCATAAAGACACAAAACCTAAGGGGGTAAAGAAGAGTAAAGTGGTTGATGAATCCAATGTAGTGTGTCAAATAAAGACATATTCAAACACAAAGAAATAGAAATGAGTAGAGAGGAAGAAGGAAAAAATACAATGTGCATAGTATAAGCATGTTATAGATTGGACTTGTAATAGAGAATAGAGTTTGATTTAGTTATGAATCAATGTTGTAATCTGGAGTTGTAGCTCCATAGATCTGATTGATTGGTGCCATCAGATAAGTTGAGTTGGTACTCAGTAAGGGGATTGGTGTCAACTTTGGGTTGGTGCCCATAAACATTATAACTAGTGAGGCTCAGCTAAGTTGGTGTTTAGATTAGGGTATTGGTGTCTCTTTAGGGTTGGTTCCCTTAAAAGTGTAACTAGTGAGTTTTGCTAGTGAGGCTTTAAACTGTGAGATTGGATTAAAACAGTAGTTTCTAGAAGTTATTCTCACCATGGTTTTTCTCTTTGGGTTTTCCACGTATAAATATGGTGTCATGTGTATTTTATTTTTTGTGATCTTTGCATATTTTATTTGACCTATATATATATATATATATATATATATATATATATATATATCTTTTAATTTACATCAAAAGGTGATAAAAGACTAGTTTTAATTGATATACTGATTCACCCCCCCTCTTAGTATCTAGTTGTGTTCCAACAAATTGATCATCCCAAGTTGACCCCCACATTGAAATAAAACCATCAAGACCATTGAGATCATCAAGACTAGACCTATATGGTCATATGGTAACCTAGGAGTCCACTTATAGCTAGCCTTGAAGCTAATGTAGAAGGGTTTCAAGAATGACCAAGTAGATTGTTCAAGGGTATGAAAGATAACATGAGAATCATGGGATATGCATCCTAATAAGTTTTTGTAATAATGTGATCCACTAATGCCATAGGTTTCAAAAACCCTACAAGCCATCCCCTTCCTAACATAGGCCTGGTAACAAATATTGTTGATAGTCAAAGGTAAAGGTAACAATTGACCTTACTAGCATATATTAGTGTTTCCACCTCATATGTTATTAGAGAACTATAATCCATATAAATGAGAGTAAGGTCCACATTTTTTAGGGTGCAAACTTGATATCCATTACCCCTGAAGAGGTAGAATGACATCATCATAGTCATGAGAGCACACAGTCATATGTAGATGAGAGGCTTAAGCACAAAGGAGAGATGGGGTATCAAGGAAGGTAGTGTTGATAGGCTATCACTTGGGAATGATGATCATTATAAGTCTATGGTAAGCACTCCCTAAGGTCACCAACACCTTTAGAATCTTGGGTGAAGGCTATATTTAAAGATACATGTCTGAGTGCATTTTTAGTAGATAGTTTGGAGCTAATTTGAGCCAAAGTGGTGATATGGAACCCTTCCAAGCACAACTAGGACTCAAAAATTAGTATAGATGGTGGTCATGACTTATTAAAGAGTTACATATGTTCACTTATTTGGGATAAATAGTGGGTATACCCATTATTTTGTCTCAGACCAAGGCTTGTATGTGCAGGCATATGTGAGTTAAGGACCCATCCATGTTATATGAAGTCTGTAGTCAACATGGGGCCTAACTAAGGTCTTATTTCAAGGAAAAATGATGTATAAGGTCCCTTAAAACCCCTCATAAGTTTTAACACTCATATTTTGATTTAAAAACCTTGGAAATGTGGTGACACAGTCAGGCAGATAGTCTTGCACACCAACCTCAGTGTTATCTTGGAACCTCTGAAAGTTATGGTAGCCAATATAATGGCCAAGTAAGGAGTTTAAACAATTTTCAAACCCAAAAAATGGGTCTAAAGTGTTAGAAGGTGGAAAAAGTGATCAAAATTCCATAAAGCCTAACTCGAGCCAGTCCACCTACATATAGGTAGTTCGAGGGGCATGTTCAAAAGCTCACCCACTCTACCATAATCACCCTTAGATCCAAAGCTCATAAGGAGATTTATGTCTCCAAATGGAATAAACATCCATAATATATTTATTGGTAGAAAGGGGATAGGCTCTATGAATAAATGCTAAGAAAATAAGGACTCAAAATTGCCTATAAACAACCCCAACCTCACCTTCTAATGCTCATATCTCCAAGGAGACTTTGCATAGGAATATAGCCTACTCATGAGAGATGAGGGGTCAATTCCATAAACATCAATGGCATTTATTTCAGGTTTGGACATTCATACTCTATGAACCATCATTAAGATGGTGGATGTCTCAACCCTGCACAAAGCCCAGAAATGACCCGATGATGAAATATCACCTCAAAACCCATTCAAATGAAGGGATTCAGCCATGAAATGACATTTAAGGTCTTTTAAGGTCCCTTGGGAACTACCATGACTTCTATGTTGGCATGTGTAGGGTCAGGGTTGTATGAAAGAAGCCTTAAAAAGTTAGTTTGAGCTCAAATATTAGGATATAGAGGATATTCATGTGCAAAATGGGTTGGAAAAGGTAAAGGGACTCCCAAATCACCTAACTAAGCCTTTTGGTGGTCTTCGTGACTGGTCTATCAAATAGAGAATTGTAAGTGTTAGAACACTTAGTTATATGCACTATAAAGAGGACAATTGGCACTATGGAGTCAATAATGCTACTCTCCAAGTATCTAAAGTGTTTTTCCAGCTATAAATGAATCAAATATGGTTCATTAACTAGTTTTTAGGTTAAAATTCATGTTTGAAGTGTGCATACAGAACAATACTTAGCCTCCACCATGATTATGCCATCAAATGAGTGGATTAGAACATAGTTTGAAGATTTGGAATGTTTAGAATCCTTTTGGTGGAATTATTACATTGTTAAAAAGCCCTTTGGGATAGCCTAGCCTTAGAGAAGCCATCAGAATACATATTTATACTTTCAAACCTATAGAAGTCATCTAGGGAGCAAACTCTTCACATAAGAAGCACCTTCAAGTGCTTATCACAGCATGAGGGTTAGACATGGAAGGTACTAATGTTTCTGGGAGGTGAGAGGGCTTGTTTGACTCGAATTGGGGCACTTAGTTTAGAAACCCAAGTTTAGATCTACATGAACTAGGTCTAAAACTCCCAAAGCCCCTAAAACCTCCTTTAAACCCTAATAATGACCTATCAAGATAGGTTTAAGCAAAAATGCATTATTTTGCTTAGAAGTTACTAGTTTATCACTTGGATCCTATAGGTAACTTAAAGGGACTTTAACTCATGGTCTTGGATGGTACAGAAGATGTACAGATGTCTCTTAAACAAGCAAATTTTCAAAGTTTTAGTCAGAATTTGCATTATAGAGCCTAATAAAAAGTTATAAATCATGGGAGGAGAAATTTTAGGACTTATTATATTCATTCAATGTTAAAATTTCTCATGGAACTAAGTGAAAGAGTTCTCATCATCTCCATCTAAACTGCCAGTTTGTGAGGCAATCCAATTAGTCTAGTCATTCAAGGCTAATGTGTGTTACAAGTGAAAGACTCTTCAAGAATACCAATGTCAATGCATTAAAGTTATCCAAATACTATCTAAGTCTCATTAGATAAAATTGGATCCTAAGTTCAACTATTAGATCACTCACACAGTGGACATGAATAGAAAGGTGGAGATCAAACCACATAGACCTACTTATCATGCAAAGGGAAGGATCTATTGGGCAAAGGGTGGCATGAGGCCATTAATGGACCATCTTCATGCATGTAAAATTTATCTAGGTGAGCCTACACTAAAATGGGAGCCGTTATTGTAGGTCAGAGGTAGTTTCATGAACCATTTGTAATGTATATTGATGGAAAGGTTTCCCAATGCCTCAAGTGGACCTATTTAGACCCCATGTGCATTGTATAACTACCAAAGGAGGGAATATTGAGCTATTTTTAAAATGATCAAGGCATTAATGAGGTTGATTTAAGGAGTTATATCCTCCATAATTATAAAATTGGGATCACTAATGGAGTGTCAACACTCAAGAAGAGGGATAAACTTGTGTAACTACCCTATGCCACTTTGGGCTCATTGATAATCCCTCATATGCATGGATTTCTCTTTCTTGTCTTCCAAATTATTTATAAAATTAGGCATTGAGATATTATTTTTCCATCCCTTGATTGGGTGTACAAAATATGTATCAAAATCATTTTGTAAACTCTTTTGAACCAATAGAAGATAATTTCAGAATTTGGTTGAATGCTAAGTGTATTTTATTGGAGTTTGATCTATAGAATGTATGTTTTTATTCATCATATGTATGTATTTCATGTACCTAGCTTCAATTTTTTTAGTTTATTTCATTTTTTGTGAATTTTTAGCGAGTAAGATTTTCCTTGAAGTGTCATGAGTCCATAGCGTCTTGCATAGGCTTATCTCTTTTTGTCCTTCAAGTTGAAGGTCTATATTCAACCTTCATGCAAACCATTCATGATTGAAATATTGTTGAAGAGTCTAATCACCCCTTGTCTCCATTAGATTCATAAGTAGTTAACAAATGGAATAATTGAGAGTGGATCATTCAATAATTAGTGCATCACCACCTAGGTTAGATTCTTGCTTTAGTTACCACATCCTTTTCCCTTTTCTTTATGAAATATTTAGGTATTAAAAAGCACTATATTATCCTATTATGGGATCTATCCCCATGAAAACTATAGGCGTGATTGACAAACTAGATATCCTAGAGTCTAGGATCATTCCCATGTTGGACTAGGTTCAAAGATAGGACTTGAACATTTTTTCCTCAACTAAGGTATAACCTAGAACTCTAATAGTTCTGACACACCCGATGGGACAATAATCAAGGCATTTGGACATCTATTTTGGAAATATTAACAATGTGGAAAGACATTTGGAGGGCTTAAGATAGTCATTAGTGATTAGAAGATGTATACACCTTAAATTGGTCAAGAAACCATACATATCATGTCTTTTTATAGTCCTCTTCATAAGAGACTCTGACTCAAGAATATTAACCTTCTTCACACTATACATGTCTTTATTTTTTCTTTTATTGATCTTGTTTCTTGCTTTTATCACCTTTTTCCCATTACCAGTCATTTGGGGCCTTTTGATTAGTGATTCCACCTTAGTCAAATAGTATTCCCTATGCTAATCATGGTTTCCCAAGTTCTAAGATTATAGGATAGGTGCACCAAAATTGGACTACAATGCCAGACACAGAAGTGTCCCATTTTAGATGCTCCTATCTATTTACATTTTGAGCCCCAATAATCATTTGTCTTCGCTTAATAAGTACCTACCCCTTTTTAGCCCCTTCCTTAAGTTTTGTTTACCTTTTTGATGTCAATTAATGTGAATAAAGCTCACAAATTCAAAATAAAAAGTCTCCTACATAAATGAATTTAAAAATCATTTTATATCTGTCACTTACTACTTTGGCATATGAAATAATTAAAAATGAGTCAATAATATAGATCAAAATTTTGCATTACACATAGATTTGCATGTTTGATCAAGAAAAGGCCTAGGAAAAAGTTCATTCTTCCATCTACCATGCATGTTGATTATGAGCATTTCTTAAGATAGAACTACATTTGATCTGAGACCCTAGTTTGAGGGTTAATGTAGGCAGTGATCAGGATAATAAGGGTTCTAGATCGTGTGATCATACTTCTCCTAACCTAATTTTTTATTTTGTTTTTGATATATTTATTATTTTGTGTGAGTAGATACACTTAGGGTTTTGAGAATAAAATAGGTTATATAGTGGCACGTAAAATATATCATGGAGAAATAAAGATACCTACAAGACCTAGAAACTAGACTGCACCAGAATCTAAAACCAGAAATTGATTTTGATAACAACATCGAAACTAGACTATAGCGTTGAACACCAAAGTGTCCACTTTTTGACACCCCTATCTTTTCACTGAATAAAATCTATATTTAGGTTTTTTACATCTTCCTTGTCTTGCACAATAGTTTTTAGCCTCTCTATCAATCATCTCAGCCTATTTTTCCAAATAAGTGACTTTCTTTTCTCGAGAAATTGATTTGAGTAAATTGAAAAAAAAATGGTTTTACTGCATTTAACTATATTTTAATCCTTAATATATCCCCTTTGTTATTTAATAAATAAACCTTACTTTCTCAAAAATAATTAAAAAAATTTGGTGAACCTGATTTACTTCGAATAAATCTCAAATCTTAGGTACCTCTAAGATTTTTCCTTAACATTTTTGTAAAAAAATTCAATTTTAAAATTCTAATTTTTGTTTAAATTTTTGTACATTTATTTTATTCAAATTTATTTTAGAATTAAAATTATTGTAATAATTTCAAAATTCTAAAACTCCAAACCACAACTCTAGATTTGCAAACTAGGTGCTCAAACCCCAAGCCTTCCTCCCTTACAATTTTCAGATAAAAATTTTAGAATTTTTGTAACTTGTTTGAAGTGTCAAAAATATTTTTAAAATCTCTATCTTCGTAGTAATTTTTGCATTTATTTTTTTAATAGTACTTTTTCATATTATCTTTGGTAAAAGTAATAAAATGGCCACTAGGGCACTTCTTCCCTCTCATCCTATAAATAAATTTCTAAATTTTTCTCATAATTATGACAATGAATGGATAAATTTGCAAAATTGCACATTCGCTAAAAATAAGGAAAATAATTTTATTTACAATGAAAATAATTTTATTTACAATGAAAATAATTACTACTTTTTTAATAAGAAATATGATGATGCATATGAAAGTGATAGTGAAGAAAAAATATATGCATCTTCTTCTCTCAAACCTATCTCTTTTCTTCTCTCTTTTAAAGAAAATAATTTTGATAAATGGGAAAGGTACTTTTCACCTCATTCTCCTATGCATAATGCATCAAATGAACAAATTAGTCATGCATTTCCAAGTGAACCTCTCATTAGTGATAATTTGCTTGTATTTGAACCTAATCTCTCTCTCTCTCTCTCTCTCTCTCTCTCTCTCTCTCTCTCTCTCTCTCTCTTTATACTTCTATGTTTAAATTAAAACAATATAAACACAATAGAATCAAATTTTCAATGCATAGTTCAAATGATCCATCTCATGCTCTTAACTCTAATTTGTCATTTCAAACAATGACAAAAGAATGTTTAAATGATAACTCTCTTACTCTTACTTCTCATATTGCAAATGAAAATAATGCATGAACTTCATTTAAGGATAACATACATGCACATAATATTCTAATTTTATAAGACAATTCATTGCATATTAAAAAATAATTAACATCTTCACTTACTCCTCTCCTTAGTGATAATATAAGTGATACTGAGTATGATAGTGAAGATGCAAATAAATATGACAATGAGAGTGAATATGAAAGTGATACATCTACTTCTCTTTTAAATGAACAAAATTTTGATTGTGATAATGAATGAAATAATGATGACTATTATCCATATACTGAAAAAGAAAATGCATCTCATGCTTCTAACTCTTCTCTCACTCGTCTCAAACATAATGCATTAAAAAATGTTGTTTCTAATTCTATGCATGATTCTATTTCAAATGATTCACATGTCAATGATAACACCACATCTTCTATTCAATTAGAATATGATTCACTAGATACTAAAGATACCAATGAATTTCCCAAGCCACCCACTACTATATTAGCACTTATTTTTCACTCTTGACCCAAAAATAATGGTATCCCACATCCCTCTATTAAGGTCCAAGTAACCACTCTTCCAAAGATTTCAGTGAGCACACCCCCTCTTTATGATCCAATTACTAAATGTAGCATTCTCATGGCTAAAATAAATTATCAAATTAAATGTTTAAATGAACCACTTTAAGATACTAATATACCATCCTAAGAGATTATTTATTTGATTCATGTAGTTGGTAAATTACAACACCAAGTACATCTTTTTACTTTGAAAAATAAGGCTTATAAGTCTTAAATGGATGCCAATGACTTACATAATAAACCTCCTCTGAATACATTTAATAAAGCTTCATTACCTAAGCATTTTTAGATACCATCATTGCCTCAATTTGATGAAACTAGAGATCCACCTTAAATCCTTTCAAAAGGTTTTGCCATCTCATGTGAGTCCTTTGATTATACTTAATTTATTTTAGTAGATATTAATGGGTAATGCACAGAATTGGTTCTTTCATCTACTCCATGTTGGTTCCTTTCATACATATGATGACTTAGAGGAGGCATTTCTCACATATTACATAGCAAACATGATCCCTCATGTTATATTTCAGATGCTTGCTGCATTTCATCAAAATAATTTAGAGCTAGTTAGTGATTATATCATATGATTCAAGACTCACATGTTAAGATTGATCTATAAACCACTAGATTTAAAGATTCAACATGTCTTTATTAAGGGGCTTTGCCAACCCCTACTAGAACATACATTATATCAAACAAAGTCCTCTTTTAGGCATTTATATTATATATTTTTATCCTTGGAAAAGAAGTTTGGATTGATTGAATCAGATTTAGTTGATCAACTTACTCTAGATTTCATAGCATTACCTCTATCTACATCTCCTAGTGCTCATCATCCACCATGTTCAAAATAAGATAGGAGACCAAAACTAGAAAAGCAACTAGTTAAGAACAAAGAGCCAATTTCTAGAGCACCACCTATAGTATGCACTATAGAGAACAACATTAGGGCATCACTATAGTTTGATTCAGAGAAAGATATTCCATATTTCATATTATCATCACCACTAGATATGAGGTTAATCACATTTCCTTCTACTCATCATCAAGATCTGCATCTCTTACACAAGCAACCACATCAGCATTTTTATAACTATCATCATATCCATGGTCATAGAGGCAATGATTGTTATGGACTCAAAGATTGTATTAATAGATGTGTTGATAATAGTATCATGGCATGCACAATGGGGTCACCAATATCTCCTCCATCATAGATCCATAGACCTTATTCCTCCATGACTGAGTCATCCCAGGACATTCTTTTATAGGAATCATCAATGACTGATTTAAAAATTTTAAGAATATTAAAGTCTTATTCTTAATTTAGTCAAAGGTCTAAGTTAACTAAATTGATAAATAATATTGTAATAATTTAACTACTAATTTTTATAATTTATTTGAATTTCATATATTTTTAAAAATAATAATGAAAGAGGAGAAATGTAACTTATCTTAAAATTGTGTTGTTATGGCTAAGACAGAAATTGATACCAACTATGCAAGACTGAGACAATGTCGTAAACCAAGATCTGGTTTTCATTCGATGAAATAATAAGAGATATTAAAATAAGACACTTTAGGGTCTAGTGTTATAGTTTAGTTCCTATGACTATTGTCCAAACTAGTCACATAGATTTGAGTTTTTTGGGTTTTATTCTCTGTCTCTATGTGAGTCTACCTATGAAATTTTGGATCTTGAATGTCAATAGAGATCCTTGAAGAATAGATTTAATATTCAAACCCTATACCTTTATGATTGAGTGATACTTGAGAAAGAGGGGGGTTAATATGTGTAAGATGCATTGAACATGTATCCACACCTTTTTATGGGCATGTTGTCTACATACCAATACTTTGAAGAAGGATCAAGCCATATGTAGTTCTTCCACTTGATGTGTTTTATGTAATAGTGTTATATGATGTAAAAATTCTAAACTAGATGCGTTTAAAGTGGTTAGGAACTTATGTGGGTTTAAATATGATGGTTGATATATTAGATGGCTATATACAAAGAATAAACAAAATTGTCATAGTGGTCTTGTTTGTATTCTTGCTTGCTTTTATAATATTTATAAAACCCTTCTAAATGAACTTTCAATGGACTTTTATAGATATCTATTAGTCATGAGTTAAATGTATTCATGTTAAGTTGATATAATAAAGAAGAAGAATCGAAAGGAAATGATCATTTGAGCTCAAAATTTGATTAGATATGAACACTACAAAAGAGACACCCTAGGGTCCAACATTATATTCCAAGTTGGGTGTTATTATCATACAAGTACAAGACTTAAGGGGATAGAATAATCATAGAAAATAGAGCCTATATGAGATAGAATCAGGTCTCTAAAGTCTATGGATGACTAGGAATAAGCAAAAAAATGTCTATAAGGGTCATGAGTGCATGCAAGAGGGACCTATGGGTTGGGTGTCACAAGCTACACTCAAGATACCAATTTTGATAGTTTATATGACTACATTTATTCTTTCTTTATTCTAGTGATATAGAAAAGTGAAATAATAGGATAAAAAAAAGGTAAAAAGTGTCTCTGAACTTACCTACAAGAGTGAAGCTAATGAAGTTGTGTGACATTGAGTTTGTGTAGAGAGAGCATGATGTAAAGTGTAAATCTACAAGAGAAAAACAAATAGTAGATCAGTTCTTACTAGATACGCTATATCTAAAATAAGAATGTAAAAAGTTGGTTAAGAGATAAAGAAAGAGAAAGGAATGAATATAGCTCTCTGAGAACATGAACTACTACAAAACCTATTATGATGCTGAGAGATGATGGATGATACTAAGTAATGCTAAGTATGTGTTGTACCAAGAGTAATATTGTAAATAGAACTGAGTGCTTAATTCCTTAGGAGTGGCTCAAGAATACAAAGACTGACCCTTTGGCTCCATCATCCACTAAGTGAATCTATGTGATCATACGTGTGTTAATCAATTCTTGGACCATGTGTCCAATCCCTCTGAATAGATGGCTCAAGAATACAAAGACTAGCTAGTTTTTTGACTCTATCATTACCCCATGAAGTGAAACTATAAACTAATACCGGTATGAATGTGTATCGTATGAGATGGTTCCTAAACCTTTGAATTCTTTATAATATGATAATGTGGTGTTGATAATCAAATATTTAATGGAAACTAGGTCAATCTTAGCCAACTTTGGAAGGAGGAGATTGGACTTGTATGAAATCCACTCCACAACTAAAAATTAGGCTTATGTGAAAGCCACTCAAGAATGTGAAGGTTAGACTTGTATAAAATACATTCCAAAATGATGTTAACCACCTATAGATGGATTAAATCTTACAATTATTGAGAATTTCTAGGTAATATATTGAACTTGGAAAGAAAAGAAGTCAAATGTGCCACGCACATTACCCCCAATCACTTGTGTCTATAACATAGATTCTGATCTAGAAGTTATACTAACTACTCAATATGAAATTGGAAGTGATAGCCATCATTTCATGCATGATGACCCCTATATCTAGATTCTCTGAGAAAAATTGTACTAAAATTATTGAATTTGAACTGATTTATATCTGACAAAACTATAGTAGTTGAATTGATCTTTCTATCTATTTTTTAAAAAATTGAGTTTTTTAGAAGCATAAAAAATAGGACACCTTGTTATCCAACATTATTGTCCATGTTTGGTGTTGTTTTCCTTTGATAAAATTGATGATTGTTCTATAGTCAACTCTATTTTTTTGGTCTATTTTGCTTGGTTTGAGCTCTGATTATTGTTTCAAGTGTTCTAAAAACTAATTTTCAACTGGTAGAAGCTTTGATCTCTATGATAAAAGCCATATTTATTACAACCTCTTCTAAAATTAAGAATTAAGACCTTGTAATGACTTCCCTCAAAATAAATATCCTTGCAAGTGTGTTATGCTACAAAATAAATGATATAACAATGATAATCAAAAAGATGTCTTAAGATATAGCATAGTTTGTATTGGATATTGTTAGATCAATAAAGGTATGCTTAGATAAATATAACAATGTAATATCATGGCAATGTACTAAATTGAAATTAAAAATATTAGTTGTTAGTTGTCAAGGAGAGATGGAGCATGGTGTCCATCATAGCATCCAAGGAAGCAAAATAATGCATGATGTGGATCATGGCATTGCAAATAGTTGAGAAGCAAATAAGCACGCAAGGAAAGAAGCAAGAAGAATACAAGAGTGGACAAGGGGACAAGCAAATAAGAGATAAGAGCACATGTCACTCAAATTAGAAAGAAAGCATACAAGGCATGTTCAAATGCCACATACACATACAATTGAAAATAAGAAAGATTGGCATGAGGGCCACAATCAAAGAAAGAGTACAAGGAAAGGATATTGGTAAAATGTCCCAAGGAACACATAAGAATAGAAGTAAAAAATATTGTCAAATGTTCTAAGGCACATACAAGAGATAAAACAAGAATTAAAAAATGTAATCATATCTAGCTACGCAAAGCAAAAAAGAAGACATGTAATATACTAGAAATACAATTGCATCTAGTTAATCAAAGAAAGAAGTATGCAAGACATGGAGTAAAAAACTAGGTATATACTAATAAATACATAAGTTTTATATACTAGTGGATGTCACTAGAGTAATCTGTATAAGCTAGTAAGTAATGTACATCAGCGTAATAACTAGAGTGTGTGGTGTAGGAATGACATAACTTGGATGTAGTCATGTAGAATATGTTCCTAGTGGGTAAATATATTGATGTGTGTCATGAATGTAGGTAGGATGTTCCCTCAATGGGTAGAGTGACGCAATCAAATATATAGAAGTCACTACACACGCTTAAAGAAGATCAAGTGAAGCATGATAATATAGATAAACCGACAAATAATAGCATAGAATAGCAGAATGTAAATCTAGCATGGTAGTAGAAATGTAAAGCATGGATAATGCATATAATTAAAATATTTTTATATTTTTGAATTATTTTAATGTTTTTGATATTTTAAAATTTTGTATTTTTTTGTTATTTCTATTATATTTGAATGTTTTTGTATTTTGATATTTTTCTATGTACAATCAATCATAAGGAGACTTTGTACAAGAAATAGTGAGGAACTATATATAAGTAATTGAAAAAAAGCTATATATAAGTAGTTTTGAAAAATTATGTACAAGTAAACTGAAAATAAATAATGTACAAGTATATGAATAAAGCAATATGTACATAATGACATGAAGACTAGGCTAGATGAGGTAAAGGGTTTAATAATGGAGCTCGTTGGGGACACAAATGGAGGAAGGGATCATGGGCATCATCAAATGCCTCGAGATCATCATCATAAGTATCATCATATGTCACATATTCTATATACATGGTGGCTATCTCTCTAGGTGCCAATAAGATCTATGCTCTTTGTGTAGTCAGAGATCTATCACTTGTAATGGTGTCATCTTTTTGATGATGAACTAAAGGTTGCTCTAGTGGTGAATATGTTCAGTCTCCTCTAGGATTTTTAGATCTAGAAGTAGATGGATTTGGTGGAAGTGGTGAAGCTAGTGTTGGTGGTGCTATAATATGAATAATACCTTGAACCTATAGTTTATCCAATCTCTATTGTATAACTATACATGAATTTATATCATGGTTTGTGATCTTGTGAAAAAGATAAAATAGGAAACCATCTCGCCATGATAACTTGCTAATATATCTATATCATACTATAGGTAGTGTGAGTAATCCATGATCAAGTAGCATTTGTAGTATAATCTATGTTTGATGTTGTGTGTTGCCTATCTAAATCTGAATGATTGGCTCTATATCCATAAAGGTAACCATGTGAACTATATGTGCCAAGTGATCTTTCTATGGCCACAAATGTGGAGTGTATCCTAAGAGTGTAGTGCGAGATTCTAAGAGTGACATAGGATATGTAATGAGATCTCTATAGTCATTTTGGTACTCTCTTAGTCCATGTGGTGTAAAGCTCAATCCACACAAATAGTCATCTATGAGTGTGGGTGTCATATCATCATCTGAAATAGCCTAAGAATCTATATAAATATCATGTACATATGATAACTCAGACTTTATCACAAAGGGTAAATGTGATATGAGAGTCTCATCAACTATACTAGTAGAATATGGTGGTGTTGTGAGAGTATTTGTAACTATCAGAAGAGATCTAACTATTAGAGGAGCTATAAGTGTTAGAGGAGTTGTATTTGTAAAATAAATTGGTAATATTGAAAGTACTATCAATGATTGTATAATTGTAACAAGTGTAGGAACCATGATTGATGGAGTAACTAGAATGGCTAAACTTGTTATGACTGGCTAAGTATCTGGAGCTAATAACACAATTGTAAGTGAAGGAGCGTGAGATGTACTAGTCTCTCCTACCTCATATGTATGTATCTGATCATGAGAAATGTAATGAGGTGGTGACTGAACTATGATATGAGGTGTCCCATCTGGTAAAATAATCAAATATAACTCTATAATTTGATAATATCTAAATAGATGGTTATCTATTGGGCATGTGTATAGGTATCATTCATGAAAAAACTTAACACATTGATGAAAATTAGAAGGAACTACCCCCATAGCGTGTATCCAAAGTCATCTACGTAAAAAATTATAATGAAGAGGATCGAGCATAACCTAGAATTATGTGAAGAGGGTTTTAGGCCCTACCATGATATCCATAGCAATGGTGCCCACTGTCTATCATGGTATATCATCAAACCCTCTAATATTATTATATGATTTTTGCATGGATGCCATATCTACGTTCATAGTCTATAAGACTGTAATATTACATATATTAAGTCTAGAACCACTATCAACTAGAACTCTCTTAATTATGTCGATTTTGACTTGAGCTTATATGAATAGTGGTAAATTTTGATTAATAATTGTCTGAGATGCCATGTCCTCGTGATCAAAGAAATAACATCTTCTATAGTTTTAATGTGTTGATCACTAATAAAAAATAAGAAGGCTTTGAAAAATCAATAGGCATAGAAGTTTGAGTGAGTGCCTGATAAAGAATGTCCTTGAAACATTGACTTTCTGAAGTAGTTCTAACATAAAAATCTTTGTTGATGTATTTCTCAATTGATCAACAATATTATATGCCTTATGTGGATTTGCTTGTGTGAGTAGTTTGGGCCTAGGATAGGAAGGAATAGGAGGGTGGTGGGGCTCCTAACTAGGTGGGGGAGGCATAGTAGCACATCGAGTAATAGCTCTAACTACATTATCTAATATTCTTATAGGACTAGTAGTAGCTACACAAGGAGAGTGAATACAATCGATAGGTCAAGGTGGTGGAGGGACAAAGGGTGTCAATTGGGATCTTTAGCAATGGGTAGTGACTTAAGAAAGAGTAAAATGGACCATGCAACATAACTCAGCATAGGATATAGGCTCTAAGGAAGGTGAGACAAGAGATATCCTAATATGTTTAGCATTAAATTTCTAAATATCATCCCATATAATAAAAATTAAGCATGAAATATAAAGAATGAATATTTATATTAACATATGGTAAACTTCATCAATCATGTACATGAAAGGATCGAGTATGGTCTCCTTATTATTTACAAGAAATTTAGAAAATATTTTTAAATAAATAAGATCTATTTTTTTATGTGAAATATGATTTTAGATGTTAGATGATACCTCAAGCAAACAAAGGGACCTAGTATATGTAACTAGGGTTTTGAAAAATGATATTTTTTTTAAATTACTAAGAAATTTTAAAATTTAATATGAATTTTTTATTTAAATATGCAGATAAAAAATTAGAAAAATATTGAAAAAAAATTATTTAAAAGGATCTAATATATACAACTAGGGTTTGGAAGAAAATATATTTTTTTTAAATACGATTAAATTTTAAAAAATTAATGTTAATTTATGATTTAAATATGTAGATAAAAAATCATAAAATCTTGAAAAATTAAAAAATAATTTTTCCTAAGGTTTTTAGGGTTTTTGTGCATAAACGAAGTAAGTCATCAAGTTCACCAAATAATTTAACAGTTTTAAAAATACTGGAGTCTTATTCCTAATTTAGTTAAAAGTCTAAGTTTATTAAATTAGTAAATAATATTGAAATAATTTAACTATTAATTTATATAATTTATTTGACTTTAGTATCTTTCTAAAAATAGTAATGAAAGAAAAAAAAGTAACTTATCTTAAAATTATGCTAATACAGTTGAAACAGACGCTGATACCGATTGTGCAAGACTATGATAGTGTCATGAATCAAGATTTGGCTTTCATTTGGTGAAACGATAGGAGAACCAAAAATAAGACACTTCAGGGTCTAATGTTATAGTTCAGGTCTTACTACTATTATTCAAACTAGTCATAGGGATCTAAATTTTTTGGGTTTTGTCTATTGTCCCTATGTGATCCTACCTATAAAATTTCAAATCTTGAATGTCGATGGAGCTCTTTATAGATCAAATTTAATCTTCAAACCCTAGACCTTCATTATGCTTGAATAAAACTAGAGAAAGAAGAGAAGTTAGTGTGTGTAAGAAGCACTAAACATGTATACACACCCTTTATGTGGGCACCCTACCTACATGTCAATACTCCAAAGAGGGATCAAGCCATATATAATTTTCCTACTTGATGTGCTTTGTGTAATAGTGTTATTTTGATGTGAAAATGTTAAACTAGATGTTCTTGAGGTGGCTAAAGACTGATGTGAGGTTTGAATATGTTGGTAGTTGTATTAGATGTATGTATGCAGAGAATAGGGAAATTTATCTTAGTAGTTTTACTTGTATTATTATTTGCTTTTGTAATATTTACCAACCCCTTATAAATGAACTTTGAATGATATTTTATAAAGATATATTGGTCATGGCTTGAATGTATTTGTGTTTGGCTGACATAATGAAGAAGAAGAATTAGAAGGAAATGATCATCTAGGCTCAAAATATGATTGGATAGGAGCATTGGAAATGAGACACCCTAGGGTCCAGTGCTATAATCCAAGTTGGATGTTATTGTCATATAGGTACAATATTTGAGGAGATGGAATAAACATGGAAAATGGATCCTGATTGAGCTAGAATCAGGTTTTAAAAGTCTACAACTGATTGGGAATATGCAAAAAGGTGTCTAGAAGAGTCATGAGAGCATGCAAGAGGGACATATGGGTTGGGTGTTACAAACCACATTCAAGCTATCAATTTTGATATTTTATATGACTACAGTTACTCATTGTGAAATTAATGTAGTTTCTAGTATAGAACCTCATAGGAGATCTCCTATCCCACCTACTAAGATGGTTTGGAAACTAGTACAGTGAGAGAAACCTACATATAGTCGTGTACTCTATGGAGTACATAGTACAGTTCCATAAACATATCTAGCATAGTCATAGGCATTGTAGCAGAGTTTTCAAGGTCCTATCTCACATAGCAACCTCCTATGGTTAAGATTAGATGAACCCACATCATAGAGTGCTACTCTAGATAGATATTCATTACAGTTGAGTTTTCAAGGACCTATTTCACGTAGTAACCCACTATAATTGAGATTAGATGATCCCCCTTCATAGGTTATAGTTCCATCTTGATCTATTGTTTAGTCATATGCATCACAATAGAGGCCACAAGGTGTTATTTCATGTAGCAATCCATTACAATTATGGATAGATAAGCCTTCTTCACAGCACATAGTTTTAGTTACACATCCATTGAGGTTGCATCTTATAGAATCTCTATGTAGGGATATAGTTAGTGCACCATAGACAACATCAGATACAGGGCATGTTCCTACACAAAATGAATAATATGGGCACTTATTTAGTTGGCCCTCAAGGTTTAGATAGTGATACAACAACTAGGGGCTAATATGCAAAGAGTAATATCTTACATCCCTTTCTACTAACAACTAACATTCTTAGTTCCAAATAACCATCCCTAGCCAAACCAAATTATCCAAATTTTGATCTTACCAATATCTTTTTTAACAATCTTAAACCAATTCACTTTATCAAATAAATTTACTAATCATAAAACAATAAAATTTTACTCACATATGATTCAAAATCAAACATTAGTATACAACTTAAACTTATCAACAATAATAAAATCACATCCCAAATACCATTTTACCAAACATGTGCAACCTCAACATCAATGCCAAATCAACTATTTATAATCAACCATTTGCAACAAATATATCAATACACTCCAAACTCCATAACATAATACGCATGAGTCCAAATCAAACAAGTATCGATATAAACAACAAGTTTTCAAAACATATACATTGGTAACAAGTTTTATCACCTTTTTTCCCATTACTAGTCATATGAGACCTTCTAACCAGTGATTCCACCTTAGCCAAACAGTATTCCTCATGTCAATCCCATTCTCCCAAGTCCTAAGCCTATAGGATAGGAGTGTCAGAATTGGAATACAACAATGGACATGGAAGTGTCATGTTTTCAACACTCATGTCCATTTGCATGTTAAGCCCCATGATACATGGATTCCATATTCAGATTTAGTATAGGGGGCATCCACTCCATGGATTCCTTATCAACAATAATAAAATCACATCCCAAATACCATTTTACCAAACATGTGCAACCTCAACATCAATGCCAAATCAACTATTTATAATCAACCATTTGCAACAAATATATCAATACACTCCAAACTCCATAACACAATATGCATGAGTCCAAATCAAACAAGTATCCATATAAACAACAAGTTTTCAAAACATATACATTGGTATCAAGTACAATCAATCATGAATGGATGTCAGGCCCTCACTCTCAATCTCACTCTCTCCACCAGTACTAGTCCTATAATCTACTATAGTACTCGATATCCCTGCACCTCCTCAATCTATCGCATGCCTCTTGTAACAACTCTCTCACTCTAGTAGCTAACTATGTTCCTCACACAAGTCCGTATATCACCTCTAAAGATATATATACTCATCCATGATCCTCATGCTAATAGAACTAAAATCAGTTGGAGGCATCCTATGCTTATCTAGCTTAGCTCTTGACTTGTCTCTCTCTCCTACTGCCCTAACATATGTAGATGTCACTATAGTAGCCCTATCAAATATATGGGCATGGATATCTATTGTGACTATTTCTCACTCTATCAATTCCTCCTCTATTGCATCATTAGATACATGTCATGTGAGCTATCAAAGTGTCGACTCAATTATGGTCTCTTAGTAATCATCATCTCCACCTTCTACCCTAGCTTGTGCTCCATCTTAAGAACCTCCCACTTCACCTGCACATAAATTATGACATTATGTTAGCTATATACCTTGAAATCAAACTAAAGTACAAATATATACATAATTCAAATGTAATCACTACTTACCTCCCATCATCTGGATCGACTCAGGATCCTCATACTATGGAGCATCTCCTACTTTAATAAGGTATAACAGAACCCACTAATGCCTATCCCACCATGTAGTATATGCATCTATACATCCAATGTCATCCACATCTAGAATATCTATGGCCACATCCCTCGCATCTAAAGGTGATGGTGTAAACTTAGCCTCAGTAGGCCTCACACGAGTTCCTACCCTCAAAAACACTTGTACATTCTTCACCCACACCCATGTTACTGGGGGAACATCCTATAGTATGCCAAACTATCCAATAATGTACTCATACTAAAATCTTTCATATAATCTAACATAATGGTCATGTATCCAATAGTTGATCCTCATGTATCACAACTATACTCCATCCTCTACCTACCTAGGAAATCTTTTGTAAGGCCTCCATATGATGTCACCATCCACCAATCCATCCAAAACCCACCTATAATGTACCATTTCAAGGGATCAGATATCCAATGTATTCATCCATCACTCTCCAAATAACTATGGAGGTGCCCACTTTGCCCTTGATAATCCCAATCGGCCACATAATTGTTACATGCTTATAGGCCAAATAATGTAATAAGGTCATCACACTCACCATACCATTGAATTACTCCTGTGTAAACCTATATAGATATCTATATAGGTGGTCTCGCATACTCCTCCCCCATGATAATATAGTGCCATATGCCTCCATACTACACATAATTCTATGCATCATGTATGCAATAGATACTCCACTCTCATCAATAGTAATAAAAGATGACAAAAAAATAGCCAACCACTTTTATAAGTGTGAAACATTAGACTGCATAATGATTGATAGTAGCACATCACTATCACTACCTCTCTGATGTATCCCCAAAAGCAAACCATCAAAATACAAAGATGCATGATCAATTGCATCATCACCCATGTCATCTTGTACTGTTACCACCCACTAATCAGTAAATGTACTATACAATACACATCTTCCAAAGTCACAATCATTTCCCCTATAAGAAGCTAGAAAGTACATGTATCTACATTCACATCGTGCATAAGGTAGTCATCAATCTTATTACACTATACCTAGGTCACATACATGACCCAACCCTGTTGTATCTATTCTCTCATTAACAGATAATGGTAGCAGCCTTAATGTCTCTATCACCCAGCCCCTGTGGAACTCTTTGATCTATACCTTGCCTTGAAAAACATCAGAAATAGAGCATCTATCAATCAACAATACCAAATCAAAATCCAAGATAAAACAATAGTGAATAATAAAGCAACATCATAGAAAAATTATGCCTCTAGAACAATAGCACTAAAACCTCGATAGGAATGTTGAAACCTGGACAAGAGTACTAGGTATAGGATAGGAGTGCCAAAAAAATTTAAAAATATAAGATACTCTAAAACCCCTCAAAAACACCAAAATAGGTCAAAAATCTGACAAACACCATGTATTTAGGTTACTTACCAGGATCACATCACCACCAACCTGAACCTAAGCCACCAATTGCTCAAAACAGGTCGCGATAGGTGTTCGTCTCCTTGGCATTTTTTCTTACTCCAGAGCTCAAAATCTCCACCTAGTCAATGCACAAATGAGTCAAGCATAAATCCAATTTCTCATATTAACCAACTTTTTCATTCAAAACAAAATACCATTTTTCCCATAACTCAAATCTTGTAACTCCATTTTTCAAATCATTTCCTTCTACAAAATACTGATAATGATGCCTTCAACTCATGTAAGCTTCTCTATATTACTACCTTATCTTCCTACTATAGCACAAACATCTCTATATCTCTCTTATACCCAGACACACAACTTGGTCATCACCAATCAAGACCATGTTCCACTCATAACAATGTAATCTAATAAATCTAACAACCTTTCAGGATATTCATAATTTACCAACCTTGTTTCTCTTACTACACCACTATTCATCACTTTTAGCTCGACCTCTTCTATCATAAATCTCATCCCTCTCCCCAAAAGGAGAGCATCATTCATACTATTCCTATTTCTACACTTACCCAACATACCCACCCAATCTCATAAGTGGACACACCATGGTTCTTACACACCCAACATTTAGATTCCTAGATTTAGCTCAGATTAATCAAGATATATAGTGATTCAGATCATGTGGATCACTTAACATTACTCAAGATATTCATAGGGATATACCTTCAGTTTTTAGATACACAGACTATTCATATATGGTGGGTCAGAGCATATAGATTCACAATGATTTTGATATAGATACATAGACTATTCAGATATAGTGATTCAAATTATATGGATTCATAGTGATTTTAGTACAGATACAAACTTAGATACTAGAATCTGGGGCATGTACATACTACATGTCTCACACATACAGCATGACACAGTTTATAGAATCAGATAGTAGACTATAGACATAATGTAGAGCACAGTGTTTTGGGTCTCCATTTTTGCACATGAAGCATGGTAAGATATGTCATATCACATGTGGTTATACAGATTACCAAATTATATAGACTCATCACTCACATGTCATATTTGGTGGCATGGCATAGATATTCATATTCTTCATCACTCAGAATTATACAGATGAAATGGTAATACATGTCATTATCTTCTTGCACATTAACTAGAGTTTTAGATTACACCTAGTTGTACCTAGGTTATCACCAAGTTAGACTACATGACTATCTACAGTAGTTGGTCTATTGTATTACTCAGATCTAGAATACATGAGTTTATGTAGGATAGAGGACAAACATTGGTTTTGAGTCTCTAAGAATTTCTAAATCCTAGTTCAAATATTCAGAGTGGGGACATGACAAATTTTGCTCTTCATAGTATACATATTTTATAAATACATCCAAATTATATGAGTTTATATGGGACAAAGGACAAAGATTGGTTTTGGGCCTTTGAACATTCCTCATCTTTAGTCAAATTCAGCATATGGGAAAGCATTATCCTCCTTATCCATGATACATGGATTCCATATTCAGATTTAGTATATGGGGCATCCACTCCATGGATTCCTTCTCTCTCTAGGCACTATTCAAATCTCTATCCACTTCCCTAGTTAGGAAGTGAGTTGAATCCTTGCAGAACATTCACCTCCATGTAGTTAGGTTCATGTATGCATTTTCTTCTTCTTCTTTTTATTTTAGTATTTCATTTCATTGCATCACTATAATAAAAAGGGGGGAAATGTATGCATCTTAAATTGGTCAAGAAAAAATACATATCATGTCTTTTCATAGTCTTCTTCACAAAAAACTTTGATTGAAGAATATGAGCCTTGTTCGCACTAGTCATGTCTTTATTTTTACTTATCTTGATCTTGTTTCTTGCTTTTATCACCTTTTTCCCCATTACTAGTCATCTGAGACCTTCTAACCAGTGATTCCACCTTAGCCAAACAGTATTCCTCATGTCAATCCCATTCTCCCAAGTCCTAAGCCTATAGGATAGGAGTGTCAGAATTGGAATACAACAATGGACATGGAAGTGTCATGTTTTCAACACTCCTGTCCATTTGCATGTTAAGCCCCAATGGTCATTTGTCTTCACTTAACAGGTCCCTAACCCTTCTTATACCCTTTCTTAAGTTTTGTTTACCTCTTTGATATCGGCTAATGTGAATAAAACTCTTAAATTCAAAATAAAGAGTCTCCTATATAAAGGACATCACAAGGCATTTTATATCTAGAACTTACTACTTTAGCACATTAAGTAATAAAAAATCAATCAATAGTATAGCTCAAAATTTTGCATCACACATAGATTTACATGCTTGATCAAGGACGGGCCTAAGCAAAAGTTCATTCTTTCATCTACCATGCATGTTGATTATTCATGTTCTTTAAGAGAGAATTACATTTCATCTAAGACCCTAGCTTGAAGGTTAATGTAGGAAACAATCAAGACACTAGGGGTTTTAGATCATGTGATCATACTTCTCCTAACCCAATTTTTCTCCTTTTATTTTTGATATGTTTATTATTTCATGTGTGTAGATAGAATCAGGGTTTTGAGAAGAAAATAGGTTATATAGTGACACCTATAAGCGATCAAGGATAAATACAGATACCTATAAAACCTAGAAATTAGATCGTACTAGAATCCAAAACTAGAAATTAATTTGGACAACAGCATCGCATACCAAAGTGTCCATTTTTTTATGCTCATATCCTTTCACCAAATGAAAGTTAGATTCAAGTTTTTGACATCTTTCCAACCTTGCACAATAGTTTTCAGCCTCTCTATCAACCATCTCAACCTATTTTTCTAGATAAGTCACTTTCCCTGTGAAATTGATTTGATCGAATTGATAAAAAAATTATGTTTTATTACATTTGATTATATTTTACCCCTTAATCCATCCCCTTTATTTGTTATGAACTAAACCCTAGTTTCTCAAAAATAATAAAAATAAAAGGCAAGTTCATGCACCAAATCTCTCCTACATCTGCTTCAAAAGGTAAGCAAGTTTAGTTTGTTGAATTACCATTAGATATTTCAAAGAAAAAGACGGTTCATGTTTCAAATCCATACCTCACACCCCCCCCCCCTCCATTCTCCCAAATCTCTAAACTTTTCAAATCTTTCCCATACACAGTCTCCCAAAAGTCCACCAATCCCAATGGTAAGGCCTAGATTGCAAGCCTTTGTACCCTTTAATGGTGACATCCCTCTTAAACTCTAGCATATGATGATATCCCAACTACCTCGAATGTTTTTCCTTATTTTATAGGATAAAACTCCACCACTCCTATGGATCATATAGTTGACATTGCAAACCTATGCTCAAAGTGTAATATCACCTAGGAGAATGTAGCCATGAGACTACTAGCCACATCCTTGAGAGGTAAAGACTTGCAATGGTATAGACGTCTGAATCCTATCTCAATCAATACTTGGGATGATTTTGGTGAGTGTGTTTACAATCACTTTGAAGATAGGAGCGACCATGTGTCACTAGTTGAGCAGTTCACTTCAATCAAGAGGGCACCCCATGAATCTATAGTTGATTTCAATTATAGATTTCAAAAGACTTGGGTTAGAATCCCTGTTATCATAAATCCCACACCCAATTATGAATTTATTTACTACTTAAGAGCCTTGAACTCATATGTTTTAGTAATGATCCAATCCATGGGTGGGACAACTTTACCTGAGGCATGTAAAATATCTATAAGTGCATAAAAATTCTTGATACAAATAGGGAAATTGACACTAATACCCCTCATGCCCCTCTTTCCTGAGCTTCAACCAAATCCACTACCATTGCTCCATTTCCTACTTCAAGAAATCAACTACAATCTAATGATACTCAAGCAGATAGGCTTGGGAAAATTGAAGGCTTGTTGAAAGCACAAAATAATAAGTTGGTGGATATAGAGAGGCAGAATAGACCTCATATAGGCCTTATTAAAACACTTATCAGTCCCCATACCAATATTATTCTTATAATATGCCTCCATACCCTCTAAACTAACAATCCCAAGGTCAAATTACACAAGCTAGGCCATACAATAACTACAATCCCATAGTTTTAAGTAGCTCAATAGCTTTAGTACCCACATAAAACAACCATGCACAAGAGGGCCAATGGTATAAATCATAGGGGTAGTCTAATGAGATGGTAATGTCTGCAAGTGGAGAAACATATTAGAATCCTAGATGGTAGTAAGCTCCTCCATTTCAAGGCCATGACACAATGCCTTCTCCACCACAAGGTCCTCCAATGACTCAAGGTGACCTACCTACCATGACACCATCAGAGGTTCCAAGCCAATAGAAAGGGAATATGGGAAAAATACCAGCTGACACCACTTATGTGAACTTTAAATAAGGGGAGCATGTTTTTGAACATGTGACAACAAACTTGGGGTAGACTACACATAAATCTGATGATACAATTACAGCCCATACAAGGGCTAAAAGGAGGATGATGGATGATGGTTTGGGGCAGCCTAAGGTTTCTCCCACACTTCCTCAAGTCACTCAACAACCTACCACTCAGAATACATCCATTAAGACCCCTCCACCTCAACAAGTACCTTAGACACCTAGGTAGTAGTAGATGTCTCCATTTGTTCCTCAAATCACTCAAGTTTCAAGTGATACTTCCACCTCCAAGATGCATCCCAAGAGTACCAATCTTACATTCAACATTATGGACCACATGAAGAGGTCCAACACTAGAATTTCTATGTGGGATGTTATATCCATTTTGGGGTAGAAGGACATCCTCCAACAAGAGCTATCCAAGCTCTCTCATGTGAATAAGGCAGCTGATAAGGTAAGTATTGTTTATGTCAATGATGGTGAACCTAGTCAAATATAATCCCATAAGGTTGTTAATCCCCCTCCATTTTACTTATCAGTCATAATAGGGGACTGTGTTGTCCATAATTATATGACAGATTGTGGTGCCTTAACCTCAATCATGCCTAAGGCCATAGTAGGCAAGATAAAACTCAAGTATGTGCCTAATGAGAAAGGTGTCTTACAATTAGATGGTTCTCCCACCAAAATAATAGGTGTCTTGAAGGACCTAAATATTGTGTTAGTATCATGCCCAAATTTCATTATCACCCAAGATGTTATGGTTGTTAATTTTCCCCCATACTTTTCCCTATGCCTATCTAGGGACTTTACTGCAAAGATTTGGGGTTACCTTTACTCTAATTGGTCATATGTGGTCTTTAGGACAAAATATGGGACTAGGGTCACTATTAGGTCTAAGTCTCTTTCAAGGTTCCACTTAGAACCCTATATTCCTAATATTTTAAATGTCAACTGCACCATACTTAATGAAGATGAGAATTCTAGTGAGCAAGAGCCAAATGATCACCTTGAGGGCATATCAGATCTTTACTTAGATTAATGGGCAGCTAATAATCATGAATTTGACCCCTATAACACCATTGAGGAGGCATATTTAGGAGTTTATTGTTTGCATGAGGAAGGTACTACTATTCCCAACCTAACAAGCACAATTCAAGAATATGATGGTTTGTGGACCTTATTCTTTGATGGCTCAAGGTTAAATAATAGCAGTGGGGCTAGAGTAATGTCAATTTCCCCTTCAAATCAGAAATACTATGTAGTTTCAACATTCCAATTTAGATGCACTTCAAATACAACTGAGTATGAAGATCTTTTACATGGGTTGAAATAATCAAGGAGACGTATTAAACTACTTCAAGTCAAAGTTAATAGTAAGCTTGTAGTATAACAAGTAAGAGGCATTAATTTAGTAAATAAACATCATTTGAAGGCCTATAAGCATCGAGTATGGGACCTCATAGAAGATTTCTTGGCATTCAACATACAGTCTATACCAAGGGAGGTTGATCATCATCTAGACATGCTTGCAACCATTGGAGCTCAATATGAGATTGTAGAGGGAGATAAAGGTAACCAAGGTCAAGCCAAAATCAAGGTCATATGTAGGACAATTGTACTTGATAATGAGGTGAGTTGGTAGGTTTTTGACAATGATGAGCAAATTATATGTTTTCTCATGCAAGAAGTAGAGTTATGCCACAAGAACCAAAGCAAGTTTCAACACTAATATGATGATCATATAGTGCATTTGAGGTCTAACAAGATGCATAAGGTACTTTTGAATTTGTAAAGCATCTTCAATGAAGATGACCAGATGAGAAAGCACAAGGTATGTATCTCTACTAAGGAAGAGCATTATGAAAGGGTAGAAATCTTTAAGGACAAGTTATTAAATTTGGGAAAGGTTAACATAGTAGAAGAGAGATTTGCCTTTATTGCTTTATGTCAAGAGTATTCAGATGTCTTTTCATGGTAGTACCATGACTTGAAAGGATTCGACCCCAAACTTGCACAACATACTATAGAATTGGAAAGCAATGCAAAGCAAGTGAGACAAAACAAAGCCCTGGCAATCCAAAAGTGGAGGAGTTAATGGGAAGGGAGTTATTTAAATTGATTGAGTAAAAAATAATATTTCCCATCAAACATTCCTCATGGGTGGAAAAATTTGTGCTGATGAGGAAGAAAAATGGGGAAATACGCTTATGTGTTGATTTTAGGGACCTTAACAATGTTTCTCTAAGAGACCACTACCCACTGCCCTCAATGGATTAGATACTTTAAAAGGTTGTAGGATCTTAGTAGTTATCATTAATTGATGGATACTCTAGTTATAACCAAATCTTGGTCAAGGAGGAGGATAGGCATAAGATTGCCTTCACTACAAAGTGGGGCACTTATGCATACATGAAGATGCCCTTTGGACAGTCTAATGTAGGGGAAACTTTCCAAAGGGCAATAGATGTTTCCTTTTAGGGGTTGATCAATTAAATGGTGCTCATCTACCTTGATGAAATAATTATTTTCTAAAATAATCTAGCAGACCACATAGCTCACTTTAAACTAGTCTTTGATAGATGCAAACAATTTAGAGTGTCATTGAATCCTAAGAAATGCATCTTCATTGTTTATGAGGGCATATTATTGGGTCATGTAATGTCAAAAGATTATCTTTTTATAGACCTTAAGAGATTTGAATCCATTCTATCCTTACCCTTGCCCAAGTAAGAAAGGTCTGCAGAGTTTCCTGGGAAAGATTAACTTCATAAGAAGACTTATCCCAAGCTTTTCAAAGTTGGTCAAACCTCTTACGCACATGATAAGGAAACACAAGGAGTTTACATGGAACAAAGAGGGTAAGAGGAGATTTGAGGCCATCAAGGAGGCCATCTCTCATGCCCTTACACTTCTTAATCCTGATTTTAGCAAGAAATTCTACTTGTATGCCTTCTCTATATCAGATGCAATTTCTATCATGTTAATGCAACATAATGATGAAATCCTAGAATAGCCTATTGCCTTCTTTAGTTAGGCTTTAAAATCATATGAATAAAGGTATAGTTTTTTAGAAAAATATGTTCTTGATGTGGTGAGAGGGTTGAATAAATCTAGGCACAAGGTGTCAAATAGAAAGATCATACTCATGGTGGTACACCCAAGCATCAAGGAGTTCATACTCAATACAGATGTCAATGAGAAAAAATCTAGGTGGGTAACCAAATGCATGGAGTATGACCTTGAAACTAGAGTTACAAAGCTTATTAGGGGTAGAGGGTTATGTGATCACCTTACATTAGAGGTAAAGGAAGATAAAGATCAAGTGTTGGTAGTCCATGACAGTCAACAAGTAGTTACAAGCAACACCCCTCTTAGTTGGACACATGATGTGATCAAATTTCTTCAATCAGGATAATGTCCTATGGAATTAGATAGAGACAAGAGGAGGAAATTTAGGTTACAAACTATACTGTATGTGTTGATAGATGGAGTATTTTTAAAGGACATAGGAGGCATGCTTTTGAGGTATGTTGAATCATGCTAAGTGGAAAAGTTGCTTAAATAATTTCATGATGGCCCAGTGGGTGGGCACTTTGATACCAAGACCATAGCCTCCAATATCATTAGAGCTGATTAATTTTGGCCCACATTGTTTATATATTCACACTCTTGGGTAGGGAAGTGCTCAAAATGTGTCATGTTTACTTGTAAGCAGAAGTTAGTTACCCTTACCTTACAATCAATACAAGTATAAAAACCCTTCACACAATGGGGCTTGGATTTCATAGGGATGATCCATCCTCTTTTAAGTGTTGGACATAATTGGGTCATCATATCCATATACTACTTCACAAGGTGGGTTGAAGTAATTGCCCTCAAAGAAGCCAATGAGAATTATGTCTTAGAGTTTTATGATAACCTTATGACCAAATTCGGTGTGCCTTCAACAATCATTTCTCACAATGCCTTGGAATTTAACAAAACGAAGGTATGTGAGTGGGTTCTTTCTTATGGAATCCACCTCAAATCATCTTCTAACTATTACTCATAGGTCAATAGACTAGCAAACACAAACAAGAACTTGTTAAGGATCATTAATAGGACTATGGAGGATAGTTAAAGGGAGTCGCATACTAGATTGAGGACTTCCCTATTGGTAGATAGAGTGACACCTAATAAGGATAATGGACACTCCCTTTACCTCCTTATCTATGATAGAGAGGCAAGACTTCCTATTTCCCTTGAGATTCTTGCATTAGAGCTTACCCACCAACTTGAACTCCTAGAAAATGATGTTATGCAAGTGAGAATGAATGAGCTAAGACAACTGAAGGAGATAAGAGACAGTTCCATGCACATAATGTGGTATAATCAGCATCAAGTGAAGAAGTGATTTGACAAGAGATATTCCTCTAGAAAATTTCAATAAGGAGATATAGTCCTCAAGTGGGATGAAGATCATGCAAAGCCAGGAAAACACTCCAACTTTGACAACCTTTGGAATGGACTTTACATCATCACATATTTCAAGGAGAGTAATGCCTTTGAGATTGCTAAATTGAATGGTGAGAGCCTTCCCATCCCTGTCAATGGGAGGTATCTCAAGTTCTAGTACTAAGTCTCTTTCATTTTATTTTGTACATAGGTAGGTAGGTTTGTCTTTTATCTCTAAGTATTCTTACACAAGTTTCATTTTTGTAATTTAGTCATGTTGTTTAGATAGTTGTGTTTTATGTTCCTTATTCTTTCCAATTGTTTTGTTGTGTTTCATTATTTTAAGAGTGTACAAGGTTAAGGCAGAACCTATGCTATAGTCATGCTCTATTTTTTAGTCATCATGAACAAGTTTGACCAATTTTCTAGGTTCCTTGACTAGTAGGCTGGTTAGGCTAGCTGAGTCACTAGAAATGTTGGTCACTTTCTAGTCCTAAACCTATAAAGTGGCCAACCTTATAGTTTGAAGTCACGGTGAATCATTGACACTGTGGTTATTAGTCATGTCATGAGTTGAAAGGGGTGTCTAGTCAGTCCACTATTTGGTCATGTTTCAAACTTGCCCAATAAGCCTCTATAGGTCTTTGTATCTCTTTTCAAACCTGAGTCATATAGTGTCATGGTGTCCAAGAGTGCCTAGTTGGTCTTTATCCACCTTGAAGGGTCATCAACATGATAAAGATGCAGTGATGAAGATAAATTGGGAAGACAACTTGGTAAAGGTCTAAAGACACAATAGTCTTGTATAATAATCAAAGTTTTGTTCATTCTTAAGCCTTTAAAAAACATCATAGGGAATGTTATAAGGTTCAATCAAGGTTTCATTTACCATTGAGATGTTCTATATGTATTAGCATGGTGATCTAATTGATAAACCTCTTTTAACGCCATATGCTTGAACATAGTCAATGATTTTGGTCATAATGAGATACTATTTGGCCTTGATTGACCACTAAATCATCACACATGCTTCTAAAGGACCTAATTAGCCTCATTAAGCCATTATGGGATAGTTTCATACCTCATTTAGACCCTCTATCACCTTAGTCAATGTTAATTCCTCTCAAAGGGGGCCCACACGCGCTAAATTATGACTTTTTCGCTTCTTTAATTCGTACCACTAATTTAAAATGCTTTTATCCCCCTATTATCCCTCCATAACACATGCTATCTAAATTTTAGGTTTGAAACAAGAGGATTTGTAGGAAAAATGATAGTTTGTAGGTGTTTTTTCAATAGTACGAATCCATAATGTATGGACCAGCTTAGTCAGAGACATGTTTTTTTCAAAAGGAGGTCAGAGGGGTCAAATGGTGAAAAGAGAAATGTGTTTTAGTGTTTTAGGATCTCAAAACCATTGCTTCTCTACTTTGAGCTCATTGCCAGGTTTAGATGATCCCTCAGGTTCATACTTATTCCATACAGGAGAAGGTGAGTGGGGGCCCAAGATCTTACCCACTAAAATTAGACTATGGGAGCTAAACACACATGGCATTTGTTTGGAGATTGACTGCTTGTCCTTTATGAACATTCATTCAAAAGTTAAGGAACTTATATACCCCCTTCATCTACATAGGCACATTTGGAGTTAATGGTTTTCAAAATATTTTGCCTTATTTGCTAAAACTAATCATGGATCCTGCTCCCTCAAGTCTTGTAGAGTCCTTCCATGGTTCTTTAAAAATTGGGTTCACACATGTGATCTTGTGTAGCTTGAAAATCCCCTTGATTAGTGTTTTTACATGGTCTGCAGATAGTTTGTACAAAGAACAAAGTTTTGTTTCTCCATCAAAGGTTGTAGGCAAGGTTGAGAAGTTGATAAAGATGTTGTAAAGCTCACAATGCCTCCTTGTTTAGGTGGAAGATTTAATACTCCTTTTTTTCCCATGACATCTCAAGAAAATAAGGTTATATATATGCAAGGGTCACTGTATGATAGAGATTGTATGCATTGCTATAGACAACTACAGGGCTCCAATGCAACCCAAAGGATGTGACAAAAATGTTGAAGTCGGAATAGATTATATTCAAGACCTTTAGAGCAACTTTCACAACCATTACAATAGCCTCACAGGTCTGCAAACCACCTTCTATGTCTACAAGTCCACTCAATCACTATTTATCAGTGTTTAAGGTTTTTTGTGGAGGTTAAGGTATTTTTGAGAATATGAGGTTTCCTTTTGAGACTGTATACACATTATTTTTGCCTCCAAACTTTCATGTTTACTTGTGTATACATTAAGGTGACTATAAGGTCCACTTGGATTAATCTTGGGATAGGTCTTGTGTCCATTTCATTCCCTTTCCATGTTCATATGGTCTTACTATAGTTTCACTACCATTGTGTTGTGTTACCAACTTGTTGTCATGTTCATCTCATTCCATGTGTCTCTATTATCACTTTATCCATTCACCCACTTTCCCCCAAGGATTGATAATCCCAAGTTGACCACCACACTACACTAAAACTAGCAAGACCACTAAGATCATCATATACTAGACCTATATGGTCATATGGCAACCTAGGAGTGTAAAATGTGCACCTACAATTATCGTTGAGGCTACTATAGCAGGGTTTCAAGAATGACCAAGTAGAATGTTCAAGGGTCTGAAAGCTAACATGAGCATTATGGGATATGCATACTAAGAAGTTTGAATAATAATGTGATCCACCAATGCCACATGTTTCAAACACCCTACAGGCCATCCCCATCCTAACACAAGCTTGGTAACAAATACTACAAATAGTCAAAGGTAAAGAAAGGTAGCAGTTGACCTTACTAGCATATAGTAGTGTTTCCACCTCATATCAGCTTAGAGAACTAAAATCCATACAAAGGAGAGAAAGGTCCACATTTTTTAGGGTGTAAAATTTATATCCATTACCCCTGAAGAGGTGGAGTGACATCTTCATAATCATGAGAGCACACAGTCATATATAGATGAGAGGCTTAAGCACAAAGGAGAGATGGGGTCTGACGGAAGGTAATGTTGATAGGATATCACTTAGGCATGATGAACACTCTAAGTCTATGATAATCACTTCCCAAGGTCACAAGCACATGTAGAATCTTGGGTGAAGGCTATATTCAAATATGCATATCTGAGTGCACTATTAACAAATAGTTTGAAGCTAATTTGATCCAAAGTGGTGATATGGAACACTTCCAAGCATAATCAGGCCTCCAAAATTAGTATAGATGGTGGTCATGACTTATTGAAGAGGTCCATATGTTCACTTGGTTGGGACAAATAGTGGGTATACACATTGTTTTGTCTCAGACTAAGTCTTATATGTGCAGGTATATATTGAGTTAAAGTCCCATCCATGTTATATGAAGTCTAAAGTCAACATGGGGCCTAAATAAGGTCTTTTTTCAAAGAGGAATGATGTATAAGGTCCCTTAAAACTCCTTTCAAGGTCTAACACTTAGAGTTTGATTCAAAAACCTTAGAAATGTGGTGACACAGTCAAGTAGATAGTCTTGTACACCAACCTTAGTACTATCTTAGGACTCTGAAAGTTATGTTAGCCAATACAATGGCCAAGGTGAGGAGTGTGAATAATTTTTAGACCCAAAAAATGAGTTTTGAGTGTTAGGTGGTGGAAAAAGTGATCCAAATGCCATAAAACCTAGCTCAAGCCAGTCCACCTGCATACAAGCAATTTAAGGGGAATTTTCAAATGGTCACCCACTCTACCATAAGCACCCTCAGATCCAAAGATCTTAAGGAGGTTTATGTCTCTCTATGGACTAAACATCCATGGCCTATTGATTGGTAGAAAGGAGTTAGGCTCTATGAATAAATGCTAAGAAAATAAGGACTCAAAAATGCCTATAAATAACCCTACCCTCACCTTCTGATGCTCATATCTCCAAGGAGCCTTTACATGGGAATCAATCCTCTTCATGAGAGATGAGGGGGTCAATTCCCTAAACATACATGGCCTTTATCGTAGGTTTGGATGTTTGTAATCTATGAACCATCATTAAGATGGTGGATGTCTCAAACCCTACACAAAGCCCAAAAATAACCCGATGATGAAATATCACCTCAAATCATATTTAAATGAAGGGATTCAACCATGAAATGAACTTTAGGGTCTTCTGAGGTCCCTTGGGCAGCACCATGACTTCTTGGTTTGCATGTACAAGGTCAAGGTTGTATGAAAGAGGCTTATAAAAGTTAGTTTGAGCTCAAGAATTAGGATATAGAGGATATTCGTGTCTAAAATGGGTTGGATAAGGGAGAGGGATTCCCAAAGCACCTAACTAAGCCTTTTGGTGATCTCCATGCTGACCTCAATGACTGGTCCATCAGATAGAGAGTTGTAGGTGTTAGAACACTTAGTTATATGCACTACAAAGATGACAATTAGCACTATGGATTCAATAGTGATACTGTCCAATGTATCTAAAGTGTTTCTCGAGCTCTAAATAAATCAAATATGGTTCATAGACTAGTGTATAGGTTATGATTCATGTTTGAAGGGTGCAGATAGAACAATACTCGGCCTCTACCATGATTGTGCCATCAAAAGAGTGGAGTAGAACATAGTTTGAAGGGTTGGAGTGTTTTGAATCCTCTTGGGGGATATTATTAGATTTTTAAAAATAACTTTGGGTTATTCCAAGCCATTGAAAAACCATAATAGTACATCTTTCTACTTGCAAACCTATAGAATTCATTCAATGAGCAAACTCTCCACACAAGAAGCACCTTCAAGCATTTACCATAACATGGGGGTTATACATGGGGCTTTTGAATGTTCATGGGAGGTGAGAGGGCTTATTGGCTTGGGATTTATGCATTTAGTTCAAAAACCCAAGCTCAGATCTCCATGAACCAAGTCTAAAACTCCCAAACCCCATAACACATACCTTAAACCTTAATAATGCCCTGTCGAGAGCTTTAAGCAAAAAATGCATTATTTTGCTCAAAAATTGTTGGTTTATCACTTAGACCCTAAAGGAAACTTAGAGGGGCTTAAACTCATGGTCTTGAATGGTAAGGAAGATATACAAATGTCTCCTAAATAAGTAAATCTGTAAGGTTTCAGTTAGAATTTACATTGCAGAGCCTAAGGAAAAGTTGTAAATTATGGGAGGAGAAATTTTAGGACTTATTATATTCATTCAATGATAAAATTTCTCATGAAACTAACTAAAAGAGTTCTCATCATCTCCATCTAAACTGCCATTCTATGAGGCAGTCCAATTGGCCTAGTCATGTAAGGCTACTATGTGTTACAGGTGAAAGACTCTTCAAGAATCTCAATGTCAATGCACTAGAGGTTATCCAAATTCTATCTAAGTCTCATCAGATGAAATTGGAGCCTAAGTTCAACTGTTAGTGCACTCACATAGTGGACATGAATAGAAAGGTAGAGATCAAACCACATAGAACTAATTATCATGCAAATGGAAGGATCTAGTGGGAAAAGGGTGGCATGAAACCATTAGTAAACCATCTCCATGCATTGTAACAGTCATTTAGGTGAGCCTACACCAAAATGGTATCCATTATTATAGGTCATAGGTAGTTTCATGAACCATTTGGCATGCATATTGATGGAAACACTGCTCAACACCTCAAGTGGACCTATTTACACCCCATGTGCAATGCATAATTACCAAAGGAGGGAATATTGAGATATTTTTAGAATGGTCAAGGCATGAATGAGATTAATTAAAGGATTTATAGCCTCCACAATGCCAAAATTGAGCTCATCAATGGAGTCGCAATGCTCCAAGAGAGGGATAAGCTTATGTCACTACCCTATGCTAATTTGGGTTCATTGGTGAGCCCTCCTATGCCTGGATTTATCTTTCTTATCTTCTAAATTATTTATAAAATTAGGCATTGAGCTCTTGTTTTTCTAGCATTTGATTGGGTGTAGCAAATCTCTACAAAATAATTTTTTAAACTCTTTTGAAGTAATAGAAGACAATTTTAGACTCTGGTTGAATGCTAGGTTTATTTTATTGGAGTTTGATCTATATAATGTATGTTTCTATTCATCACTTGTATGTCTTTCATGTACCTAGCTTCAAGTTTGTCAATTTTTTGCATGTTGTGTGAAGTGTTAGCAAGTAAGATTTCTCTTGAAGTGTCATGAGTCCATAGTGTCTTACACAGACCTATCTCTTGTTGTCCTTCAAGTTGTAGGTCTCTATTCAACCTTCATGAAAAACATTCATGCTTGAAACATTGTTGAAGAGTCTGATCACCCCTTCTCTCCATTAGATTCATCAATAGTCATCAAATGGAATAATTGAGAGTGCATCATTCATCAATTAGTACATCACCACCTAGGTTATATTCTTGATTTAATTTCCACATCCTTCTCCCTTTTCTTTGTGAAATATTTAAGTCTTAGAAAGCACTATATTATCATATTAAGGGAGCTATCCCCATAAAAACTAGAAGTGTGACCTACAAACTAGACAACCCACAATCTAAGGTCACTCCCATGTTAGATGAGGTTTGAGGATAAGACTTGAACACTTCTCTCCTCAGCTAGGGTTCAACCTGGAACTCCAACAGGTATCTTGCATTAACTCCTTCATTAGTCCTTCAATGCTAATTTTTCTTTGCTCTATTGCTCAAATAGGCCTAGTAGGCTTTAGAACCTACAAGAAAACATTAAAACCTAAAAATACAATGAGACTTAGACATGTAACAAATCCTCACACCATGAGATAGGTGTTCTTGATGAAAAAACTCTTGCAACTCAACCACAATGATTGACTACGTCAAACTGCCTTGAAATTATACAAACTAGTTATTTTAAAGGAGACGGTAAGTGAAAATTCAATAATATTATTGATCATCTGATGATTTTGAGATGAATAAAAAGTCTCAATATTCACTCTCCATGGATTAGTTTTCATGTAAACTACCTTGTACCTCATCTTTGGCACCTTTTTCTATTAAAAACCTACTTTTTGCCATGATCCATTTAACTCCATGAAAAAAATTATCATTTATGTGACCCTCTCTGAGTGTATTTTATGTATGAATAGTTTTTAGGTTAATCCATGAGGTTTTGATGGCAATAAAACTAACTTTTCTCAAAATTGATCCTTATGAGAGTTTGAGATGGTTTTGGAGTTGAATCTTCTTAATGATCATTCATAAAGCACAGACCTCCAAAAATAAACTTATTTCCATGAATATATATTGTAATGACCCCCTCAACTTCCCTTTGAATATTTATTTACCATGTAAAAGGTATGAAAACATAGCTACGTGAAGAAAATTACCTCTAGGGTTTGCAAGCATTCTAGATATGATTAGATCTTAATGATTATTCATAAATAATAACCCCTAAAACAACCTAAATTATACATTAATTATAAGTTCATAGGGTTCCTCAAATCAATCTAAGATCGTTTATCCAAACTCTTTACGTGGTGAAAGATACAAGCACTTGATTAGGTGGCTTGAATGGATGTCTTAACTACAAAATTTAAATTTTATCCAAAGAACCAATTTGACCTTTTTATATGATCTTATTTGCTTATATACATCTTCATAGTACCTATACCATCTCATTCATATCATTTTATAGGTTTCATCTTTCTTGATAGGTCAAAAAAATGTCTTTTTGTGCTATAGGCCTTCTAGGCCTAAAACTGAGTTTTAGCCTAAAACTGAGTTTTGGTGGTTGAGACACTTGTGAGAGAGTATTAGGGTCTAAAAATAATTTTTCCCATCCAATTTCACCTTCTAAGGCTTCTCTTTGTTGTCAAAAATCTAATTGTCTTCATGCCTCTTAAGGCTACCTATGGGGTTTCTTGCAAACACGAGAGGATCCTCCTGCAACAAATTAATGAAAATGCATGAAATAACATATGTATTTAGTGAAAATACATGAAATAATAGATTTATATATTATCAAAAACATTGAAGGGAGTATATTGATCATAGTCCACGTCGAAGGGGCAACCTCCTTTGAACAAGCTCAATACAATAAATTCGTCGATGCCTTCATTGGCTTCAACACTTATATACTACGTCTAATCTAAACAACTAATACTTCTCATGAATGTGGGATAAAAAAAATTCTATCAGAGTCTAGGGTTTTTATGTAATGGTTCATTACATGTGGAATCAGGGTGCCCACCCATGTTCAAGTCTCGAGTCTCGAGACTTGAATATGGGTGAGCACTCTGATATCAGATGAGAGGATCCTCCTGTAACAAATTAATGAAAATGCATGAAATAAAATATTTATTTATTAAAAATTCATGATATATAAATTTATATTATTATGAGAAACACTAAAGGGATTATATTGATTGTAGGCCACTTCGAGAGGGCAACCTCCTTTGAGCAAGTTCAATACAATAAATCTATGAATGCTTTTATTGGCCTCAACACTTACTTATATACTAACTCTAATCTAAGAAACTACTACTTCTCATGAATTTGGGATAAAACAAAATGCTCATAGGGTGACTTACAAAGCATATGCATCCATAGCAACTAATATACTAAGTAAAAAGAAGGGTAGCACGGGTTCCTAACAAAACATGGCATGTGTGATCATAGATCAGAGTCTGCATATTATCTTATCTTCACTGGACTCTAAACATTGTATATCATTGAAAAAATGTCTTAGAAACCCCTTTTAAAGTTCTATACATCTTGAAGAAGTGTCAGAGCAAGCAAGAATCTCCAAAAAGCACACATGCTTGTTTGCTTGATTTGGCCCTCAAAGGCATGGTTTGTTTAGAAAATGGATGTGGTCACTAATCAATAGGATCATGGAGATTGGAAGATACCTTCTTATGTTTGTCAAAACTTCAAAGAATCTTTAACCCTTTGTCAAAACTCAAAAACCTTACAAGGACCTCCTATAGCTCCAACATGACTGTCTTGAGACAAACAAGGGACTGTGTCAAAACAGTGAGGTTATCCATGCTTGAAATGGCCTTAAGGATGAAATGTAATGTTTATAAAGTCCTAATTACCATGTGTACCAAATTTTGGGGCTTAATTCCACCTTTAGATGTTAAAAATACTCAAAACTCTCTCAAAATGCTTCTTATGCATTGACTGAGCATGCTCTTGATTGTGTTGATGTATGTGGGGGGTGACTTCAAGTAAAATGGAAGATTTTAAGATTAATTTCACAATCATTTAATGCTTAATATTACTCTCAACTGGTTTTCAACCATCATTCACCCCTCTCTCTAAAATGTTTTCTCCTTAAGCAATGTCTTTAGGCCTCATGCAGTCCAAAACCATACAATAGGCTTGTACTATATTCTTATAATCTTGGCAATGCTAGAGTGGTTTTGATCAAGGTCTTGGATATGAAAAAAGTCACTTGATTTACATAGGAAACCCATAATATTGACCTTTAATGTCTTGAGTTGCATTTTGAGGAAGTGGGGGTGTATAATGAGAAAGCCATTTGTATAGCTTTATCACCTATTCTTTCATGTTAACCTTGAATGTAGAATTGTTTTGGAGTCCTCTTGACTGTCATTCAACTTGGAATGCTCTTATATCAAACTTGAGCTTATTCTATCATCACATGTTGCTATGAAACCCTCATACCATGAAGCTCTTTCTTGATCACCTTGCTTGAAACCCTTATACTTGATTGTACTTTACCTTTACAGGGTTGTACAGACTGAGTACAACTCTATACCTTGAAAAAGTTAAAGGTAAAGGTTATTAACCTCTTTTTCTTTCATTGGTGGTCTTCATAAGTTTCAAAACCTATCTTGAAGCTCAAAGCCTCTCTCAAAGGTCTAAATTTAGTTCTCAGTCACCTCCTTTATCATTAGTTGTGTCCATGAAATATTGTTGCAGGCTAGTGTTTTGAGTGCACTTGGATGTAGCTTCTCGGTTTAGACACCCTCGCATTATTATCTTTATGATTTCATATCATTTATTATCCTAAATCATCTTCTTGAAACCTAAAATTTCTTTAGATCACTATGTTCTCAATACTACCTACCAACTTGAAGCAGGTTTTGAATTTAGGAGACTGTAGGTGACTTCTCCCTATATAACTATATAGAGTTTCCATGAATCACATGACTCTTCCTTTTAATTATCTTGGTACCAATATTTACCTACCTCTCCTTAGAATATTATCTCTACTTCCTGCCATTAAATCATGTCCTTACTCTTGAATACAATCTTGTTTTCTACATGTACTTGATGATGATAATGCTTGTAGGTCCTTGTACAGACAAGGACTATATTAATGATACCTAAGGAGTTTTGATTGGTGCTCAAGGTGAAAATATGTATGAATATGATATTGACTTTTCAAATGATCTCAAGATCATCTCATTAGCCTGCTCTCTTGTTTCAAATGTTGAAAATCTCTTCTTAGTACTATTTCTCATTGGTTGTATGATCTTTCTGTGCTAGTTGTAGTTCTCCCTTTTTGACTCTTGAGTCATTCAAAGATTGACATATGTTGTTATTTCAGTGATTGTTAATAGAGGTTCCTAGTTCAATAGAAAATTCTAAGGATGAGGATATCTAAGTTTTATTAGTCTATGTAGGATAATACAGAGAATTCATATTTATCAGAAGTATGACAAAAATGAGTTATTATGTGATTGAAAGGAACTAAGATTAACCAGATTTTTATTTAGGTTTACAAAGCATTTAGATTACTTTAAGATAGATTAAACAAAATATTAAACATGATAACACATACAAGGAAAAACATAATAAATAAGACATGTAACCATAACCAGAAAATCTATATTGATCTTAGCAAAAGGTCATCAACTTCTTCATATAAGAATACATATTTATAGTCACTACAGTTCCTGACTATTCATATTATTCTCATACATTGGTCCCAAAATGAGGATATTTTTCATCTTCTATCCTTTCACAAGGTGAAGAGGATAGGATTAAATACATATAGCCAACAAATTCATATATAACACACGAATATTCAAAGAATATCTTGCACTGTTTTTCTTATCCCAACACTTTCTCGAACTTAAAGTGTTGTCTCATCTCAAGACAACATTGTAGGTTCATCTAATTGTGCACTAAGGGTAAAATCTAAAAATTTGAGTAGACTAGTAAGAGTTGCAGTAATCGCTCAAGGCATCATTTATAATTTTCACCTCTTGCACACTAATTAGCTACCCTTTCCAGTTATCAACTAAGAAATGTACTAACCTATCACCCCTTTAGGTTTTTAATACATTGACATAATCAAGTGGCTGTCCTTTATGAGTTTTGAGCCATTTTAGCCCCGTTTATCTCAATAGTCATCCCCAATACAAAAAGTTGTTCAAAACTTTACAAAAAAATTCAAAAATTACGTATTGTGAAATACTTAACTAGAAGGAGGTGGCATTTTAGAGGGAAAAAGCTAGTTAGCAAGATCCTTTACCTTTCTATGAGAATTCATGCATTATGCGAGCTCTTACTAGATTTCTAATGGTGACATGTAAATAGGGGCTTTGAGCATCAGGGTCACCTCACTACAGAATGGGACCAGGTCAGTCTTGAATGCATCCTAGTCAGACATCACTTCCTGGACCATGCGAATCAAGATGCACATTGGTGCATAACACCTAATGAGTTCCTTAAGGTCCATGTTCTAAGTGGTACTTATGTCTACCCTTGTATTGCTGACCTTTAGTTGAATCTCTGTGCTTAACTACTCCAGTTTTTTTGTGTATCATTCTCCTTAGAGCCCTACAAATGCACTGCATCATAGTTCCTATTTCCATCTAAGGAGTCATTCACACACATTAGCCCTAGATTGAATGATTTTTGGAGAGCAAGTTTTGTTTCATCTATTTAGGTAGTCTGGTTGTGCATAGTTATGTTGGATGTGGTAGTTGTGATGAAGTTTGTGTTAGAGTTAGCAAGGGTATTGTCAAGCTCCTGCTCCAGTCTATAAGACTACGTGTGATTTAATGGGCTTGTAGAGTTGATATGTCAAACATACTTTGATACTCCTCTATCAGAGTAATTAAAGTCATGGTGTCAGTTTTTAAGTTGTAGCCCAAGTTACTGAGTACATGAAGTTGTGTTACGCACCAGTGTTTTATGAGCTCCATAACTAGGGTCATTAGCCTATTGTGGTTCGACATGACATGTTCCACAATGACATGAGAGGCCAAGGCTGGGCAAGTGTGTTCGATTATCTTTCCTAATTTTTGCATGTAATCCCTAAGTTCCATGTTGTTTACATTTGACTTTTCCCACTCTTGCTCTAGAGAGGTATCTTTTTATGTGACAGATACTTGGAATGTTACAGTACCCTTCAATCATTTCTTCAAATGCAAGTAAGAGACATCCAAAAAGGCCTCCTACCTAACTGAGAGAGTGGTCAATGTGCTCATGGTTGTTGTAGGATCCTGATGTGGCATGGGGGCTAGCAAAAGGGAAAAGGTGGTGCACTAAGCAGTGATTAAGGGAACATCCCAGAGACATGCACCTCCTAGTGGAAGATATGGTGACTATGTGGGTGCCTACATCATGGTTGATTCTTGGTGCTACATTGTAGTCTTTACTATCATCTTAGGTTGTTGTGCAACGTCTTCAATCATCTTCTGTTTGACCTCTTCCTCATGTTTATTCTTCATGTCTTCTTCCTCCCTCTTCCTTTTCTCCTCCTCTTCTTCTTGCTTCTTCTTCTATGCTTCCTATCTTCTCTTGTCCTCCTCTTTCTTGGTTTTTTCTTCTTCTTCCTTCTTATTTTTATCTATGGCTTCCTCTTTCTCTTTTTTCTTTCTCTCATCTTCCCCTTCTTGATGCTTCTTTTCTTTCTCTTCCTTCTTCCTCTTTTCTTCTACTTCTCTCTTATTTTATTCTTGTTCCTATGTAGCTTGGGCCTATGCCTAGGCTTGTGCTTATGCCTATACTTGTTTTTACTGTATATATTCATCATGTTCGTCCTTTTTGGTAGCTTCCTCTACTTGTTGTTATATGCAATGTGCTGCATCTTATTGTCATTTTTCTTCTTCTTTTTCCTTCTTCTCTTTCTCCTCTTGTGCTTATTGTTGTGCGATAGCTACTTCTTGGGCTTTTTGGGCCATCTACGAAGCCTTTTATATGTATACCTCTACATCCTTGGCCTTTTTGGAGGCCTCAACTTTTTCATCTTACTACATTACTTGTTGTTGTGATTGTTCTTTCTTTCTTTTCTTCTCCTCTTTCTTGAGCTATTATTTAGCTGTGTGAGTAGCTTCTTCTCTATCATCTTGTTTATCCTCTATTATTTACTGATTCTATGTTATTTCTTCAACCTCTTGTGCTTGTGATGATGGTGGGGAGTCATCTAGATGTACCTCCAAACATGGAACCTATTGCTTCTTTCTACCAATTGTGACCATTTTGCATCATGGTAATGGTACAAAATTTGTTAGGGTAGGTTGTGCTTCTTGTTCAATAGTTGGTTGACCAAATGTGCATAATTTCAAAGTAGGGAAGACTCTTTTCTCCCACCGTGTTCTAGTCCTGCACACAAGTTGTTCCAGTGGACTCTCTGGTAGAGGTGAAAAAATAATGTCGGGTGCAAATGTTAGAGCAATCAATGGCTGAAAGAAGTCCATTCTACATCAAAGTTGGCCTACCTCTTCTTTAACTATATCAATAATGATGGATGGTGGACAAGTTGGAAGTTCTACCCATAGGTTAGGTGGAACTGACTTTTGGATTTGTACTATGTGTATCACCTTCTAGAAAAAGAACTATTTTTCTTCCTCCTCATAATAGTCTCCATCCATGTCTATCAAAATGACTTGGTAGACTTCATGTGCATCAATACCCATCTCCATGAGGTCACAGGGACTGGTAATCTATGGCACCTTCGGGTCATCCTTCTAGGTCAAAGTATTACATGTTGTTCTCTTTGGAGGAGGTGACACCAAATGAGGGTCTACTTTGTGCTTCCCCTTTTGTTTTTGTGAACTGGATGTTGCCTCTAATAGTTACATAGCAAGAATGGCTATGCCTAGTGGTATTGATTGCAAATGGGTTACTCACCTAGCTATGTGATCTTTTTGTCTAGGCACCTCATCCTATGCCATATACATCATGATGAAGAATGGAAGCAGTTTGAAAGGTGAGAGTGGCAGCTCATGAATTGTGATGAAGACTCCCTTAAGTAGTAAAGTGTCTATGACATGTTGTCCCAAATATTTTATGATGTCTGGTGAGACTCTAAGGTGTGTGGAGATGAGGTCCAGACATTCCTTCCACCAAGATTTGAACTTCCCCTCATGTGTGAGGGCTCCACATTTTTGCATCCATATGATGTTGCATAATTTTTGTTCCAACTAGTAATCTGTATCTGGGTGCACTTCCCCCTTAGATGAATTCCACTATGTGAAATAAAGGAGAAGGATCAGGAACTGATACTAGAAGGTCTGCTTTGGATTGGTGTGGTACTTGTCGATGTTTGTGAGTTATTATTGGACAAAGTATTCAGTCTAGTTGAATTGTTTACCTCGATGGATCATCTTATGAGTGATGTCCACAACACTCTTAGGGATTTGTTTGGCAAATTTGGTTATCTGTCAAAATCATATGGTGATCCATTAGATGAGAATGCGCATAGGTTCATCTGGAATGTCATCAATTAGGATCCCTCAGTTTTATTGCACATACAGGTCCTAGACTTCTTGCAAGATAGGAGGCATTTTGGTCTTGTAGGGTACTAGGGAGTTTCCATGTGTAGGTATGCCCAATGCTCAGGCCATGGCTTGTGTATTGATGACCACCATCTCATCTAGTCCTAAATGGATAGCACCATCATTATATCATCCAAGTAATACTTGAACAATTTCTCCCATGTCACCAAAAGTTAGCACTCACGAGAGACACTCAACATCTATGTTTTGGAATCTATGGGGATCTACAAGGGCAAGTGGTTGTGCAGCATCAATAGGGTTAGGCCAGAAGATCTTTTGTTCAGCTTTGTGTAGGTATTGAAATGGCTCTTGAGAACTATACTTGGTCTATCAAAGCACCATGTCAACACCCATGGCTTCCTTTTGTGCTTCAAAGAGGGGTCAGATTAATGACATGGTATCCATGGTTACGTAAGAAGAATTTTGATTGCTTCTAAATAATCTCTGCAATAAAATTGGTTTGGCTCTTAATAGCTACAACTCTCGAACATATGCTAAGGATGAAATGTGAAATTGGAGTGTGAACTTAGCTTTTATAGATTTCACACCTCTTGGCTTCCATGTCCAAGCCATGCTTAGTTATCCACTTGTCTTAAATGTAATAGGGGATGTGGCATATCACTTTCTGATCTATCCATTAAAGTAGTTAGTCATTGGTGCATGTGTGGCATTACATCATTATTCCCTTAGGTGTTTGTACGAGGGGTAAAAGCTATTGATGTTGATTATCTATCAATTTGTTGAAGATCATGTCCATAGACCCATGGCTCTTGCATTTACTTCCAGTGGATGACCGTTATCTTATGGATATCTTGTTGATGTGATGTTTTGGCATCTTTCTTGAACTTAATATTTTTTAGCCACTCTTTGATTTTTTTGGCAGTACACATGGAGCTTCTTGCACATATTTGGTGCATGTGATGCTTGGTGTTTGTACTTCACCAATGTTATTTTTGAGATCATATACAAACAAATAAAATAGAAAATAAACACACACATAAAACTTGAAAAATATAGAAATCTTAATCTACATGGTGTTATTCAGCACCCACTCAACTTGTGGAATGAGATCAATAGACTATTGGTAGTAGGGCTTAAGCCTACAGCCATTTACTAACCCTAACAACATGATTCCTTAAAGATCCCTTAAAACTACCATTCCTTATTGTGTTAAATCATGTATAATGTAAGGCCCTTTCCATCTTATTTGTAGTTTGTCTGGAAATGCTCTAAACAAGCTATCATACAACAAAACTCGCTGACCTTTGTGAAATTCTTTGTGACACAGATTCCTATCATGCCACACTTTTTAGCTTTACTTATTCACTTCCATGTCCATGTTGTTATTCTTCTAAACTCATCCATCCTATTTAGTTCTAGAAGCTTATTAGTAAAATATTCATGATCTCCTAAATGCATGATCATAGCAATACACAGGCTGGGTACTAGATATTCTATTGGCATGACTGCTTCCATACCATACACCAACTCAAATGGTGTAAATCATGTAAACCTTTTCTAATTTGTGTGATGTTCCCATAAGATCATTGGAATGCAATCTTCGTAGTCATCCCACTCAACATCATAGATTTTTTTAAGCATTTTCTCAATACCTTATTTGAAGCTTCGGCTTGGCCATTCACCTACAAATGATAGGTAGTGCTTTTATGATGAGAGATCATAAACTCTTTAGTCAAGGCCTTGATGGTATTGTTGAGGAAGTGTGTTCCTCTATCATTGAATAACTTGATCATACATATGAACCTGGGAATGATATTTTCATATAAAAACTTCATTGCATCCTTCGCACCGCATCTAGGTGTGGTAGCAGCTTCAACCCACTTAGTAAAATAATGTCACAATAATGATGTATCTAGGTTTGATGTGCTTGCTTGGTGGGTTGATTAGTCTAACAAAATCAATACTCCATTGTTTGAAAATTTGCTCTGCTAATATGGGTTTCAATGGCATCTCATCTTTCTAAAGTGGTTTTCCCATTTATTAGTAGACATCGCAATGCTGCATAACTCTATGTGCATCTTGGAACAAATTCAACCACCATAGTTTGTTTTATAGAATATTTTTAGATGTAGCCTCTCCTACGAAATGTCATCTTGACTCCTTGATGAGCTTCTTCCAAGATTTGAGGTTGTTCATGTTCAAGGATAACCTTGCACAGGACTTCATCCTTTCCCAAGTGATATAGCAGTCCATTAATGATGGTATATGGTAGTGCTCTAGTCATAAATTACTTTTTATCATGTTCTTAAAACTGCATAGGTAGGATTCCTTGCTCAAATAAGTTGTCAACAACTTTGAAGTTTTCAAGAATTGTAGAGACACAGAAGAGGTGCGCATCAGGTGAGTCTTCTTTTAGTTCTTCTGGTTCTTCACCATTTGGAATGTCGCTGAGGTGGTCAGATCCCATATTTTCTTTGCCTAGTTTTACATTTATGCAAAATTGAAATTCTTGAAACATCAACCAGTGAGATATTTGTCTTCCTAACATCAATTTTTTGACCAGGTACTGCAGGGTTTGATGGTTAGTGAAAACATTGAATGGTGTCACCAAAAGATAGTGCCAAAAATTTTGAAGTGTGAATACAATGGCCAATGCTTTCTATTCTATTGTATAACTTTTCTCTACATTAGATAGTTTATGGATAGAAAACTAGATAGGATGATCAAGCATACCTTATCTAGGTTGTGCAAGTACAACACCAACTGTGATGCCTGAAGCATTTACATGTGCATGAAACAGTGTACTCTAGTCTGGGAAAACAAGTATGGGCATAGTGACCAGTCATTGTTTTATCTCAATGAAAGTTGATTGGCATTCAAATGTCCATACAAACATAGCATTCTTGTAGAGTAGAGCTTCTAATGGAGATGAAATCACTGTGTAGCCTTTGATAAATATTTGGTAGTACCATGTATGCTCGAGAAAGGAGTGCACTTCAGTAGAACTAACATGTGGGGGCATACTTAGGATTACTACAATTTTAGCCTGATCCACTAGGATGCCATCACTGCAAACAACATGTCCAAGTAAAACACCAAAAGGTTTAAAAAATAAACATTTCTTCAAATTCAGAGCGATGTGTAGAGCTTAGCATCATTCCAATATTATAAGAGCTTAGACAAATGCTTTTTTAACAAGGAGAAGACTGTCTAATCATCAAGGTAAACTTTCGAAAAATCATGGATGAAATCTTTGAATGTTTTAACTACTGCGATGAAAATACCACAAGTGCATTCTTCAAGTCAAATGGCATGACTTTATATGAAAAAGAACCCCACTCTATTAAAAATGTGGTTTTGGCTCGATCCTCCTCTACGATCAGAATTTGATAGTATCCAGTGAACCCATCCGTGAAAAAATATACTTCATGTCCTACGATAGACTCTAAAACTTCATTTGTAAATGGTATTGGAAAAGGATCATTTTCATAGACATCATTCAAAATGCAGTATTCCCCACATACTCAGATTTCTCATATTTTCTTAGGTTGAACTACCATTGGGCTTACCCAAAAGGATTTTTCTACTAGATAGATTATCCTTAAATCTTGCATTCTATCCAATTATGCCTTTACCTTTAGCTTCATATTCAGATTAAGCTTATATGGTCACTTCTTGATCGACCATGCGTACTCTTTCAATTCAATGTGCATCTCACCAAGAGATGGATCAACTCCTCAAACCTCTGAGAATTTGGTAGGAAAGATGTCTTGGTAATCCCTCAAAAGTTGTAGGCATTCCAAAATTTCAGTCTCTATCTAATAGCTACCTATGCTTGTTAGTTTTGGAACCTCTTTTGTTTTGATGTTAGTGATATGTTTTTTTAGAGGCTACTGATAAATATTGTGTTTTCCTTCATCCAAAAATTCCTGGATCTTTCTTTGCCCTTCTTGTTCTAGAATTTAGATGTTGTGCAGTTTATCTTCTTCAGTTAGTGCTATGTCAGTGTCCTTAAGTAGTTCTATAGGTCACTCAGGTTCAAATAAATCATTCAAATCTAAATCAACATCAAAATTAGAATCTTCATTATCTTTTACCTCATCCAAGATTCGGTGACATGGCTGCATCAAAGCTTGTTCTTCAGTCTTAGCAGCTTTATACCTTTGAAGTGTTGAATTAAGATTAGAGGATGCATTTTTATGCACAATCAATTCTATTGTGGTTCTCAAATATTCTGTACACCCATGATAGACAAAGTACTTGAGTTTCTACAATGCATTATGAACTAGAGTAATTTTATCTTCAAAGACAGAAGTTTGTATGAAATCACTCTACACTTGTGGCCAATGTTTGGTTTCCCTCCGACACTCTTGGTGTTGTACTATGTTGAGGGTAGAGGAATAGGTGTATAGTGGAAAATGTGAACCCAATACTTAGATGCCATATGTTCCTCATTTTAGATTTCAACACATTTATGTATATGAATCTCAAGGCACTCACCTTTTTGAAAATATGGCCAGTTGGTGTGGATGAACTGTGGCAGCTGAAACCTATTGATCATGAGCTTGCAAATGTCATCCCATTTAAGTTGGTCATTTTGATGAGTTTCCCACCATATTGCAGCAACTCCCTTTAAAGCATAATTTAAAGAATTAACTCACTAATTGATGGTCATAAAATGGACTTGAAAATGCAAAATGAAATCATTGATGTCCTCCATTACATAGTACACAAGAAATTGTCACTCATGCATAAAGACCATTTGCATCAACTAGAGTTTGTGGTCACCTCGAGCCCAATTGAAGAGGTGGGTATCTAAATCACCACTGATAGAAGAAGCTGCTTCTCAAGGAAAAAAGCCTTCCCTTTTCGATTTTATGTAATCTTACATGTGATCATTAGCTTGATACAAGAAATCAACTTATGACTGAGTAGATGACTTTGTAGACATAGAGGCACATTCTTCAATGACAAACTGATCTACCACTAGCTGTGTAGTTACTAATTTGGGCCTCCACTATTATGATGTCTTGATTTTTTGAGTGAGTAGTGATTATACATGTGGTTTGGCATGTTGATACAAGAAGCTACATTCAATTTCACGAAGAGATTTTGGATTCTCGTCAATATTGACCTTCATCCAACTAGTTTGTTTTGAAACATAGGGGGAGTCTAGTTTAGTTGGAATTATGTACAACTTGTGTACTCGGTTAAGAGGAATGACAACAACTTTATCCCCTTGATGTGCCTCAAGCTACTTGTGTATTGTATTTATATTCATCTAACCATCATACGCCCATTTTTTCCTATCAGTGTAGGGTAGTGAATTGTTGTAGTCTTCATGTCTATGACCTCAAAGTCTCCTTGCAAAGACAAGTATACAACTTTGAATTTGGTGTCCTCCAATCTGCCAATAGGCTCAACCTTTTTGTAATCAGCTAAACTCAAAGTCACTAGGATTTAATTGAGCTATGGTCATTCAATAACTTCCCATGTGGATCTAGGAATCATATTAACTGTGTTGTCGAAAATAAAGACAATATTTGGGATCTCATAACTAGCAACCTTAATGTCAATCCGTGCATCAACATCCAAGGGTTTCTTCATCTTGACATACCAGACTAGTTTTATATCTTTTATTGACCACGTTGTGCACATTCCAAAAGATTATGTAGTGGATTCATGATGTTCTACTATATGTATTCATTACATAAAGTACTCAAAATTTTGAGATTTGTGAGCATAGTGACAACTCCATCTTATCATATAATGCACACAATTTGGCTGTACATTTGTGCATTTATTGTTGTATCATCGCTATTAGTAGTTTCTTGATGTTAAATATTCTTTAAAAACTACACAGCTTCGTGCATAAGATTTTTGTCTATAGCTAGGTTGGGATATTTATCCTATTTAACTTTTATTATGCCCTAATCCTAAGGCATCTCAAGTGGAGGCAACGCTTTTTCTTCATGTTGTCATGTCACAGCATTTAGAACCGCATTTTCTTTAGGCTCCACACTTACCATATTTACATTTTAGACAGCTTTTTCCTTTCTTTGCTTCTCTAAAATAGGACAGTCTTCTATGTCATGTTGATCAGAGACTCTACAGTATGTGCAATATGACTATCGTTGTGGGTTCAACAAAAAAATTGCATTAGACATGATTGTATTTTCCATGTAGATAGCATTGCAGAGGAGGCCTTTGATATTTATTGCCTCTACCACCTTGGTATCCTCCTCTATAACCACTTTGACTACCTATTCTATTAGATTATATCCCCCTGATATCCTCCTTGTTGTTGTGTAGAGTTCTAATGTTGATATTGTTGGTTGTTATCTCCCATGTCAAATTGTTGTTGCATAGTTGGAGGGATCTAATTCATTTGTTGTTGCTACGTTATAGGTGAGATCCAAGGTGTTGCATACTAATAATGAGGGGATGGAGGTGTCCAACTTAGTGAAGGAGTCCATCCAGCCAAATCATGAGGCTGGTACTGTGGTGAACTCAAAATCCACTGTGGACCCATTTGGATGACATAAACTCTTATCAACCTCTGGACCTGGGTTTGTTTATTTTACCATGGAGATTTTTTGTGTTGCAATGACAAATACATTTTTAGATATACCCTCTTTAAGCTCCTATAAAACTCTATAACTCTTCTCATCATGGTTAGTCAGTTTGCATAAATTACCATATAGATTATATGGATTCTGGATATATTATTGTAAAAGATGACATTGTGTTGTATCATGTCCTACTACCTAACAGAGCTTGTAGAATTCTATCTTGACTTTAGGACACTCATTTTGATGGTGTCCTTATTTTCTACAATCGATGCACCATAGACTCAATTTAGGTTTATATGTCTCATGGTATTGCTCCATTATTTTTATGAAATCTTGTATTTTGTTTTTGATTTTTGAATTAGAAACAAAAGCTTTTTCATAATCCTCAATCTATTATACACATAGTGCAATAACTCTGGCATCTACTTTTATCTCATATTGCATTTGTGCAATGGAAAACCAAATCCTACCTCGCAGTCCTTCAATGAACCATTTTTCTTTGTATTTATCTATTAAAGTGAACTCTACTTTATTCATTACATCACAAAATTTATGATCATAGTAGCAGACTGACTCTCCCAACTTTTGCCTTATCTCTTTTAAGCCCTGTATTGTCTAGCTAGTACATTTTTTAATCTTAAATTATGTGACAAGCCAATCTTGTACATCTTTCAAACTTACCTATTTCAAATCTATTTTGTATATAAGCTTTAATGCTCTCCCATCTAGAGCCCCTAATAATTCACACTTTTGTAAATTTTCATCAGTGACACTCTTAACTTGCCATTTCATTTTTCAAGTTAGCATGTATTGTTCAAGGTCCATGCACCCATCATAGATAGCCAAATTTAAGAATCCTCTTAACTGATTCATCATATTGACTAGAATGGATAGATTCTTCTACATAGCTATTATTTCAAGTGACTACATCCTATGTCATCATGTCTGTGTACTAGTCTGCACACTGGAAGAATTAACGTGTGCACTCTATTTTTTTGCACTTCATTTTGTTCTGTTGTTTCAGCCAAATATATGAATTTCAAAGCCTTCCTAATTGACTTTGTGTGAATTTCATTACCCAATGGTTCAAGTACTCTGAAAATGGTATTTCCCAACTCTTCTCCTTCTGCTCTCCTAGCTGAAAATTTATACTAGAATCTAAAATATTGGGCTATGGGGACACACATTTTTTTGGTAAATGATTATTTAATGTAACTTCATCTATTGCACTTGAACCTATGATTAACTTGTGATTTAGTTCTATTTTTCTACATAATTCTTCTTCTTATGTCAATACCCTTCCATGTAGCTTCGCACTACATCTATCATCTACTGACTCTACTTCTAATAAATTCTCACCTTCCTCTTTGTACAACTCATCTTCATCTATTTCTTTGTTCTCTTGTTCCATCTGCCGACATCTAATGTCATATTTTTTCTTCATCCTTCATTCATCATCTCACTCATTACATCTATGCACTTGATCATCATCTGCTCTACTACTACTCTTACTCCTACTAGTAGCTACTTGGGTATTCTTTAGTTTGTTCTATTTGTTTTGTTATCACAATTCTCATTCTTAATCCAAAGTTTTCTTTTGACTATTCTTTCCTTGTATCTCCATTCTAGATTCAACATCAATCTCTATTCACTCATCTATCCATCATCACCATCATGCACACACATCCCCATATGCCCGAAATGATGACTCCATATTGGCTAGAGTATGCACCATGGACTTATCCACAACTAACATCTTCAATAGGAGAGGTAGTCACTGCAAAAAATTTCTTCTGATTCCTCAGAAAAAATAGTCTTGCACAACTTCAAATGTTATATATCCTTGTAATTCAAACTCAGTGATATATATGTCTATGGTGGTCTCAACCCAATAATCTAGTGCTCGCATCCAATTAGTTTCTAGTTTCAACAATTGGTCTATATTTCCTTTGGTCCAGGTAATCATTTCTTTCATTTTGGGATTGAAGCGGTAGTATTCTAGTCTTGTCAACCAATTAGTCAACAGATTAGGCAACTCACACCAGAAAATTTCATATATTTCTTTGTAGATATGCCCCTGAATGATTTCACTTGTGGTAAGACTAGTCCTTTTAGATTCTTCTTCTGTGAAGTGCCATATTTTTTGGTCTAAATATGTTTCAATATCTCATTGTCCTTGTAACCATCTTAGCATGATTTCATCCAAAAGGAGTGTTTCTATGCTCACTACATCATTGTTAGCAGAGGTTCCTAGTTCAATATAACATGATAAGGATGAGGATAACTAAGTTTTATTAGTCTATGCAGGATAGTACAAAGAATTCATATTTACTAGAAGCATGACATAAATGAGTTATTGTGTGACTAAAAGGAACTAAGATTAACAAGAGTTTTCTTTAGGTTTATAGAGCATTCAGATTACTTTAAGATAAATCAAACCAAACATTAAACATGATAACACATACAAGGAATAACATAATAAATATGATATTTAATCATAACTAGAAAGTCTATATTGATCTCAACAAAGGTCATCAACTTCTTCATACAAGCATACATATTTCTAGTTGCTACAGTTCCAGACTATTCATACTCTTCTCGTACGTTGGTGTCAAAATGAAGAGACTATTCATCTTGTATCCTTTCACAAGCCGAAGAGGATAGGATAAAAATATATAGCCAACAAATTCATATATAATGCATGAATATTTAAAGAATATCTTGCACAACTTTTCTTATCCATTTTTCTTCTCCCAAAAGCTACCTTCTTAGGCCATCCACTTCATACTTCATCATACTTTACCCCCTTCTTGAAAGCAAACTCTATCAACTCACTATATACATGACAATATTTTGAATTTTACATGCTTGTACGGAGTGAGTTTCAAAGTCTGAGAATGCTTTAGGAAGTTTGTCAACACACAAAGTGTCCTTGAGGGTTTTATATCATGATGATCCACCTAATAATTTTAACAGACTCCTGAAGGTCTACATCATGCAAAATCTCTCTTAAAGTCATCTTCAAGCATGGTTCACCTACTTGGTTGTAGGTGTCCTCTGTGTGGCTTGGTTGTAGCATCTATTTCTCCCTCTTAAGGTCTATTTGAAACTTGAATGTATCCTTGATTGAGATATGTATTGAGGTTATTAATCTCAATGTTATCCATTCATTTTGGTGGTCAATTTAGTCTCTACAAGCGTTGAAGGCATAAATAACTTGATTGTTGTAGCCTCAAAATAGGCCTGTAGGTGGTCTTCTTGAGGCATTTGACTCTCTGCTACTGCCTCTTTCTAAATGAGCAACGACTGAAACCATTCTTTTAGGCTTAAGAACCATTGAAACTTCCATTGATTTGACCAACATGCTTCCTTGAGAATAGTCAAAACAACATCCCCTCAAAACATTGTTTGATTTTACTATGACTGTTGTAGCTCATCATTTTATGATTGTTTAGATGATTGCTTGGTATGTATATATCCATCTTGAATGACCATGACAGCGTCTTTGTTCTTGTCTCCTTATGTGATGGATGACGTGATGGAGGTGAGTGGAAGGGGTGGTGATGGATGGGGAATGAAAACCATGGATGGAAGGTGGAAAAGAGACTTGAACATAGTGAGAAAAGATAATGTATGATAGTGTATGAGAGATGGAGTGACATGAGGACCAAAAGAGTATACCAAGACCAAGTTTAAGATCCATATGCGAGAATGAGGATATCCTTGACCTGATATATCAGTTTGGAGGGACTTTGAGGAGGACAAGAAGGCAAAATTGAAACTAAGGACAATGCTAAAACCTTAAAATATGTTAAGAAACCTTAAACATTGCTAAAACGAGACTTTCTTGGTAATGCTTAAGAAAACATGATAGCTTCTTGGCTATGGAAACTTCATGATACTTTTGATAATATTTCCTAGAGAACATGTGAACATGATGGAGACCCTACAAATAAGAATTCAACAAATTTTGAAACCCTTTCTCTCTTATAGACCATACAAACTCCTTTAGAAGCATGTAGACTAAAAATTTGCATTGTAGACCTATTATTGAGATTCATATGACCCTCATAAGTGTGAAAAGGACCTAAAGGATGCCATGGAAGGATGAATCATGTTCCAAAGAATATCTGTAACCTATAATTTTCTTGAAATGATGCTCTGGTGAGGATAAATTGTTGAAAATTGATTGCCTTCATGGATGAAAGACTACAGAATTATGCCCTGACTTGAAATGGATTATTCATGAAGGAGGGGAGACCAAATTAAAAACCACTTACTCCAGTAGGAATCACTCTGAGTCTACTTTATTTGGCCAAAAATTAAAACCTAGACTCTCTCTTTCATGGTCGTACCATCATCAAACCTAAAGGATTGTCACTATGTGCAAACTAGCAAAGTGACTATAGGAGACCGGTTTTGAGCCTGTATTGCATCCAATTACCATGAAATTCTTCATGAACCTCTATCATTCCCTCCTATCCTTGTTTATGAGCTCATCTATATGGAATGTCATACAATTCTATACTTCTTGTAAATATGCATGAAATAAGCTTTTCTTTGCCTTTTATTAAAACTTTAGCTTATGAACCACCAATATAAGTGCATGAGGAGGATACCACAAGTCATTAACATGGAAAAAAAATAGCCCTTTTCCACACTTTAGAGGGCTAAATTTGGCGTGTGGGAGTCAAAAAAGGCCTTTTTTGGGCTTAAATTTGCATTAAAAGACCTTTTTAAAGTATGAAAGTTTAGAACTAAGGTAAATACATGGATATGAATGTGTTCAAGGATATTTTGACTATTTTAATGACCTTTGACTCTAATTTTGACATTTTAAGACCAAAATCTATATTTTAAAGCCAAAAATACATAGTTTTAGACCACCTTGAATGGTCTCAACAGTACCAAGAAAAGTTTTGAATTGTACAGGTTGGTATCTAGCCTTAATAGGCCAAATTACCAACAGTGACTTGATGTCATTCAAAACTACACATATTGTCAAAATCTCAATACTTGAATGCTTGATTCATGTAAATTTAATGCGATATTAGATTTTAGTTTTAGTTATCATTTGAATTTGAATTTTCCATTCAACTTTGACAGATGCCTTTTTCCATGTGGTAGTTTTTCATTCACCGTGAGTGCTTAGTCATCACCTTAAGATAGGTATCCACTTCTCGTGCATCAGATTTTAGCCTAGATATCAAATTTTGTAATTATGTTTCAGCTATGCATCTTCATGATTGTGACACTTTTCACAATCTCACTTACCTAGGGTATTTGGTTTATAATCTTTCTTTGTACCCCTTATAAGCCACAAGTTAATGTGATTTTTCCACCAGTTGTGATCTTGGGGTTTCGAACGTTCTTTGAAAATTGATTGTGTACTTTGCTTAGCTGGCTTTGGATTATCGAGATAATGACATGTGGATGGTTTTCAAAAATTTGAAGGTTATTAATTATTTTACCCTTGTACCTTCTTTGAAAAAAATTCATGCTTATGATATGATGACATATGGATAGTTCTCAGTTCTAGAGGAATTAAAATCTTGACTATGTACCTTTGACTGATGGGGTCCAAGTTAATGATATTACATCATGTGGATGACTCTCAGGGCGCTGGAGGATTTGAAAAATTTGGTGTTGTAATTAGACCTATGAAGCGGCGAGTGTTTGGGATCATAGCATGTGGATGGATCTCATTAATCCAAAAAACTTAGAACTCTGACAATATATTTCCTTTTGGCAAGGTTTGGGCTTCTGCAATGATGACATGTGGATGGTTCTCAAAGTTATAAAAGAAATAAAATTTTGGTGATGTACCTTTGACTAAAAATTTATGGAATTCTAAGATGATGACACATGGATAGTCTGCATTGATCCAGATAATTTTAGAGATAAATATGTACACTATGGTCCATTGTGTTCTAAGTGAAAGATATCATGCTATGTGTAATGATCTTGGGGCTCTAAGGCTACTTGAAACTTTGATGATGTAATTTTCATTGATTGGTTTTTGGGCTTCCAAGTTGGCATGATGATGCCACTTGTATGAATATTGGGGAACTGGGAAGTAGGCAAAGGAAATTGGTCCGACTGTTGAACTACATGCTATGATTAGCGATGATGTTGACACATGGATGACTCTCAGATTTTCATAGGTATCCAATAAATTATGGCCCTAAGAAATGAGAATCAATGTAATGTGAACATGTAACCAAGAAATTTAGCCAAGAATCAAATATGAAATAAGACTAAGTATCGGAAGCAATTTTGCACATGCACGAAATTCGAGATGCACTACAACATGGTCTCATTAACTCATTAGTCGAATAAATCCAAAGGATTCAACTCAAAATAAACACTTGAAATAAAATCAAAAGTGAGAAATAGAATAACCTCATACCATGTCCAAGATTTGAAATTTATTTTGAAATGTAAAATTAAACTCAAAAGAACCTTTAGTTGCATAGATCGATTCAATGTTTGGGATTCTAAGGTTCATCTAGACCATAAAGATTTTTTGATAATATTGAGTCCTTATTTAAATTTTGAAAATGAGGTGTGTTCGGGCATAATAGGTTTGATGAGTGCCATGATACATATCATGCACTAACTATTGTGTATGTTTATTTTATTGCAGCTACTATTATGAGCTTGATTGATATATTTTATCTAGATTTTATACTTTAAGCCTTACCTCATATGTTATATACATGCTTTGAATGATACATAGCTCACTATGATAACATGTATTTTCACATATGCTATGATATTCAATGATTTCATCTTGATATACATGAGATAAATAACTTTTATTTTGAAATAATTGACTTTCAAGACATATTCATCACTTCAAAAGGGGGGCATTTCGGTGGGCTTTTTATACATGAGAAAATCCTCTATAAACAAAAATCAATTTTAAATACAAAATATATTTTCAAATAATTAAGAATGGTTCAAAATTCAATTATTGGTATAAATTATGGGGGCGCATGCCATGCATATGCATTAAAATTAAAAAAAATGGTGCATATACATGAGCATATGTGCACAAGCTTCAAACAAAAGTTATAAAATTCATGTCTATATACAATTAAAAATTTTGCATCTATCACATGGGGGCATAATACAGATTCAGGTCATACTTTCAATACTACTCATTATCTACGATCGTGGTAGGGGAAAAGTTGTCTTCCATTCTCTTTTCATCATGCATACAAGAACTATAAACAAAGTGACAATTGAATATATATGCCATCTGTTGTGGTCGATTTAGCTAAAGTGCATAATGTATAACTTGGAGATTCAATACCCTCTATCATTATACCCTGTGAATCCATTATGGACTCCAACATGTTTATGTCTTAAGATTATAAATACTAAAAACACAAATTGAAGTTTATGTGTCCCTTAATGAGTTCTATTTTCTATCCATGTTCAATTCAAATTGGAGTTTGATCACCCTCAATTGATCATTGGTTCAACAAAAGAAGCAATCTCTCTAAGGGCTACATGGGAAGAACCACTCCTTCAATGCTTCAAGGAAACATCATTTTCAAACAGAGTTATAAAGGCAACATTAGTTTCACATGTGTATTCCTCCCTTAATTTATTTACAATTTTTTAATTTTCAAAGTTAATTTTTTTTTAATTTCAAATGAAAAAAATGAATACTTCATGAGTTATTGAAAGGTTTTCTAAGTTAAAGTGCCTTGCACAAATGTACTATCCACTCAAAGGAAAAGTGTGTTGTACAAACTTAGACATATATTTCATTTTACTCTAGTTATTTCATTTCTAGACTAAAGGGGAAGCATATGCACATATTCAAATTTGGTCATGAAAAATAATGTCAATATTGACTTAATTTTACCTTAATCAACTTAAGCAATTAATATGGCCCCATTTCACCACCTCACTCTATCTTAAATACCAATATCGACCTATTCCTTTCTATGTGGTTATTTTACACTTACATAAATGTTCTTAATTGTTAAAAACCTCTCCAAACATATATACAAATATTCAAACTTCTAGAATCAAGTGTCACCCTTTCCATGACAAAATCGACACGTACAAGAAATGACCGATAATTAATATTGGCCTTATGAGTCGATCTTATCTTTTCCCTTAACAATGACTAGTTTTCAAAGTTAAAGCCTCATTTACAGGTTGTTCCATATCTTGAGAAGTATCATGAGTTTTTATCCTTTTGTGATTGTTATAAAGGCACATCTAAATCATATATTCTACTACTTGAAAATCACTTGACAAATCATTATCGCGGCCCACACTATTTCGCATTGAGGAAAGTGTCCCTATTCTTTTCAAATTTGATTCCATTCATTTGAACAAAATTTAACCAAGTTAAAAGTTTATTCTATCCAAGTCAATTAAAACATTATCAAGTATTCAAGCTAGCTATAGATACACACACGCAGCAAAAGAAACACTTTATGTGGGATAAATATGTGGGCTTAATTTTTATCATTGAAGTATTGGATATGTAGACAATGATCAATCATTATGAGGGTGATTGGGGTCAGTGCAACCTATTACAACCCCCTTTCTTTTTGAAAATTTTCAACTATGCAAGCCCTATTAGGCTTTTAACCCTGAAGAAGCTATCGATACACACACACAACAAAAGAAGCACTATTTCACAAAGCACTTTATGTGGGATAAATACGTGGGTTTAATTTTTATCATTGAAGTATTGGATATGTAGACAATGATCAATCATTATGAGGGTGATTGGAGTCAGTGCAACCTATTATAACCCCCTTTATTTTTGAAAGTTTTCAACTATTGCAATCCCTATTAGGCTTTTAACTTTGAAGAAATTATTTGCAGGGCATCTGTGCACAACGATAGGTCAAATATATACACACATGTATTTCAAGTAGGTGCAGGCGATTGTGCCCTAATTTTCTTGATTTTCTATAGAAGATAAGATTGACCCATGAAGGACAATAGTGGCAGTCGATCATGTCCCCTTCCAAGCGATTCTAACCCTAAACAGTGACAATTACAATTTCTATTGTGCATGCATGATCAGATATGAGGGATTATTTACAACTATCTTTCAGTTGCATACAATCAACCTATAGGCTGAAAACAATTAAGTCTTAGTTCTCTTGGTGCTTTTCATAGTTGTTTTCATTCATTCGAGCTTTGCCAACTTCAATACTGTACTTTCATTCTACTAGTTACAAGTTATTTACTACATTTGTTAACCTTCTATTTATATTATCTTTATTATATTTAATACACAAATTAATTCTAAACTCTGATAAAACAAATAGTCTCCCTAAACCACTCAGCACAACTCAAATGATCCATTTAATAAAAAACTTAATAATAAGAATTGAGATGATCTACATACAAGTACAAGGTCATACATCAATCAAATGCAATCATAGAACTCATAAATGATGAGAACCAGTAGACCCCACTACTAAAGAGATGCAACTATATAATTTCCTAAATATATGAATAGAAGTATCTCTATGATCTAGCATCCATCTATCCACAACCAATAATGTGCAGATCTGAAATTCCCCTTCAAAGAGTGTCGAGTATAACACTACGCTAAGACTTGTATTGAGGAGTAGAATATCGCATCTCTAGAATGAGAATGCATGTACTCTCTTTGGTTGCTCTAAAGACTCTCTTAATCTTGAAGAATTAAGTGATGGTCTATAAGATCATGAGAACCATCCCTCAATGTAGTCTCAAGATAACCAAGACCTACTTTCTTCAGTCTACCTACTAGTGCAACTGGATCAACAATCATTTGTCCATGTTTTCGAATTTCTTTTTGTGCATAACCCATTTTCCAAAGCAACTTAGAACAAAGGTTTTTGGTACGATTTTCAAACTTTGCCAATATAAGAAGCGAAAATGAAAACATGAGTAGAATCCTCATGAACCAAAGCACGAACACGTGTAGTATCATCATCATAAACATGAGAAGCATCAATAACGTCAGGCCAAGATTTGAGTGACAATAAAAACAATATTTGGCAAAAACCAAAGATATTCATTGCATTAAACAAGAATGAAATATTGCAATATTAAATAGCCAAGCAAGTGACTATTCAGTTTCATATTCCATTAAGACTTCATCTTCCTACATAGACTCTCTAGCTACCACTATGAGACAAAAGTCATCATACAGTTACTACCATGACTAAAAATATTATCACATCCCCCCTTAATCTGTAGAGGTTATTCTGAGACCAAGCATACCTCTTAACTTTTCAAAAATTTGCCCTTCCCAATGCTTTTGTGAGGATGTTTACCAGTTGCTCTACACTAAGACAATGTATCAATTTTACACTGTCATTTTCCACATAATGCCAAACTAAATGAAAGTTGGTGTTGATGTGTTTCGTTGGGTCATGAAAGATTGAATTATTTGTCATTTGAATTTTAGATGTGTTGTCAACAATGAAAGATGTTGATGAAACCTATTGTTCATGCCAATCTAAAAGAACCTGTCTGAATGACAAAATCTATCTGGTTGCCTCTGATGTTGTCATGTATTATGTTTTTGTTGAAGAAATTGTTGGCACTGATTGTTTCTTTGACTTCTAGTTGACAACTTTTGTTCTAAAATTCATTAGGAAATTCGAAGTATATTTTTCATCTTCAAAATCAACAGCATAATCAAAATTTGAGTATTCGACCAGTTTGAAGTTTTCTGCCCTAAAATATTTAAGCTCAAAGTTTTGTGTTCCTTTGAGATCTTAAAGGACTCTTTTTGTTGCTACCTAGTGACTTTATCTAGGTTGTTGTATGAATCGAGAAAGAACACCAATAGTGAAATAAATATTTGGTCTAGTTTTGGTCACATAGATTAAACTTTCAATGAGATGTCTATATTTAGTAGCATCTACTAAATCTTCAGTATCTTTTGATATCAGTTTCATATTTTATTCCATAGGCATATTGAAAGGCTTGCAATTTGTCATTTTGAACTTGTTCAAAATTTCACCAATGTATTTTTGTTGAGTGGTGAAGATATACATTGGTTTTTGAATGACTTCAATACCCAACTAGTAATGAAAGTAATCAAAAACTACCATTTCAAAGTCTTTCATCAGTTTTGATTAGTGTATCTCTCATTGTTCCTTGTGATGAGCAAATCATCAATATACACCACTAGAAACACCATTATTTTATCAATTGTTTTAAGAAAAAGAGTTCCATGTTTAAACTCAAAACATTTGAAGCTTATGTTCAAGAGGTGCTCAGTGAGTTTGCCGCACCACGCTCTTCAAGCTGGTTTCAAACCATCCTTCATTTTTTCAATTTGCACACTTTGTGCTCTTGTCCATTTATTGCAAACCTTCAAGTTGAATCATATACATTGTCTCCTTGAAATCAACATTCAAAAATGTAGTTTTGGCATCTATTTGGTGAAATTTTCCTCTGTTGTGAGTGTTAGAACCAACATTGTTTGATTGATAGTCTATTTTGTTGTGGGTACAAAGGTTTCATTGTAGTCAATTCCTTTTTTAGCAAATCCCTTTGCTACAAGCCTTGATTTGTGCTTGTCAAATTAGTCATATGCTTTGTACTCATCATGAAATACCCATTTGCAGCGAATAGATTTAAATATAATTGGAGGATCAACTAGTTTTCAAGTTTCATTTTTGACTAACACATCGTACTCACGTCTCATTGCATTTTTATATGCATCAAATTTTTCAACTTGTTTGAAGGAAGTGGGTTCAAAGTCAAAAGAAATATTGACTTCTTCTTCAGGAGGATCTTCCAAGATAAACTTTTCTACCTTATCTTAAAGTTCATCTATGAACTTGTGATTGTTGTGCAGTTGTGTATGTAGTTCTATTGCCTGTTTTTTCAACCTCTTCAAATTTGACATCTTTTAATGTTTGTTAGGCTCATTTTGAAATATTTTTCTATTGTAGCTTGCAAAATCACTGGTGCCTCATATTTGGATTTGAAGCTCCTTGATTTTCTAACATCAGACCATCCTTTAATGAAGTTTCACTTTCTTCTAGAGTTTTGTTTCTAATTTCATGAGTCAATAGAGACTCAATCGTTTTTCAATTACAGATTCCTCCTTAACTATTTGGAGCCTCCATATCAATCCCCTTGAAAACATCAAATTTGACATATTTCTCTAGTCGATTGATGCCTTTTGTATCTTTTACAGTTTCATAAAAGATGACATCTCTTGCAATGACAATTTTTTGTTGTTCTCACAAAATATAATGTATGCTTTTGAAGACTTTGAGTATCCCAAAATCATGTATTTGTACTCATCTTCTAGTTTGTTCATTTTCTCCTTTGAAATCAATGTGTAACATGTGGATTCGAAAATCTAAAGATGTCACATTAAAAGAATATTACCACACCAAACTTCATATGAAGGAAGTGGGTTTTTTAGCAAATCCCTTTGCTACAAGTCTTGATTTTTGCTTGTCAAATTAGTCATATGCTTTGTACTCATCATGAAATACCCATTTGCAGCCAATAGATTTAAATATAATTAGAGGATCAACTAGTTTTCAAGTTTCATTTTTGACTAACACATCATACTCACGTCTCATTGCATTTTTATATGCATCAAAATTTTCAATTTGTTTGAAGGAAGTGGGTTCAAAGTCAAAAAAAATATTAACTTCTTCTTTAGGAGGATCTTCCAAGATAAACTTTTCTATCTTATCTTAAAGTTCATCTATGAACTTGTGATTGTTGTGCAGTTGTGTATGCAATTCTATTGCCTATTTTTTCAACCTCTTCAAATCTGACATCTTTTAATGTTTGCTAGGCTCATTTTGAAATCTTTTTCTATTTTAGCTTGCAAAATCACTGGTGCCTCATATTTGGATTTGAAGCTCCTTGATTTTCTAACATCAGACCATCCTTTGATGAAGTTTCACTTTCTTCTAGAGTTTTATTTCTAATTTCATGAATCAATAGAGACTCAATTGTTTTCCAATTACATGTTCCTTTGAGATCTTGAAGGACTCTTTTTGTTGTTACCTAGTGACTTTATCTAGGTTGTTGCATGAATCGAGAAAGAACACCAATAGTGAAATAAATATTTGGTCTAGTTTTGGTCACATAGATTAAACTTCCAATGAGATGTCTATATTTAGTAGCATCTGCTAGATCTTTAGTATCTTTTGATATCAGTTTCATATTTTATTCCATGGGCATATTGAAAGGCTTGCAATTTGTCATTTTGAACTTGTTCAAAATTTCACCAATGTATTTTTGTTGAGTGGTGAAGATATACATTGGTTTTTGAATGACTTCAATACCCAAATAGTAATGAAAGTAGTCAAAAACTACCATTTCAAAGTCTTTCATCAGTTTTGATTAGTGTATCTCTCATTGTTCCTTGTGATGAGCAAATCATCAATATACACCACTAGAAACACTATTATTTTATCAACTGTTTTAAGAAAAAGAGTTCCATTTTTAAACTCAAAACATTTGAAGCTTATGTTCAAGAGGTGCTCAGTGAGTTTGCCGCACCACGCTCTTCACGCTGGTTTCAAACCATCCTTCATTTTTTCATTTTGCACACTTTGTGCTCTTGTCCATTTATTACAAACCTTCAAGTTGAGTCATGTACATTGTCTCCTTGAAATCAACATTCAAAAATGTAGTTTTGGCATCTATTTGGTGAAATTTCCATCTGTCGTGAGTGTCAAAACCAACATTGTTTGATTGATAGTCTATTTTGTTGTGGGTACAAAGGTTTCATTGCAGTCAATTCCTTTTTTAGCAAATCCCTTTGCTACAAGCCTTGATTTGTGCTTGTCAAATTAGTCATATTCTTTGTACTCATCATGAAATACCCAATTGCAACCAATAAATTTAAATATAATTGGAGGATCAACTAGTTTTCAAGTTTCATTTTTGACTAACACATCATACTCACGTTTCATTGCATTTTTATATGCATCAAAATTTTCAACTTGTTTGAAGGAAGTGGGTTCAAAGTCAAAAGAAATATTGACTTCTTCTTCAGGAGGATCTTCCAAGATAAACTTTTATATCTTATCTTAAAGTTCATCTATGAACTTGTGATTGTTGTGCAGTTGTGTATGCAGTTCTATTGCCTATTTTTTCAACCTCTTTAAATCTAACATCTTTTAATGTTTGTTAGGCTCATTTTGAAATCTTTTTCTATTGTAGCTTGCAAAATCACTAGTGCCTCATATTTGGATTTGAAGCTCCTTGATTTTCTAATAGCATACCATCCTTTGATGAAGTTTCACTTTCTTCTAGAGTTTTGTTTCTAATTTCATGAGTCAATAGAGACTCAATTGTTTTTCAATTACAGGTTCCTCCTTAACTATTTGGAACCCGTTCCTTTGAGATATTGAAGGACTCTTTTTGTTGCTACCTAGTGACCTTATCTAGGTTGTTGCATGAATCGAGAAAGAATACCAATAGTGAAATAAATATTTGGTCTAGTTTTGGTCACATAGATTAAACTTCCAATGAGATGTCTATATTTAGTAGCATCTACTAAATCTTTAGTATCTTTTGATATCAGTTTCATATTTTATTCCATGGGCATATTGAAAGGCTTGCAATTTGTCATTTTGAACTTGTTCAAAATTTCACCAATGTATTTTTGTTGAGTGGTGAAGATATACATTGGTTTTTGAATGACTTCAATACCCAAATAGTAATGAAAGTAATCAAAAACTACCATTTCAAAGTCTTTCATCAGTTTTGATTATTGTATCTCTCATTGTTCCTTGTGATGAGCAAATCATCAACATACACCACTAGAAACACCATTATTTTATCAACTGTTTTAAGAAAAAGAGTTCCATGTTCAAACTCAAAACATTTGAAGCTTATGTTCAAGAGGTGCTTAGTGAGTTCGCTGCACCACACTCTTCAAGTTGGTTTCAAACCATCCTTCATTTTTTCAATTTGCACACTTTGTGCTCTTGTCCATTTATTGCAAACCTTCAAGTTGAATCATGTACATTGTCTCCTTGAAATCAACATTCAAAAATGTAGTTTTGGCATCTATTTGGTGAAATTTCCATTTGTTGTGAGTGTCAAAACCAACATTGTTTGATTGATAGTCTATTTTGTTGTGGGTACAAAGGTTTCATTGCAATCAATTCTTTTTTTTATCTAATCCCTTTGCTACAAGCCTTGATTTGTGCTTGTCAAATTAGTCATATGCTTTGTACTCGTCATGAAATACCCATTTGCAGCCAATATATTTAAATATAATTGGACGATCAACTAGTTTTCAAGTTTCATTTTTGACTAACACATCATACTCACGTCTCATTGCATTTTATATGCATCAAATTTTTCAACTTGTTTGAAGGAAGTGGGTTCAAAGTCAAAATAACTACTAACTTCTTCAGAAGGATCTTCCAAGATAAACTTTTCTATCTTATCTTAAAGTTCATCTATGAACTTGTGATTGTTGTGTAGTTGTGTATGCAGTTCTATTGCCTATTTTTTCAACCTCTTCAAATCTGACTTCTTTTAATGTTTGTTAGGCTCGTTTTGAAATCTTTTTCTATTGTAGCTTGCAAAATCACTAGTGCCTCATAGTTGGATTTGAAGCTCCTTGATTTTCTAACATCAAACCATCCTTTGATGAAGTTTCACTTTCTTCTAGAGTTTTGTTTCTAATTTCATGAGTCAATAGGGACTCAATTGTTTTTCAATTACAGGTTCCTCCTTAACTATTTGGAACCTGTTCCTTCGAGATATTGAAGGACTCTTTTTGTTGCTACCTAGTGACCTTATCTAGGTTGTTGCATGAATCGAAAAAGAACAACAATAGTGAAATAAATATTTGGTCTAGTTTTGGTCACATAGATTAAACTTCCAATGAGATGTCTATATTTAGTAGCATCTACTAAATTTTTAGTATCTTTTGATATCAGTTTCATATTTTACTCCATTGGCATATTGAAAGGCTTGCAATTTGTCATTTTGAACTTGTTCAAAATTTCACCAATGTATTTTTGTTGAGTGGTGAAGATATACATTGGTTTTTGAATGACTTCAATACCCAAATAGTAATGAAAGTAATCAAAAACTACCATTTCAAAGTCTTTCATCAGTTTTGATTAGTGTATCTCTCATTGTTCCTTTTGATGAGCAAATCATCAACATACACCACTAGAAACACCATTATTTTATCAACTGTTTTAAGAAAAAGAGTTCCATGTTCAAACTCAAAACATTTGAAGCTTATGTTCAAGAGGTGCTTAGTGAGTTCGCTGCACCACACTCTTCAAGTTGGTTTCAAACCATCCTTCATTTTTTCAATTTGCACACTTTGTGCTCTTGTCCATTTATTGCAAACCTTCAAGTTGAATCATGTACATTGTCTCCTTGAAATCAATATTCAAAAATGTAGTTTTGGCATCTATTTGGTGAAATTTCCATTTGTTTTGAGTGTCAGAACCAACATTGTTTGATTGATAGTCTATTTTGTTGTGGGTACAAAGGTTTCATTGCAGTCAATTCCTTTTTTATCAAATCCCTTTGCTACAAGCCTTGATTTGTGCTTGTCAAATTAGTCATATGCTTTGTACTCATCATGAAATACCCATTTGCAGCCAATATATTTAAATATAATTGGAGGATCAACTAGTTTTCAAGTTTCATTTTTGACTAACACATCATACTCACGTCTCATTGCATTTTTATATGCATCAAATTTTTCAACTTGTTTGAAGGAAGTGGGTTCAAAGTCAAAATAAATACTAACTTCTTCAGGAGGATCTTCCAAGATAAACTTTTCTATCTTATCTTAAAGTTCATCTATGAACTTGTGATTGTTGTGCAGTTGTGTATGCAGTTCTATTGCCTATTTTTTCAACCTCTTCAAATCTGACTTCTTTTAATGTTTGTTAGGCTCGTTTTGAAATCTTTTTCTATTGTAGCTTGCAAAATCACTAGTGCCTCATAGTTGGATTTGAAGCTCCTTGATTTTCTAACATCAGACCATCGTTTGATGAAGTTTCACTTTCTTCTAGAGTTTTGTTTCTAATTTCATGAGTCAATAGAGACAAAATTGTTTTCCAATTATAGGTTCCTCCTTAACCATTTGGAACCTCCATATCAATCCCCTTGAAAACATCAAATTTGGCATATTTCTCTAGTCTATTGATGTTTTTTGTATATTTTACAGTTTCATAAAAGATGACTTCTCTTACAATGATAATTTTTTGTTGTTCTCACAAAATATAATGTATGCTTTTGAAGACTTTGAGTATCCCAAAATCATGTATTTGTGACTCATCTTCTAGTTTGTTCATTTTCTCCTTTGAAATCAATGTGTAACATGTGGATCCAAAAATCTGAAGATGTCGCATTAAAAGAAGATTACCACACCAAACTTCATATGAAGTTTTTATTTGTAAGGTTGTTGATGGTGACATGTTGAGGAAGTATATCATTATTTGAGTTGTTTATACCCATAAATGCATATTTACCCCTTTGAAGTACAATATTAACTGAACCATGTTTATGAAACTCTAGTTCATCTATTCAAATACTTCATTCTGTTGAGGAATGTATGGGACAGTAAAATGATGCATGATTCAATTATGCTTGAGATAAGTTTCAAACACCTTCGAAGTGAACTCACCACAATTATCAGTCTTGAGTATCCAAATATGGGATTGGGCTTCATTTTCAATTATAGTTCATAACTTTTGAAACATTTTGAAGGCTTTCGATTTATTCTTCAAAAAATATATCCAAGTCATCTTGATGTAGTAATCAATGAACAACATGAAGTATTTGTGACCACCAGTGGAAATAATTGATAGAGAACACAGATCGAAGCAAACCAACTGGAACTTCTTGTTAGCTTTCCATTTTGAATTTTGAAACGGTTTTCTTTCATGATTGGCCAATATGTAGGGTTCGCACTTTTCAATGGTTTTGAGTAGAATTGGCAAGCCTACAACACCATTTTCTTACATTGTGTGGATGTTGCCATAGTTTTTGTAATAGGTGAAATTTGGACAATGGATTCAAATGCACATAAGCAACTCAAATCAATCCAAATTCATCTAAAACTCAATGATTAGGCAAGGAAGAGAGAGATTAAATGCAAACAATGATCAAAATAAGAACAATATTACCTTAATCTTGCAAACCAATCCTCCTTCAAGACAAAACGATGTGCCCAAGACAAATGGACTACTTATTTAGACTCAGAATTTTAGAGCATGTGATTATCTTGCTTCAGGGCTAAGATGATGATTTGATAGACTTTGTTGATAAAATATTTTAGCATGAAGGCTTATGTATTTCCTAGTTGGATTCTCATGGAGTGGTTGGATTTAAATAGAGATAAGGGAGGGAGATATTATGAAATTTAAAATTTCATAGAATTATCTAGAGAGAGAATTCTTTAGAGAGTTTGAGGAGGATTGGAGCATTTTAGACTCCACTAGATGACCCTAATGGGGTTTAATGGGGGTTTAGCTAGGTTTATATGAGAACTAGGTGGAGGCTAGGTACTAGGCATATAGGAGAGCCTAGGGGATAAGTGGGTAGGTGGGATATGGGAATTTTAAATTCCCAAATATTAGATAAGTGGGGTTAGTTGATAAATAAGGCATGATTAGAGTAATTGATTAATTTTTGTGAAGGGGTAAGGTTAGTAGATGAATATAAAATTAGGCTAATAACTAGGAAAGGGTTAGTAAAATAAATTAGATAGAATTAGACAAAAATTAGTATCAAAATTAGCAAGTCGAGGAAGGCAAGCAAATTTAGATGCATACAGTCCTTCTGCCCAGATTTAGTATTCCAGAGAAGACTTGTTGGCATTTATTCTTTTGCAAGCTGAGCAAAATTTCTAAGCACCGAGTGCTCACCCTTGAGTTTCAACAATTTTTCTTCCTCATATCCAATTATAACAACTGTGTTATTACATTTTCTTATGACTTTCACCTCTCCATCATCTAACAAAATGGAGTGGCCTTGTTGTCAAATTAGCACAAGAGACCAAAAAGTTATGTTCAACTGAGAAAGGTATAATACATTTCAGAGAATAAAGTCTAGAAGACATGGTGGCTTGAGTTAGATTGTACCCTTGCCTTGAGGTTACAGGGTTATTTTATCTACCAAATACACTGGACTACAACTTTCTTCATAAAACTCCTCAAAGAAGTCCCTTCTGGAAAGTCATATGCTAAGTGGCACCAATGTCTAGAACCCAAGCATTATCAACAATACTTCAAATCCCATCTTATTACAATAACATGCTTCAATTATCATTCTTGGAAAGCATGGACGAATCATTGGGATAATTGGCAATAGAGGCACAAATATCATAAGTATCGACATTATCATGAGGACCAATATTAATATATAATATATTGTGATCATATGTAGAAGAGTGATCCCCTATATGAAAAATGGTGCATTACCTTTCATTGTCATTAAGAAATGATCCAACACACTTTTGAGAAGAAAGGAAACTCAACATCATCTCTATTTTTAGTAACATTAAAAGAGGCATCTTGATCCATAGAAGAACTAGTTGAGTGTTTATCATCGTCAAAGATTTCACAATTGAAAAAATGCTTAGATTTCTCATCATTAAGTCTTCGACCATTTCAAGCATAAGAGGCAACAAACCCTTAACCTTTATAAACATTTATCAAATATCTTGTGCAACAAGAACAATCAACCAATGGCAATCAAACATCTTCCACCAATAAATTATTGTGTTCTTGTTGGTAAAAACAAACCATGTTTTGAACTAAAAAGGAGCTAGTAACTACAAACGGCCAATAGCTCAGTGGCAGAGCAACCAAGCACGCACAAGGAAGGACCTAGTTTCAAGTACTAGTTGGTCAATGCAAAATGACATATTATCAGACCCAATGAGCTAGGAGTGCCATGCACCAAGATGTGGCTTGAGCGAAAGTGTTGGTAGAAAACAAAACCACACACTAAACTAAAAAGGAGCTAGTAGCTCAATGGTAGAGAACCTAGGCAAAGCATACACAAGGGAGGTCCTTGGTTTAAGTCCAAGCTGGTCTATGCAAAATCATTGTTCCTTCAAATTTATGTATGCTCTTTTAAGCATATCAAATTTGGTTGGTGCTTTGTACAAATCCACCATTACAGGTTTAAGGCAAAAAAAATTAGCATGCCTTCCTTTGACATAATGCTTCAAGTAGGCAAGAAGTTTTTCGTGATCATCATTGTACGAGGCAACACAAGGATTATTACATGTAGTAGCATAGGTGTCATTGTCAACATTTTCTTCTCTCAAAGTCCTGCCTCACTAAACTATCACTGCACCTACCTCAAGGCTTACTACTACTGCTGCAACTGCCTAAAGGCTCTCACGCTGCTGCACTTACCTCATAAGTGCCCTCTAATTCCTCCCTCATCCATTGCAATCTACCATGGAATTATGCAATTACTCTTGAAGGGGAGGAATAAGATGAGTTTTTCCAATACTTATTGACTATGATAGTATAATGTATTTTGAACACATAAATGATAAATCATAATCATAATTTATAAACTCGTGTATTACATGCTTTTTTTTGGTGTAATTTTGGACCTGTCATGCACATTATGTTTATATTTATATATTTTTTTATCTTTTTAGTAATTTTTGTACATACCTTCCCATGTCGTTCTGTATCCACAGTTCTTGGAAAATTGGTGTTCCCCATACACACACCCATACTCGTCCTAGTAACTTAGCTTCTCGTAGAATGGATTATAGATTCTATCTATGGTCTCGCACCAATGGATGTGTATAGTTAAAATATATATCTTGCGTTCTCTTGAAAATAAGCACTTGGACTTATAGCTCAACACCTTAACTACATACCCAAAGGTCAATTAATTTGCAACAACCTGCAACCCACGTTAGTTCTTCATAAGCATGGCATCATATCAAATCTTTCAAACCATCTGATTTTCCCCAGCTGCATAAGAGAAACAAAATCAAATTCACAGTAAATAAGATCCTTTTGCCCCCAATGTGGGGGCTGATTAAATCAATGTACAAAAAATACAAATTGATCTGAAATGACCTTTCCCCTGTAAATAACTTCAGTTCCTCAGTACATGAATAAATAATGGATAGTACTCCCTGATTAATTGTCTTGATGAGACTGTAGTCATAAGATTGTAATTTTGATATACTACAATCGGGTGCTTCCTGATTAAAGTGAAACTAGATGCTGCAGAACCAATACAAAATACTATACCCTGCATTCTAAGCCACAATCACAAAGATATATCAGCTAATGTGCCAAATGAGGCAAACTGAATGGGATGTAACTGTCATCAAGGATTTCAGATTCATCAGTTCTCTGACACGAATCATTATAGGGAAGGAAATGTATAAAGAGTGTTGCGACCTCTGTTTAGCAGCAACAAGTATATCGTAGAATGGCACTTCATCAATTTATTCCAAAGAGTTTAACTACCAAAGAAACGACTAAATATTATAAGATCTATATAAGAAGTCCTAAGTCTGCAATCCATACCCATCTTCATCGTGATGATGAATCACTTAATGTGATCCAAAATGTGGATATAAAAAAGCTCTAATCACAGGTTTTCCAGAAACAATTTTCTCTATCGACCAAGATTAAGTTAATACATCAAAAGAATCAAGTATTTGTTCCAATATCATTCGAGTGTTGGGAGAAAGAGGCTTCTCAGGACTGTCTGAGTAGGCAATGTTCAACAAAAAAAGCTTCTTGGATGAAACAGTGACTGCAGACAAAACTCTCTTTATCCCTCTCGTGCTGTCTAAAGCATATTCAAGCTCATAAAGAGGTATATCTCCATGAATGGACCTCTGTTCAACCCTTATTAGTTGTGCATCATTTGTACTTGGCTGGTTTTACATGTGGAAAGCAAAAAGAGTGCCTCACAATGAAAAGGGTAAACAATAAGATGAAATTTATGGAATAAATGCTAGAAAAAATGCCAAGACACCTGATTTCTTAAGAACAGAACTAGCTGTAGTTTCAAGATCAACCAAGATAAAATTAAGCAATTTCATATCAATCTCAAATGGAATGGATGGTACCTTTTTCTTTTCTGCCTGTAGTAATTTGTCAGCAACAACCTGAGGGGTGCCAAATTCCTTGAGAGAAGATATGCGTATAGGATTAACTATAACTCCTATATTGTTGCTCTTAACCTCAGGGTCTTCAAATAGAGCCGTAGCACCTGCTTTGTCAACCTACTCAATGAAAGATGGACACATACTATTATACATGTGCAATAACTGTTAGGACTTTCCATAATAAGAAATTCAAGTACAACTCAGAAAGTGGAAATGAAAACCAACTTCCCTTCGTATTTATTGTGGATATGCTTTACCTTCTTCCAATCACAAGGTTTTAGCAGAGTAAAACCTTCAGTTTTATCATTATATCTCTCAAGATTAAGCATACTTTCCTCACCTGCATATCAAGCATAAAAACATATTGTAAGTGAAAATGAATTAACAGGAATACTATGTTTTAAATCTTGAAGCATGTGTGCATTCGTTTTGCAAGTTAGAATTGACATTGTCCCACACCCATCATATTATTTTTAGAGTTTGAGTGGCAACAGAAAATGTTCAAATGTTTACAAATAAACCAAATATGATTGGCCTGCCTAAACATCAAATTTTTGGATGACTTGTCTTGATACAACTTACTACCTGAAAATTCATAAGTCGGCTCGCCTTTCAAATACTGGAAAAACTAGGCCACTTATTTGCATAACCATACCTTGCCTATGTTTATAATTGCAAAAATTAGAGTTTGATCTTCATTCAAATGGCCAATACTTTGCATCCCTTCTACAACAAATAAAAAGGCCTTTAACATAAAAGAAATTTTCAAACATTTTCAGTTGTCATGATGCAACCCCTGAGATTTAAGAAATAGCAACTGTAAAATATGAATTTATTCCTTTATCATAAGCAGATGAAATTAGTAGCTATTCATGATTAAATATTATTTTAAAAGTATCTGTTTAATAGTTCTAAAACTCAACTTCTGCAAGCACGCATTACTACCAGAAAACTTGAGACAATATCAAACATTACAATGTAGCTAATAAAAGAAGACATATTGTTACATCACTTATAAAAAATAAGGTACAAAGATTTACAATCACCCGGCAATGAAAACAGGCAGCCTAAATGCAACGAACTATATGAGGTGAAACAATATATTCTTAATTACCCTCAAACCATATGTATATGATATGGAATATGTTGTTCAATGACACAACTCCAAGCCTGCATATCTGTAGGTATAGAATATATTGAAGTTATTAGATAACGATGCCTTTTGGCTCGTTGATCAGATGGTCTTACTCAATTATTCATCTTTTAGAAATTAATTAGGATAAACTATTATTGTCCAGTCATACCAATTTGGTGAATATGATCTTCACGTTAACGTTTATGGACCAGACTTCAAGCCAATTTTATCTTCTTCTTATATAGAAGCATACTTTGGTTAATATCCTGTCCAACTGCCAGTATGCATAGACAGAAAAAAAAGCCAATTTCCTAAAATCACTAACATTAAAAAGTTTGCAAGGAGATTTTTTTAAAGCCTAAAACACTAATTTTTTTAAAATTTAAATAGGGCAACATGAAGCTTCTATAAGAGACATTCTCAGTTATCTTATTTTTAAGTGATATTTTGGGAATGTATCTTAAATCTAATGTTTGGTCTGAATATGTCTGCTGACAAGGATTGCTATGGAATTACAGTGACGTCGGTCTAATTGGGTATAGGTGGCCATTTTTTCCATCGGTGGCTCTGAATTCAATCTCTTATGACCACCATGATACATGCCTGGAGTCCACTAGCATGTCCACAAGTCTCTTTAAAGAAGAAAAATAACACAACTATACTATGCGTCTTGCTGCTGGTACCAAAGCATGCAATTCAAAAGTAGCATCTCTCTCTCTCTCTCACACGCACACAAACACACTAGGAACACACACACAAAAACACTAGGAAAATTTAAAACTAAGAACAGTTTTCATGATATAATTATTGTGGTAAAACTCAATGCACACCAACATTGCGAAGGAAGATGATGGAAGATAGAGAGAAGATGCACATAACAGCTTTATTTATTCCCATTATCATTCTAATGAATCGCTATTTTTTTTGGCAAACTATAAAACTTACCCTGAAGTTCCCTCTATTTGCTTGGTGAATTGTAAAACTCACCGTGCTGTCAAGCAGACACGGGAATGAAGCTTAGAAGCCCCATCAGAGAGGTGGGCCAAGGTCCGTGCATTGTCATAACTATAAGTTTCATTCCTTCCTTCAAATGTCTCTATTGTAGCTGTAGGTGACTACACCGCTAATTTTCGTGGCTGGCTTGTTTTCCTGCATTCCGATAAGTTTGAACCCTACTTTCAAGTGTCCCACAATTTGCCCATGGGCCTGTGGAAATAGGACCTTGGCTTACAATGTCAAACTCTTCGTTACCCAACACTTAACTAAACCAATTGGTATCCAAAATACCATCTCAAATTATCTCTGCAGTTCTAACTATGCAATTGCCTCATCGGTATCCTCCATACTTCAAACTGCATTGAAAACCATCCTAAACATCCCAGATAAAAATTATTTTTCTGTAAGGAGGACTCCTGCGATTTCCTGAAGCTCTGGCCTTGATGTTCGAGAACAGACAATTTTATTATATCAGGGAAAAAGGTTTTCGTTTAACAGGTTTTCTTACCAGGGCTTATTAGAAAAGCAAAGAAATCTATTACTGTTTACTTATCATTTTACACTTATTCTGAAGTCAGAATTTGGAAACAAAAACAGCCACTTTTATCCTAAGTTATCCAAACCGGCTTTGCCATATTACCAAAGTAGTAATTTATATAGAAAACAAAGAAGGGGTGGAAAAACCTTGGGCACGCGCATTGGCTTGAGAAAAATTGATGGACGCTGAAGCTGATGCGGTTAGCAAAGAAAGTGACAGTAGCCCTTCCCTGCGAGTGGGATAATTTTTGCAAGGATGATGATTATTTCTTTTTCCTGTGACCCCCAAATGCAAATACTGTTGCTCTGACTTTAGCAAACCTTGTTGTCTTCTCAAAAAGAGGGAGAAATGGCGAGCATGGCATTGTAGAGAGGAGAGATGAGATAAAGGACCTGTTGTAAGGAAAAGAGTTGTATTCATCTTTTTGTTAATATGCCTGTTAGTGATACAGTCCTCGAATATAACCAAATTTGATATTTTGATTCTCATCTCACTAAATGGAATTGATTCCTTGTTTATTACATGAACCTTCTAAAAAGATCATCCCATAAAAATATACCATGAATATTAGTCGTTTATTTGACCAACTATTATAATAAATTTGCTGTATTATATTTTATAACTTGAAAAATAATAATAATATATATTCGGTTTAATCAAGCAAAAACATAACATATTAAAAAAATAATTGGGAGAAACAAAAATAAAAGTATAAAATAGTAGAATAGTAACATCACTAACAAAGAATTAAAAAAATTAAGACCTTAGGTTATAGGGGCCACCAACCCTATAGAAGGAGGACGAGGAGGTAGCAACATGTTAGGGTTATCTTCCCATCTACCTCCATGAGGTGCAACTCATCAGGTATGGGTTCCCAATCATATTGTTCTTTCTTTTTTTCCTCGACTTCTTTAGTTTGATAGTGCAGAAGCGATATGGTCAGTCCCCGTCTTGGAAACTTCCCATGACCATCTCCTTTTGGAGGCACAAATCTAGAGTATCCACAACATGCTTGTGGAGAGGGCCATCCTCCATGACCCCTTGAAGGAGAGAATCGTCGATGAGGAAGAGGAGTAGAGAAGGTAGGATGGATCCATGATTAGCGTTGGCATCTACCATGATCACATCACCCTTGAGCCCTTCCTAAGAGGTCTTGAGAAGGTGCATATGGGGGAACCCTACTAACAGTGCATGGGGCATTGCCCCTATGACCAATGAGAGTTGTGAGGTGTTCCACCTCTATGGCTAACTTCTCAATGTGTACTTGTATCTTTAGCATTATAATGGAAAAGATAATAATTTTGTTAGCGGTATAAAAAACTTTATCCAAATGCCCTTAACAACATATAATTTCTATCTTTCCAAAGCAAAAAGAGAATATCAAGCTAATATATGTGTCAATTCTACTTGAATATTGTAGGAATTCAAGCATAGTCTCCCAATAGAACCATCTTCCAAAAAAAGGGTTTAGGTCTAAATGGATAAAAGGAGGAGTGATCCATCTCCAAGTCTCCTTTACTCTAGCCCAAAACCAAAAAAAAATAGCGAGAGATTTGGGTTGACCACAAGCAACACATATGGGTGTAGACTCTAAATCTAAATTATACAACACTTTAGTCTTATACACTTGGAAAGTACATATCATGGATGTACCTTCAGCTTCTAGACCTTCCCACTACAGAAAGGTTTGCATACACTATCTCTCTATGCCAAATTACTTATCTCTTAGTTCAACCATTGTTATTATGATGACTCAGACCTTCTGTCATACTCAAAATGTTATAAACCTTCTTATCTCCTATATCTACAATTTCTGGATATGTCCCTATTTTATAGCTACTTGGACACTTGTGTCCAAATTAGACACCTACGTTGATGCAAGTGTCATATTCTAATGCAAGTGTCTAGTGCCATAAAGTCATCCAATTTGTAAATGAAACATATCCCTATGGTCGACTTAAGTGATTTAATGCAAGATATTCTCCAAAAGGATTGGTATTTATGCATGATCAATCAATTCATTCATTCTTCACCAAAAACTCACAAGGCGACTTACCAAAAACATTCAATCAAGCATTCAAATGAGCAAAGCTTCCCTATTTTATCCTCTTTTCATATCGGTCATAGGAACAACACATCTACAAGTCTAAAGTACTAAAGGAGCATCCCATGAGTCATATTTGGTAAGTTACTAGCCTTGTCACTGTTGTACTTATTTTCTATATATTGCACCCTTGTGCACACACAAGCCAAGACATTATGAAAGAACTACATCAGTTTGAGGCCTTCTTCAAAGTATTGGCTATGTAGGCAACACCCACTGACATATAGGTCTTTGGGGTTAGCTCAACACCATGAACCCACTAACCCATTTTTTTAAAAGTCACTATGAAGATGAATAACTAGGTTTTAATGATTTGACAAGAGTGACAACCTATGATCTAGATCTAAGCAGACCAGAGTGAAGGTGACACAAAACCTAGAATATTTCAGGTGGTCACATCCAGATCCAAAAGGTATTCTATATAGGACACCTGCATCCATGTTAGACATAATTGTCAATGCAACCATCCGAGGTCGATGCAAGTGTTTGAGGCCACAGAGGTAAAAAAAATTAGAATATGATGATTGATCTAAAATTTAGATCCAGTCTATTTCTAGCCTATTTTATATCAAATCTGAATGCACACAGTAATCTATCTAAGTACCATGTTTTCATTTCATTATTATATTAATCACTAGTTATACTTACTATTTTTAACATATCTTAGTTTTTAACTAACATATATATGAAATAAGTGACTTAAACCTTATACCAAAGGCTACTAAAAGATCAAGTGAAATCCTAAGAGAAATGATTCAAAACAAAGTGATCAAGTTACCTCCTCCACATCTTATAAAGAGATCCAAATACTATTGTGCATATCATAAAATGTATGGGCATCATATAGATTGATGTTTTACATTGAAGAACAAAATACAAAGCCTTAAAGATAGTGGGGATCCTATCATTGATACATCACTCTAGCAAACCACTCACATTATGAGTACCTCACCTAAAACACAAGTGTCAAAACATCAAATTTGGGTACCAAAGGATAATTCAAAGCAAAAATAGTTGCAAGTACCATTACGAAAGGTTCTAAAAATTTCAAATGATATACAATTATCAAAGGAACCAATGCTACCAAAACCACCATAAAATAAACCATGTGAACTACCTTTGTTAGTCAATGTCGAATAATAAGAGGAAAAAATTCCAAATGACTATGATAGTGGTGATATTATTCCTAATATAGAACTAAATATAGATAACAAGGCAAACCATGTAGCTCAAGATGTTCATAAGGTATTAATATCTGACGTGCACATTGATGGCATATCAAAAAGGTCACGACCATAATATGACATGGTTTTTTATTCATATATAGATACTCCAAATGGTATATCACATGTTCAAGAACAACCTAAGAGGTTACATTTATCCTAAAATAATGATTACATCAATGATTATGATCTTAATAATACAAAAAAATGGTATGATCGTGATGATACTGATTATGCAGCATATGAGTATGACACACATGATACAAGCCCTCCAAAAAGACATCTCCTTGATGAGACCCTTTGGTTATAGTAGCACTTTTACCTATACATGATCATGATACACCTAGGTTATATCATTCTATGATTATTTTCTATTATCAAATATGATCTTGTGTACTTACACATGCCTTCATCTATGCTTACAACTTTCGGTGTACTTGATATGCTATGTACTTAACATTTTTTTTGATAACACATATCCATGGACTAGCATCATATGCTTATGTTGGTTACTTATGGTCCATGCTTTCTTTTTTGCACTTCCTTGAGTGTCTTGTCTTGTTTGTCATTGCCTTGCTTGTTTAAGCATTTGAATATGCTTCATTGTTTATGGCCCTTGTGCTTTTGTTTGCTTACTTTGACATTTACATATGTCATTGCTTGTTGTATGAAAATTTGAATATGACATTCCTTCCTTTGTGGATAGTTGACTAAGTCATGTCCCTTCTATTGTATGACATTTGAATAAGCCCCTTGTTTGAGGTCTCCTTGAACTATTCTATTTTGATTTGCTTTTGAGTGCTCTTGTGTGTGATTAATTGCTTGTTGAGCTTGTATTATTACTATCTAGATGTTGCCATGAATTATTTCATGCATCTTAGGGATTGATGTGATCATATGTTGTGCACTTCAAAGATATAATAACCTAGACATGTTTCTCCTATATGTTACATGGTTTATACATAGACTATATAGTTATATTATCCTTATAAAGTAAGGTAACTACCAATTTCTACTTCCCCTCAGCTTAAAATGGAGGAATATTAGTCGGGTATGTCATAGAGACATGGATTTCACATGTGTCACAGTTTACAAATTAAGATATATGGTGGAGGCATGTTATGGAAACATGTTCTCCACACTTATACCAACTCTCAATGCATATTTTGGAAATATGTTCTCCACACTTACATGGTTGCAAATTGGCCAAAGTGTACAATAATATGATTCAGATAATATTTGTGGTAGAATTCTATACATTGGTACCATTAATATACCAAGGTTTCAACATGAGACATATATGAGGTGCATATGCTATACAAAGGGCACCTAAATTGCAAAATCAAAATTAGTTTCAAATTTAAAATACTTCTACAAACTTCAGTGTATTAGGTTGGACTTTTACAGACTGTTATTAAGATAATCTACTGTAGTAGTTGGTTTGATTTTGGTATGGTTGAGGTGATTAAATCACTCAATATTAAAAAATTTATAGGTTGAACTTGATTACATCATACAAACTCACCTGATTTATAGTTGGGGTTGACTTGGATCAACTAATGTTCACCAAATTATAAGTATGATTGGGTTGCATGGTTGAGATAATCTCAACTATCAGATGGAAACTCACATTTTCTCCAAGGTTTGGGGGCAAGTTTGTCCCTTAACCTCTATATATGTATATGCACTTCTAGATTTACATTTGTCCTAATCTTAGTTTAAATGGTTCATAATGATACATCTTTTCAAATAAAGTTGTCAAAAGCTAAGATGATTGCATAGATACATAGGTGTATTGCTAAACCTTGCTCTTTCTGTTTCCATCATTTCAATGTTTTAGATTCTAGATTATATACACTCATTATATATTATAACATGCTCTTGGTTTTAGGTAAGTCACCATCAAAGCACTCAAGTTGGGCTCACACAAAGCCAAGGTGTGTCATACACACCTAGGTATGCATTTCTTTTCCTTTAAACTAAAAATTTCATTACTAGATTAAGGAGGGGGGGAAATATTGACACTAAATCTAAATTATATAGCACCTCAGTCTTGTACACTTAGAAAATATAGTCTTTGGTTGTTCCTCTCAATTTTAGGCCTTTCCCACTACTAAAGCTCACATCTGCTATCTCTTTGAGCATATTTCTTATTTCTTAGTTTGAGCAATGTTATTTTGATGGCTCAATTCTTCTATCATACTCAAAATACTATAAACTTGATTATATCCTATCTTTGCAAATTTGGGACCTATGCATATTTTCTAACTTTTTGATACTTGCATCCCAGTCAGACACCTACATCGATGCAAGTATCTTATTCTAACATAAGTGTCTAGTGTTCTAAAGTCATCTAATTTTTAAATAAAATGTATCCTTATGGTTGGTATAAGTACTTTAATATGAGATATTCTCTAAAAGGATTGGTATATATGCACAATCAATCCTCATTCATTTTTCACCAATCACAAACCTAACAAATCACAAGGTAATTTATCAAAATCATTCAATCAAACATTCAAGTGAGCAAAACTTCTCTATTTTATCCTATTTACATATTAGTCATAAGGACAACACATCTACATGTTTGATATACTAAAAGAGTAATCCATGAGTCATATTTTCCAAGTTACAACCTAGGTCATTGTTTTACTTACTTATCACACATTTCATCCTTATGCACACACAAACCAACACATAGGGGAGAACTACATGAGTTTGAGACTCTCTTCAGAGTAGTGGATATGTAGGCAGCACCCATTGATAAGGGGTATTTTGGGTTAGTTCAACAATATGATCTCATTAACCCATTTTCTCCATAACCACTATGAAAATTAAGAACTAAGTTTTTTCTATTTGACAAGGAGCAATAGCCCATGATCTAGATATGATCACACCAAAGTGAAGGTGACATAAAACCCAAAATATCCTAAGTGGTTGCATCTAGATCCAACAAGTATTTTGGACACCTGCATCCAAGTTATATATAAGCTTCAACATAACTATATAAGGTTGATACAAGTGTCTGAGGCCACAAAGATACAATTTATAGAATCTGATAATTGATTAAGGACATTGATCCACTCTATTTCTAGCATGTTCCATAACAAATCCACATGCACATAGTTGAATAGCTAAGTACTCTTGTGTTCATTTCATTTTTATATCAATCAATAGTTATACTTACTATTTTTAACATGTCTCAATATTTAAATTTATAATATTATTTATCTAAGTTTACAAATTAATTGAACTGCTATAGAGATAGTTTATCACCCTTGTGCCCTAGGTTATCTCTATCCCCTTTAACCCTAAATTCCTAAATCTATATTTTAGGGTTAAAATAATAGGTGTGGGGATCCCTATGTTAAATAGTTTGTCCCACATAAGAGGACCTCGCTAAAGGATACACCAAGCAAAATTGGCCTTTTTTGGCTCCACTACCATATACCATATGGTTTGGAATCACTTGTTCCAAAGATTGGAAAAGTTTTTGAGATTTCACCATTGTTGAGCATTGCCTAGGTGTTTTACCCTATTTTTGATAAAATAATAAAATGTTTGTTTATTAGTAGGTGTAAGACAATATAAATATCAAAATTATAAAGATGTATGATAATTAATAAATCTGATTTTGACAAATTATATACATGAAAAACTACTATTTTTAGAAAATATGCTTAGCTCTAACATAGATTTATATTGACTATTACAGACATTTGTAAGTGGAAATCAATAAGATATGTAATTACACACTCTCAAGATCAGGAAAAAATATGAAATTGATTCTAGACAAGGTTATAAGTGGGCATAAGCACAATAGTGATTATGTCCATTGACCACATACTTGTCCTAATGGATTATAATTAATGGCTGACATAAAAAGGTAGAGAAAACATGATTTTGATAGTAACAAGTTAAAGGATATTCTTGGACATGACCATTGTAAGTGGACAAAAACATAGGCCACTTGAGTTAATTGACCATGGACTTATTTCTATTGACTATGACAAAAAATTGATTGTTACGCTACTTACACCTATCTTTGTTGAATAATATAAGATATTGCAATTTGGATTATGCTACACATAATTCATTTTTTTTGTTTCTTTTATGTTTGAAACTTTGAGGATACTGTGGGAGTTTGAAAACCTTCAACAATGAGGGGATTATAATGGGTTGAGCTAACCTCAATTATCCGCTTGGTGATTGACCATTGCCTACATATGTAATACTCCAAGGAAAGAATTCAAGTCCACATAGTTCTCCCACCTAGGGTGATTATGCAATTGTGCTCCTTGAATATATGTATACAACTATAAAAATAGATTTGATACTTGATAATGATAGTAGATCTTGACTTGTTTTGAGATGCTTTAGACTTGGCTTATGGATGCTCCTTGTGAATGATCTTAAATTTGGTAAGAATATATCAAAGTTATTTAATGTAAAATACTATGAAATCTTGAACCAAATGAATACCAAGTGAGGATAATGAGTGGCATTTGAAGTGTATTTATAAATTAATCTTTTGATAATGTCATTTATTTGACATTGAGAAATATGTAAGAAAACCCAAAATAATGGTTTAAATTTTGGAAACTAGCCCTTAAGTTGTAAAGATGCATATTCTAACTCTCATGAATGGGAAATATAACCTAACATATTAATCCAAAATGTATAACCATGATGGGTTCAATGTAATTGATGTCAAGTATGTTAAGCATCACTAGAATTGAACATACATCACCCACAATAGAAGATGGAACCACACAATGGGTTTTCTATAAGTAATGCCAAGGCCATTAAGTGTCACTACACTCAAACACACATTACCCTCAACAAATCAAATCCCACATATACAAATGTATCTATGTCATATTTTCATGACTAAAAAATAATAACGAATATTCATGTTCCCATCATGACCAATTTGATGATATATTTGCATTTATATAAACATTTTTTACTTTGAACTTTAAATTTAAACTTTGAACTTGGTAAATGTGCATGAGAAAGTATCATGCGTTTTTATAACTTTGAAATTTAAATTTAAACTTTAAAAATATGCATGAATGAGTATCATGCCTTTGGAAATTTGAAATATGCATATATGATCATGAACAAATTTCTTTCCCCCTAAATTTGTTCCAAATGATACAAAATTCTATGCACCCATATGCTCAATTGTAACTATATTTACAACCTATAACTTTGATCTTGTAATTGTTTTGCATATACAGATGCCTATGTATTCAAGTGTGTAGTTATGTACTTTGAGTTTTTTAAAATTGAGTGTATATGCATGTTGTATGCCTCAAGAATATGTATAAATGTGCCAATATCTCTCATGTGTTTTATTTATAAATCATTTTGAATATTTTAAAACCTATACTCTATTATAGAATATGATTCTGTATTATGGTGCAATAATGAAAGTATGGTCTAATGGAGCTCCCATATAGTTATAACAATTTTTGATCGTGTTACATGATTGTTGAAGACCAATGAGTGAGTTGGAAGGCAATTGAAGATAATAGTTGGAAGTTATATTATGTTATGAAAAATGTCCACCTTCAACCATTATTATGAGTGCACTCAGGTAGTTTTTTTGGGTGCTTGTGGCTATGGGTTGTGATTGGTTCCTAGTTGTTGTGGGTGCTCTATGTCTCCAAACTCTAACCAAGCAAGGTTGTGGGTGTATATTATAGAATGGATGAAGGCTACTAAGCATAAAAAAATATCATTTCCATTCCATTTAGACATTAAGATATCAAAACATAAATGAAAACATTAAAATATATTATAAAATTTAGAAATAACATATCAAACTTAAGATTTACTTTGTGCGTGCATGCATGCACATAGAGAGAGAGAGAGAGAGAGAGAGAGAGAGAGAGAGAGAGAGAGGAGAGAGAGAGAGAGAGAGAGAGAGAGAGAGAGAGAGAGAGAGAGAGAGAGAGAGAGAGAGAGAGAGAGAGAGAGAGAGAGAGAGAGAGAGAGAGAGAGAGAATAAAAAAGGATTAAATAGTTATATGATTCTTTAGGAATGAAAACTATGATAAAAATGAATGAATAAAAAAAGGATTAAACAGTTATATGAGGCAATTTCTAGGTCTCATCACACCATCCAACTTAATTTTTTGCATATATCTTGTGCAAACAAAATGTAGATTATAAAGGTCTAGAAAAAGAAGCAGACATAATATTGACACATATCATTATGAAGTCACAAGGAGTTTAATCCTCTATTATATGTTGTGTAAGGTATCCCTTGTTTCTTTGCAAAAATTCCCATTTTATGATCTCCTCTTGTTCATTGATTGATTATGTTCTGGTCTAGTATGGGATAGGAGGCCAAAGGACAAACATTCTTAAATTCATTTTGATCCATCTAGCCATATATACCTTCAAATTTTAGCAACTTCATTTTAACCACTTCTATGTCTAAATTACATTCAAATCAATTTTATGTAATTACATGTAGGTTTAACTTGAAATCACCACTAGACCTAATTTAGTCACATAATTGTTGTTTAAATATAAAATTACAATGATACATTCATAACTGGGACATTGGATTGTATTACATCATTAATCTTGTTTATTGCATCCTAAATTAAATCAATCCTTTATAAGTGTCTTCACAAGGCAATTAAGTGAATACTTGATTTACAATAGAAACATTGCAAAAAGCTATAATTATTGATTAATACCACTTAATCAAACCTAATTATTCATGTAATAGGAAATTACATGGATTTGAATTATCCTATTTTCTTAAATCCAAAATTGGAGTGTGTAAGAGGGATGTAAGAGAGGTGTAATAACTTGTCTTGAGTGTGTAAGAGAGGTATAATACATGTCATAACCTTTTTATTTATTTAACACTTTTCCTAATGATTTCAATCAAGTATTCACTTAATTTACCCATGAAGACACTTGCAAAGGGTTGATTTAATTTAGGATGCACTAAACAAGATTAATGATGTAATACGATCCGTTTTCCTAACCAAAGATGTATCATTGTGACTTTAGATTTAAATAATAGTTGTGTGGGTAAATTAGGTCTAGTGGTGATTTCCAATTAAACTTTCATGTAATTACAAAAAATATTTATCTGAATACAGTTTAGGCATGGAAGTGGTTAAAATTAAGTGTCTACATTTTCCCCTATTTGAGAAGACATTGTGAGACACTAGGCACAATACTATATATTCAAAGATTGAAAAAGTTATCAAGAAGAAATTTGATAATGCTTAAATAATTATTTTTTCACTCTTCTCCTTTTATTTTTTAAGTTAATGAGTCAATAAACTCAAATCGATGCCCCAAAAGGTGCATGATTAGGCCTAGATGCCCCCTCAAGGGGAGGGTTGGGGAAGAAGTTGAAATAAATGGGCCCTCGAAAAATATAGGAAGAAGAAAGAATCAAAAAAATCTATGGAATAGAAATTAGAATAAATACTTAATGATGGATATGGCCCTAAAAAGGGCATTCTTGGTTGATCATAATAAAGTACCCCGACAGGGTATATTTTCCAAATACCTGCCTTGTTTTTCCAAATCCATAACGATAGGTATTTGGAAAATGTAGACACTTCATTTTAACTACTTTCATGTATAAACTACATTTAGATCAATTTTTCTTAATTTCATGGAGGTTTAACTAGAAATCAACACTGGACCTAGCTTACCCATACAACTATTAGTTTAATCCAAAATTATAATGATACATCCCTAATCGGGGCAATGGATTGTATTACATCATCAATCTTGTTTAGTGCATCCTAAATTAAATCAACCCTTTAAAAGTGTCTTCTCAGAGTAATTAAGTGAATAATTTATAGACAATAGAAACATTGAAAAAATCCACCATTCTTCTAATTATTGATTAATCCTACTTAATCAAGCCTAACTATTCCTCTAATAAGAAAATCCATGGATTTGAATTATCCTATTTTTCTAAATTCAAAATTAGAGTGTGTAAGAGGGGTGTAAGAGGAGGAGTGTGTAAGAGAGGTGTAAGGACTTGTCATGAGTGTGTAAGATAGATTTAATACATTTCATAACCTTAAACAACCCATAAACCTAACAATTCTTCCATTTGTAGCTTTGACGTTTTAGACATAGTATGGTTCCCATTATTACAGGTGAGGTGTTAACTTTCCCCATCTTAATTTTTAGGAAAAAAGGGATTATTTTCAAATCCTATTGGAAAGGGAAACAAGATGGTTAATGAATTACTACCTATAAACTGAACTGCTACATTTAACTCAGGGTTTTGAATGAGATAATCCCATTGTTTGGTGATTTTGAGAGGAAAAAAAAACTCTAATATAATATTCAATGGGGTAGATGTTTTTGTTTTATAGTATACCTCCATTTATTTAACTATCCTTAACTTATTTTAAAGAGAGGAGCAATAATCTATAAGCTATACAACTCCTACTATGACAGTGGGATTACATTCCTTATCAAGGGTTACCACCAACTCATGCTTATAAAATTCACGTAAAAATTCCGTATATTCTTTTGTACCATTAATGTATTCATTATAAAATTCAAAAGGTAACCATATAAAATATTTTTTCCCATGAAATCAATTATGGTATCTAAAATTAACTCATTTTTATTAAAGATACAAAGCATATACTCTAGGATGAGGCCTACATTTCAACATTTTTATAAACATTTCACAGACCCTAGGAACTAAGCACTTAAAACCAACAATGTTTATTTCTTGTTTCCTTAGTTATTTATCCTTTTCTAGCATATTTTCCTTCAAGACATTATTATCTTGTATCAACAAATGAACCATATTATGTTTACCTATATAGGTCTTGAACCAACTCAACTTAAAGGCCTCAATAACATCTTGATCCCCTTTTCTTGAAATACAATTTTCATGAGTTTGGTCAAGTCCTTATAACATACATGTTTGTGCAGTAGAATTCTTAGGTTTTTCAATGATTATGATTACATTTTGTTCATGTTCTTTAGGATTCATTACTTTAGAGGTAGTTGTTGCAAGTTTTGTATTAGGTTCTTATGTTTCTAATATAGGTTCTTGTGTCTCTTTATTTTGTTTTCAAAATAGGTTCTTGTGTTCCAACTCCTCTCTATTATTCTTCAGCTGTAGCTTGAGATAGGATGTCCAATATAGTTTTTATTTCTTCTAGCTTCATAATTATTGTCCTTAGAAGCTTTATTTCATGGTATGCAATTAAGATTTTTTTAGATCACTTAGTTCTAGGTTAGGAGGATCAAGGGTTTATTCTCTTTCCTCTACTAGTAAAAACTCATCCCTCTTCCTCTTGAACTTATTCACTACTAACAAACTCTTCTTTGGTTTCTTTGTCTATAGGCCTTGAACTTATGATAATTACTTCCTTACTTCTACCTTCTCCTATTTCTTCTTCACTCATGCTCAAAGATTTATCAAAAAATTATTATTTTGAAGAAATGCAAATTATTATTGCCTTAGAGGAAGATAGTATTGGCCACACTCCATTGGGTCTCAACCTATGGGAGTGCCTCCTAAGTTCATTGGATGATGCCTTATAAGTATTTTTCCTTTTTTCAAGTAGAGGAGATGTTGAAAGTCTATTTAGTCTTGGTTCCCTTGGCTGAGTAACTACTTGTGGTGGAAGACATGGACTTACCATAAATATTTGCAATTTATCTTAGGCATATTGGTGGCCAAGACTCTTTTCACAATCCATGTAATTGGGAAATGGTGGGATAATGCCTCAAGTTTCCCTTTTTTAAATTCTTTATCCATTATTATTAAGAAGTGTGGGAAGTAATTGAGAAAATTTAAAATGTTTCCATGTCTTAGGTGACTTAATATATGAAAATGAGGGGTATAGAACAAGGATGACTTACTCTCCCATGTAAATTATTTGATAACAAATACAACCATTTGGAGTCAATTGTCCTTGATTCCCCCCCATAAATTTATGGCTTTCACTTTACATCAATTGAAATGGATGGGATAATGGGGGTACACATAGATGGTATGATTATATGGAAGTGAATTTTTGAAGTCATAGTCATGATAGGGGTACCATGGGAAGTAATGAAGGGAAGACACAATGTAGGGTGGAATTAAAAGACAAGACATTGGGATGACATAGTAGCAAAAGGGTATAAAAAATGTGGGAGTACTCATAATTGGTCATGTAATAGCAATAATAAATAGATATAACAATATAAATTGTAATAAAATATACTTTATTATAAATTTATAACATAATTACTTAGTTCAATGCATTAGTTTAATTAATAGTATCTTAACTGTAGATGGATAAATGTGTTTGGTTGAGAATTTAGGAGCCATCAATTATATGAAATGAATAAATATAAGATATTTGAGATATCATCACAAAAATTGTGTTTGTGAATGTGCCCTTAGAGTGATGAAGAGAGGATGTGCTCCTTCACTAATGCAATGATAATATTTTTTAATGGAAATGTTCAGCTTGAAGTTGAATTTTTACCCTTTGAACTAATGGATTCATTTATAAACTGAGACAAACATGATATTATGGAATGCCCCTAAGGATAATAATGAAAATTTATGGTTATAAATAAGGAATCAGGGGTGAAAGGCTACATGTTACTATTGGAGATGAAAATTTTGCAAGGAAGAGATTGGCAATAGTGGTTGTAGTTTAATTTTGGGTACCTAAAAAAACTATGCATATAAAAAACCTACTTATAAAAAAATCAAAAAATATGGTAGTCATTTCACCTTTTGAGAAAATTTGATATGATTTTTTTTTGTATCTACTATGGAAATGATGATCTAGCTTGCTAAATGACTCTAATAGATGTTGCAGGTCTATATAGAGTGGCTTCAACAAGCTGAAAGTATAATTTTTATAACACATGAGGTTGAATGTGTGGATGTTGCAAGTTTGAAATTTACCTATAGAAAATGAAATTGGACCTAAAACATCTAGGAGTTTGGCAGGTGATTTCATCAAATGACTTCTTATTTCTATTTCTACCCAAGTGATCAACAAGCTGATTTTTAACCTTGGCTATTTTTAATTTATTTATGTGTTCTACTTTTTTTTATTCTTGAGTGGATAGAAAGTTAGTTTTCTACTTAGGCTCATTTTATACAGTTTTGGCCAGCCAGGAAGATATTTTTTGACAAAAATTACCACATATGATATGCTTACCTTGGAGAAATGGGCCTGAAGTGTATGTTTTAAATTTTAACAAGTTATATTGATTGAATAGTAGGCTATTGAGATTTCTCATCCAATATATAATTGAGTTCCACATTTATACACGACTGGTATTTCATCATAATATTATAATTAATTCTTCTTTAGAGAGAGGTTTATTATATAATTTGAGAGATGTTCATTGACCATAAAAGATAATCTAACTAGATCAATTATGTGTAGCTTTAATACTCCATTATCAAACACCTTTTCTATCTCATATGGTCCTAATCATCTGGTCTGAATTATTCCTTTGTGGTCCTTGTATTTTAAGTCAAAAAGTAATGCATAATCACCTAGCTAAAACTTATTTGTTTTAATGAACTTATCATACCATTTTATCCTTTGCTACCAAATTAATTTTTTATGGTGTAGAGCGTCTCTTATCATGTCATCAAGGGAGTTGAGCTATATGATTTTTTATTTTTTGTGCTTCTATTAAATCCATGTCATGTTTTAGGGAAGTCATTAGAGTCTTAAGTTTAAACTCTATGGGAAGAACAAACTTCTTACCATAGATCAATTCAAAGGGTGTGAACCCTATGATTATCTTCCATGTGGTCCTATAAGCCCATATAGCCTTCAGAATCCATTCTACCAAATCATGACAGTGTATAGCTATTAATTTGGTAAGGATGTTTTATAACTCCCTGTTAGTTACTTATATTTGGCCATTAGATTATGGATGATATAAAATGGACTTTTTATGCATAAATTCATGTTTTCATACAAGGAATACAATTAAATTAGAAATGAAATGTGGACCTTGATAGGATATTATATGTCATGGAAATCAATATATTGTGAAAATTTCCTCATAAATGAACTCTGATACCTTTCCATCCCATGTATGAGTCAAAGTTATAACCTCTACCCATTTGGTGAGGTAGCTAGTACATACCAAAATATACTCCTTACCTTAAGAAGATGGATGGAAATGAAATTAATTCCCCATTTTTTAAAAGGGTTTCAAGACTAACTATGGTTGAAGTGACATCTCATCTGAACTTGTGGGTTTCCCCATACATTGGCATTTGTCACATTGGCAAGTATATGAAATAACATCTCTATGTAGAGTGGGCTAATAGTAATTGGTGGTAAGGATCTTGCAGGTTGTCATATTTTCTATAGAATTCCCCCAAAAGGTTCATCATGATATGTACAAAGTATACCAAACACTTCATCTTCTCTCACACATCTTCTCATGATAAAATCAAACCTAATTTCAAAGAGGTATCCTGGAATCCATGAATTTGGGATGCTTTTGGCCAAAAAGTTGCATTTTACCTTTGGTCAAAAATGTGTAGGAGTCTGATATATAGCCAACTAATTATTAATATCTAAAAATTAAAGAGTGTTAATGGTAAAATAAATATGTTCATCAGGAAAAGAGTCATCTACTAGTGGATAATGTTCATCAGATTGTAATCTAGATAAAAAATATACAACTACATTGCCTTTATCAAGCCTATCAATGATGGTAATGCCAAATTATTTTAACAAAAAAACCATTTAATTATCCTATCTATTAATTCTTATTTTTTCATTAAGTATTTAATAACAACATGATCAATATGGATATAAATGGGATAACCAATAACGTAATGTCATAATTTATTTATAACACACACTACTGAAAGGAATTTATTTTATATAATTGTATAGTTTAGGAATGCATGCTATATATTCTTACCGATGAATTATTTAGTGTACTGAATCAACCCATCCTTTTTCCCAAGGATTTCCCCAAGTGTTGTGTCAGATGAATCGGTATGAAATGTGGAAGGGTAGATTCCAATCTGAACCTCTCAACATTGGTGTTTTCACAAGTAAGTATTTGGGAGTTTGAAAAAATTCCTAGTATGCATCAAATCATAAAAAAATTAGCATCTTTTCCTATCAAAATAAACAAAAAAGATTCTATCTTGCTGAATTATTTGATGAACCTATGGTAATATTTAGCGTTAAATAAGATACTTCTCACATATTGTTGTTTTTTTAGTGTAGGTAAGTTATTTATCACTTCTATCTTAGTAGGGTCTACCTTAATTCCTGAATTTGAAATATGATGTCCTAATATAATAAAATATTATATTAACATGTAACACTTCTCATGAATCAATGATAGGCTATTATCTTGACAACATTGGATGGATTTATTCAAGTTGGTGAGGGATTCATTTTAGGTGTCCCCATAGACTGCAAAGTCATCCATATGGATTTCATCATAGTCATGAGATAGATCAACAAAAAATGCTTAAAACCACCCTTTGAAAGGTGTTAGGAACATTACATAGCCCGAATGAGAATATCAAGTAAGAATAAGTACCCAAAGGGCATGTAAATATTGTTTATCTTGTTCTTCTAGAGAAATAATGATATAATTATATCTATTGAAAATGTCAAAGAAAGAGAAGTGTTTCTTTCCATATAAAGTGTTAAAGACTTAGTCAATGAATTGATGAGGAAAGTGATCTTTCTTTGTGGTAGTGTTTAATTCTATATAACCAACACATATGCACCATTTTAAGTTATTATTGGGGATAATGACATGTGGAGAGAACCATTAGTTTTTGGAGATGAGGAATCCATGAGTTTTTTGAATTTTAATTTTGACATTTTTTTGGATAATAGGGTTTACCCTTCACTGAGGTTTCCTAATGGGTTCACACTCTTATTTATTGTATATGTGGTGAGTGCAAAGATATAAGTGTATCACTTAAATATCATGATATTCCTATTATCAATCAATTTTTCACCTTAGGAGGGCTACTCTAGCCTCCTTAAATTTAGAATAACATTGAAACACCTCTTATGTTATGGGTGAAAATTCTTAGAGGTGAGTCTCTAGATTGAAGGGCTAGCTCCCTTGAACAAAACCTAAAACTAACCACTAATATAATTGAATTAAAGGAAAAGGGATAAAATGAGATAAAAAATAATCTAATTTAAGTGAGGCACCATAAAAAATCCACAACTTACTTGAACATGCACCATGAAAGAACAAATACAAATCTGATTTTAAACTCAAGCTTTTCCTAACACAATACTTCACTATGAAGGTAGAATGCAAGGTAATTATCAATGGAGATGATAAAAATGTATAATAATGGACTATAATAACCATTTTATGCACTTTAAACCATAAAAATATATTAGTTACACTTCATAAGACCTACTAGAAAGTAGATTATTCACACTAAACATGAAAGAGATAGATGAGTGCAAGGAAAGAGAACTATCAATTATTAGTCATTAATGATATAATTCACATAATTATGAAATAATTTTATAAAATAAAACTATTTTTAGTCTTTATTTTATAGGTAAAATAAATATTTAATTTATCAAGGCTTCACCATACTAACTTATGGATGATTTACAATGCAAAAAGTGGTAGCTTATATAGAGGGGAAAGTGTCCACATGAGAGTTTAAAATAAGGAGGAGTTATAAAATATTTCAATAGGTCCTTAAGGATATATGTCTCTTCTCTAAAAAAATTTCTCCATCCAAGTGGTGTAGGAGTTAGAAACTTAGTTTGACACCTTGCACATCTTCTTCGAAAATAACTTTCTTTGCATATTAGAAGTGATAAATGTAAAATTTAATCATAAATTCATAATTAATACATTAATAAATTGTAATTTTACATCTTTATGGCATTTATAAACTCCATTTATCTAAAAATTTAGTGGAAATCATCATTCATATGCTTAGGTGTCTTGAAACCCCTTCATCTACCACATCGAGCCTTGTCTAAATGGATCAAAACTTGAATTAAAATTAATAAAGGAAATATCTACATGAAATGAATTATAATACCTTATAATACCTGAATAAATACATTTTTGTTCATGGATCAACTCTCAAGACTCCATCTTGAACCTTTAGCTCTCATCATGACTCTTTTTTTTATAGCCTTAAAATCATATAAAACTCCTTGTTTAGGATAGTGTATAAATTATCCTTGGGAAAATAAATACATATTTGAGTACATAATATTTATTTATAACTCCATGCCAAGTTTTAGGTCTTGAGAATGAGTGAAATTATGTTTTATGCTGTTCTATTCTCATAATTAGGCCTCAATTAGGCCTCCTTGCCTTGAAGTATTATTTTCTTCTCTATATATCTCACACATGTGAAACAAAAAAAACACATTTAATTAAATTCACCCAACCTATCACCAACCTCCATACCAATTTTGAGGTCTTGAGACCCTATGGAAGTGTGAGAACCATGAAGTGGTCCTGAAACCTAGTCTGTTTTTAAGCCTTTTAAAGACTGCCTTGAAAAATGAGTTTTTTTTATCACTTAAAAGATGTCATATATGTATTTTTAGTATATAATATATGGAAAACATCCAAAATGACCTCTTAAAATAATTTTAAATTTATTCATTTCTCAAAACCCTAAAAAACATCTAAAATCTTTGAAAAATAGGGCATTTAATGCAATCCATACATTTACAAGTATAGATAAAGTACACATAAAGAATATAATTGGAGTATATAATAATGTTAAATAGGTTATAAGATCAAAATATGTCAAATAATGTAATTTTGAGAGAAATATTCTACATCAAGTCTTTCCTAGGGTTTTAGGCAGGTTTAGAGTGACTTAGGTTCTTAATGATTATTCATAAACCATAAGGCCTTAAATCATAAACCAATTACATAATTCTCAAGAGAAAAACCTTACTCAACTTTCCCCAAGTTATCAGGTTCCCATGAATCATATCCATATAGTTATGAGTTCAAGAATTTGACTCATAGGTTGCAAATATGACATTGGAGAGGGGTCTAAGTTCTTATCCTTTGTTCATGAAGGTCATAGGTCTAAAAAAACAACCAATTACACAATATTTAAGTATGGGGACCTAGTTTTCATACTTTAAATCCACTATGTTCCATACATATATTCAAGATCATACTAGGGGAGAGAAAACTAGTCTAGAATTATAGTCTTACATTAAGAGAGCTTGAGGTGGTCTCCAAGGCTTAAGTTCAAATTTTATTACCTTTCCCTACCTATATGTTCCTTCCTAGGGTTTATAAAAACATTTAACACTCATAATTTCTATTATATTCTCATTTTACCCCAAACAAGACCACTTATTCATGACTATTCATAAGGTTTACCTGTGTAGTGTTCTTAGTTTTAGGCTCTACAAGATTGAACATATCTTATCTATATTTCCATTCTTTCTCACTAAGACTAAGGATATTATGGAGATATAATATCACTATGAAACCATTATTAATATTTTTTACTTTCATTAGACCTCCCATAGACCTTTAACTCTATCAAATAATCCAATATCTTTTATGAGGGCAATCAAACCTATAAACACCCATTTGATTATGTATGTAGGGTTGGAATGACTTGATTTGTTCATATTTCTCATTTTTATTTTTGAATTATTAAACTTTGAATGAATCTATGCATGTGTCCCTTCACTCATCAAAACTCAAATCCACCACTATGTTCTTTTCAATTTTATGACCAACCTATTTACCTTATAACTTGTAGGTGGTCATTAGGGTGGTCTAATTGCATTTGAGGGTTTTAGGACTCTGATCACCAATAATTAAACATATAAATGAGTCAATTATAGTTTTATAGTTTATAATTCTCTCAAATTACAAAAAATCCTTACATACACACTTATTCCTTACACATGTCTAGTACATGGCTAGAGGTGGATACTTGGGGATTGGAGTGTTAAGCCTTGAAAAGTGACCTTTCTCAATTAGGTAATTAATGAATTGAATGTAACTAAAAATTCATTGTAAGCTTCTTATTATTACACTACAATTTCCCTCATTTTATTAGCATTTTAAAAACCTTTTCTCTCTTGTCTCTATACACAAACTTGTGTATGAGTATTAAGGCTGCAAACCCAATATTCTTGACCGTCATTTGAATCTAAAATCACTTAAATGTCTAATAATTTTTGACACCTATCATTACTGTATACAATGAGTCATGTTTCCACATCTACCTTCCTATCAAGACAATTATCCTTTATCCAAAAAGAGGACCTACAGACTTGTAACCTATAGATCTCTTTTATTGCTTATATAGACTTGCTAAGAATAACTTCCTAATATCCTTGCACTTGGAGTTGAATCAAATAATTTTCAATTACCACACCACCTACCTCAAAAACTTATGTAACTTATGGATAATCATTATTCCATCCTCAAAATTTGTTCCTTTGTACATACAAGCTTGTGTATATGGTTAGTTCTTATGTAATGTTTATACATGGAAGTTAGAGCTCCTAAATCCATTCATGTTTCTAATGATGATTTTTATTATATCAAGGTAAAATTAATATTTTATGAGTCTATTAAATATTCATCCATTACCAAAACATCATGAACATGAAATTTAGACCATGAATATCCACCTATATGTTTGCAAACATGTGGGTGGATGAAATACATCCAAGTCCTTGTAGAGAGTGCATTTGAGTCTCATCTTTATTATCTTGACCTTAAAACTTTTTGATTAGTTCTATTCTCATGATTTATCATTGGTTTTCATTTATAATTGGGCCAAAACTAAACCTCTATCCTATAGGAAACTATTTATACATAGTATCATGTTTCCATGAATGAGAAACCTGGTATCTATTGAAGTATTATCCACAAAGAAATACTTATCAAGGAGAGGGCACATGAATAATTATATAATGAAAGGTTTTCCATGAGAAATGTACTTGGATAATTTTTAAGGTGGCAATACTTTAACCCAATCAAAACACTTACAATAGAGATGACATGATCCATACACTTGAGACACTTTTCTCCTTAATTAAGTCACTTCATAAAGTTAATTTGGTTGATGAAACCATAATTTAAAGGACTCTTTTTACCTCTAAAAACATCCAAAAAAATCCATTCTCCTCCATCAAATTATAGAATGAATAAACAAGAGCAAAACTAGACCTTGCTTGAATGGATAAGGTGTAATGTCCTATTGTCACTCTTAATGATTATTCATAAACGAGGGGACATGAATCTAAAAATAAATTCCACTAAATTGAATCTCATTATGACCTCTAATATTTCCCAAAGTTTTAGCCTCTAACTTTCTCTCTCCTAGTCGTATCATGTATTTTAATTTTGCCTTCTGAGCTTGTGAAAGCAATGATGGAGGAGAGAGAGCTATCTTCATATGTAAGACCTAAAACTTGAACCCAATCTTGAATATGCCCTGTGGAAGTCCAAGAGACTCTATAAAACTATTTTCACCTACAAGTTGATTTTTTAAAGCCGTACAAGTTCCTAAAAGTGCTTGGAAATGAGTATTTTACTTAGTTTAGGAATTAAACGATAAGTTTCATTATGTTTTGACTATATCTAACCCTTATATAACATCAAGTACATTTTTAAACTTCTTAAAACATTTTTACTGGAAGGTGGTATGTATCATTCCTCAAAAATATGCCAAAAAATGACCAAAATGACTTTATGGTGCATAGTAACATTATAAGAGATTAATACATGATAATATGAATTTCAAGACACATTAATAACCTTATATAATTAATCATTACCATGATAAACCTTTGACCACACTTGACAACACCATGGCTCATAAATGACCTTGAGACTATGTAAGCACATATGAGACCAAACCTTAAACAAAGTTAGTCAAAGACTAATGTGACCACCTAGAGAGCATTACATGTCAATTTAAGACCATTAAAAGATCATAAAAACACCATATACAAGCTTGAGTAACCCCATGAAAAATTTCAACTTATAGGGGTTGACCATTTTTACTTAGGGGTCAAAATTAGTCAATAAATTGGTGATTCACATGGGTAGCATGCCTAAATGTTAATAAATAAATGGCCTTATCCTCCCATTGGGAAATGGAGTCACCCCTATAATACAAACTAAAATTGACATGACTTTAGAAGACTTAAACTCACACCACACCACACCACACAACAAAAATCAAACACACTATGCCAAAGGTATTAAGGGAAAGAACACAATAATAAACTCAGTAAAAAAACACACCTAACCTATTATGTATAGACCTCAAAATAAGTTTGAGGTGATGAAACAACTCCTATATATTCAACTAGGGTCAAATAAAATGTTTCTAGTGTCACAACTTATCCATGAAAATAAACTATCATATGATGAATGCGTGTCAATGAAAAATTGAATATGAAGGTGATCAAATGACTTATAATTCTTGAGGCCTCTACTAGCTATAAGTGTATCACTTAAGACTCCATTGAATGATACTTTTAGATCTCTTTTAGGCTTACTTGACATTAAATCCTAATCAGTCTCTTCAAGACTCATTTTACACTTTTCAATTTGATCTTTAGGGATCATGAAACTCTTCGCATCTTTACCTTCATCTGAACTATGATGTGTTTGATGTTTAGAAGGATCAAACTTGTCTCCTTTTTTATTAAACACACTTGCAATTGAGTCAAGATAAAATTGATGCCTATGTTTATCTTCTCTCTCATAAACTTCTACTTTGACCTAATCACATTCCTCCAAGATTTCAATCTACTTGATATGGATATCATACTCTTCCTTATGCTTATTAGGTCCATCATTGACCTTATCATATAACCCATGTTTCATTTGAGTAAGAGCATGCCCACTTACCTTTTCAAACTCCTACATTATGGCATGGTACTACTACCATAGGTCATCATATCCTTTTTGATTGTCATATTCATGAATATCTTCTTCTTTAGTAGGAAAAAATGAATCATCTTCTTTACTATCATGCTCTAGTACACTTGGAACATCATCATCATAATCCACATGTATAAAATAATTACCCCACAAAGTTTAATGAAATAAATCATCATAAATTACCTCAAATAACTCATCACTTTATTCACAAATTATATATGTGTCCATAACTATTTCTTCAATGAGTTTGTATGGATCAAACCCATGTTGATCAGCTCCCCACTTATCAAGATAGAGGTCAACTATACCATCAATAGGTGTCAAAGATTTTTGGTCATTAGGATGGTCTTATTCTTCATTGATAGTGAATATCATGTTTGATGTGTTAGGTACATAGGGTTATACATGAAATGTATATAAAGGTTTAGGATTGATAGATACCTTAGCACCATACCTAGTCCTAAATGCCATGTAGGACCACTCTAAAGTTAAGTACCCCCCAATATTATTAGTAAAGTCCTTTGACAAGCAAAGGGCAAAGTGAGGTGGCATATCTATAACCATAACATATTAAGAGATGGAGAGTGTAGGATAGGCATTAAGGGTGGGTTTTAAACCTTTGATGATGCTAACTATCTTGACAACTAATTCATAAAGATGTAACACCCCCTTGGAGTGTGACTCATATTTTAAATTCAGCTTGTTTACTACTTATTTAGGCATGACTGATGTACTTACTCCACTATCAATAAAAAAATTATGGACCAATGAGTCTCATATAATGATAGAGAGGTATAATGGATGAGGCTTATGTTTTATTTCATTTTTGATTGGCTACCCATCCTTGGTATTCAATTCATTTGTTAAAACTACCCCTCTTTCACTTGGTTGCCTAGGTGATGCATTGATCTTGGAGAGCTCATTTTAGAGTAGGTATTTTTATCTAGGAATGGAAAATGTTTCCCAAATTATGATTATTACATGAACCTTCTTCATCTACTCAATAATATTCATAGGAGAGATGACAAAATTGTCATATCCTTTAGGAGCTATAGTACTACCACTAGATTATGTCACTTGATGCATTGGAGAAGGCACAAAAGGAAATTTAGAATTCTAAGTTTTTTGATTTTATTGATCCATAGGGACCATATTTAACATAACTAATACTTTAGGTTCTTGAGATTCCATGTTTGGACCATCACTTTTCCCTTGCATTTCCTCAACTGCTCTCTTCTTTGACCTTATAGTTGCAGCTATGGAGCTTGATCCAATGCTCAAGTTACCTTGGTAGTTGACTGCACATGAGTCCTTTTGATAGTATTTAATCATGGTAGAATTTTATTGAACATCTCATCCATTATTCTCTCCTCCACTAGGCATATCCTCTTGAGTTATAGAAGGCATTGTTCCTCATTGAGTTATATAGGCTTTATTAAATGTCTCATTTGCATAAGTGGAAGAGTCATGAGGCTGGTCCCATCAAGGTTATTCTCCATTATCTTGTAAAAGATTATTTTGGATAGGTATAAGTAATTTTGAAGTATAAGGATAATTCTAATTTTGACTATTATGTTTCCTCACTTGAGTTAGTTGCCCTTGTGCTTGATAGTGACCTTGAAAAAGATGTCTAGGAGCTTGATAAGATTGATAGGGATGGTAAGGGACTTGAATATACCTCAATTTATACTATTGTTTTTTCCTCTTGAGATTTTTATTCTCTTCTCTAATATCCTTGATCAGATCTTCCTCTTTTTTCTTGCTTAGCTAATTAGGGGTAACTTGCTTATGCTTGGGTGTGGGGATGGGAGTAATGGTGGGCATAGGAGTTTGTACATTAGGAAACAAAGGCATGAGAGGTATAGGATATATTTTCCCAATTTTAATAAGGAAATTATCATCCTTTATATTATTCTCATAGGCATTAGGAAAAGTATCCCCTCTCATGGATTGGATCATCATAGATATGCCACTATTAAAATCTTTGAGGTAATAAAGAAAAACAAGATGGGTAGTAGGCCTTACCAATAAAGGGATCCTATCACAAGTATTTTATAATATTGTGTTGAAGTCTTGTATGGAATCTTGAGGTTATCTCTTTATTATATTCAGCTTCTTGGTCAAGGACAAGTGATCATATTTGTCTTCAAATATCCTTCTCAATGAGTCACCTAATTCATCCCATGTAATGATAGAGTTGGGAGCCAAAGTACCATACCAATCAAGGGCCTTACCCTTGAAATAAATATCTAATATGGAAATATTTTCTTTAGTGATGTTATGTATGTTGTAAAAGTTAGAAATGTTTCGTATGTGTTCAATAGGAGTAGTGACAGAGTCTCCCATGTATGAAGGCACACTTTTGAGGGTTGACATAGGAATTTAATCATAATGAGCAAGAGATAAAGGAATATGGACAATGAAAGAAAAAAAAGGAAGGTTATTTGGGGATTCCATAATACAAATTAGATGTAATAAAAGTCTCCTAATAGGTATATGAGCAACAGAATAATTCATGGAGTATGGATGAGTATTAGCAAACCTTTATATTCTAACTAAATTGTAAAGTAGATATAAAAATTAAAATTAAATGCTTTAGTATAAGACCTTTTACTTATATTAGGAATTAAAATGAAGCACTAGTCTATAACCAAGAGCTAAAGAGTGTTGGATTTTCTAGATACTGCATGAAGGAAGCTTTATAACTTCAAATTTGTAAAGATCAACATCCGCCTTTGACAACTTCTTAGACCATGAGGTCCCACCAAGCATGCAAAAAATTTTATCAGCCAAATTTTCACCTTAATAAGGGATACTCTATCCTTCTTAAATTTTGAATAACATTGAAAAAACTCTCATGTTGTGGGTGACAAATCTTAGAGGCGAGTCTCTAGATTAAAGGGCTAGTTCTATTGCACAACACCTAAAAATAACCACTAATATACTTGATTTTAAGGAAAAAGGATATAATAAGATAAAAAATAATATAATGGAGTTTATGAACCATAAAAAACTCCACAAATTACTTGAACATTCACTATGAAATAACAAGTACGAGTCTAATTTTAAACTTAGGCTTTTCCTAACATAATACTTCACTATGAAGGTAGAATACAAAGTACTTCTCAAGTGAGGTGATAATTTTTTTGAATAATAGACTATAATAACACTTTTATGCATTTTAAATCATATAAATCTATCATTTACACTTCATAATATCTAATTTAAAGTAGATTACTCACACTAAGCATGAAAGAGATAGATGAGTGCAAGGAAAGAGAACTATCACTTGTTACTCATTAACGAGCTACTTCACACACTTATGAAATAATTTTAGAAACTAAAACCATTTTGAATATTTATTTTATAGGAAAAATTAGTATTTAATTTATTAGGGCTTCTCCATACAAACTTGTGGATGATTTATAATGCCAAAAGTGGCATCTTATAAAGAGAAATGAGGAAGAGAGAGAGAGAGAAGGGGGTGTAGAGGAAGGAGATCGCCAAGTGTCCACATTAGAGTTTAAAATAAAAGGGATTTATAAAGAATTTAAATATGTCCCTAAGGAAATATGTCTCACATTTGAATATGTTTCACCATCCAAGTGGCGTAGGAGTTAGAAACTCAGCTTGACACCTTGCACATCTTCTTTAACACTACCCTTCTTTGCTTATGAGAAGTGAAAAATGGAAATTTTAATAATAAATTCACCATGAATACATATATAAATTATATTTTTACACCTTTATTAAATTTATAAACTCTATTGATTTGACATTTTATTGGTAATCATCATACATGTGCTTAGGTGTCTTGAAATCCCTTCATCTACCATGCCTAGCCTTATCCAGATGGATCAAAAATTGACTTCAAATTCATAAAATTACTCTATATCCATTAAATTAATTAAAATAAATTATCATATCTGAATCAATCCATTTTGGTTCATGGATCAAATCTCAAGACTTCTTTCACCTTTAGCTCTCATCAGGCCTCTTTTCCTTGTATTCCTAAAATCATGTAAACCTCCTTGTGTAGGAGAATGTATGAATTATCCTAGGAAAATAAATAAATATTTGAGTACTAAATATTTATTCATTCCAATTTTTAGGTCCTGAGAGTGATTGGAAGTGTGACTTTTCTATTGTTATCTTCTCCCAATTAGGCCTTAATTAGGCTTCCTTGCTTAGAAAACTGATTTTCTAATCTAAATCTCTCCCACACATGTGAAACCAAAAAAAAATCATGTAATAAAATTAAAAAAACCCATCACCAACCTTTTTTCCAAATTTTAGTTCCTAAAACCCTATGGAAGTGTGAGAACCATGAAATAGTCTTGAAACCTAGTCTATTTTTGAGCCTATTGAAGACTGCCTTGAAAAATGAGGTTTGTTTGGTCAATTAAAAGATATAATGTACATATTTTTAGGATTAAATAGATGAAACAAATCCAAAATGAACTCTTTAAATATTTTTTAATTTTTGCATTGCTCAAAACCCTAAAAAACACCTAAAATCCTTACAAAATAGGGCATTTGATGTAATCCATACAACTACAAGTATAGAAAAAGTACACATTAAGAATATAATTGGAGTCTATAATTTTTTTAAAGAGGATATAGGCTCAAAATATGTCATCTCATATGATTTAGAGACAAATCTTATACATCGGGTGTCTATTAGGGTTTTAGGAGGGTTTAGAGTGACTTAGGTTCTTAACGATTGTTCATAAAAATTAGAGACTTAAATCCTAAAAAAATTCCAAAATTTTAAAGTGCACAAAATTAATCAACTTTTCCTAGGTGATAAGGTTCCCATGCATGCCATCCATATAGTTTTGAGTTTAAAAAGTTGACTTTTGGGTTGGAAATAGGCCATTTAAGAGGGGTCTAAGTTATTAGCCTTTGTACATGAAGATCAGAGGTCTAAAACAACAACCAATTAAAAAATATTGAAATATGGGGACATATTTATCATCCATAAAATCCACTAGGTTCCATGAGTAGGTTCATGATCATAAAAGGTGAGAGAAAATTGGTCTAGAATTGTAGTCTTGCATTAAGAGAGTTTAAGGTGGTGTCCAAGGCTTAAGTGCCACTTTTTTTACCTTTACATACCTATATATTCATTAATATGTTTTATGAATAAATTTAATACTAATTAGTGCTCTTATTTTTCATTTTTACCCCAAATAAAACCACTTATTCATGATTGTTCATAGGTTTTGCCTATGTAGTGTTCTTAGTTTTAGGCTCTATAGGTTTGAACAGAGCTTATCTACATTTCCATTCTTTCTCATTGAGTCTAAGTATATTATGGAGATATATTATCACCATTAAACCATTCTAAAGATATTTTACTTCCCTCAAACCTCTCATAGACATTTAACTCTCTCAAATAAGGTAATATCTTTCATGAGGGTAGTCAAGCTTGTAGACACCCATTTGACTATGTATGTAGGGTTGGAATGAATTTATTTGGTCATATTTATCATGTTTATTTTTTATTTATTAAAATTTTAATGAATATCAATTTGTCTCTTCACTCATCAAAACTCAATTCCACCACAATGTTCTTTTTATGTTTATGACCAGATTATTTACCTTGTAACCTGTAAGTGGTCATTAGGGTGGTCTGACTACATTTGAGGGTTTTAATACTTATATTGATAATAAATAAACATATTAATGACTTATTTACAATATTAGAGTTTATAACTCTCTCAATTTTCATAAAATCCTTACACACACACTTGTTCCTTACACATGTCTAGTACATGGTTGTAGGTGACTACTTGGGGATTAGAGTGTTAAACCTTGACAAATGACCATTCTAAATTAAGTCATTGATAACCTAAAAGTAAATAAAAATTCATTATAATATTCTTATAATTTCAATACAACTTCCCTTGGCCTTTTTCTAGCATTTTAGAAACCTTTTCTCTCTGATCTCTGTATAGACCTATGCATAAGCATTAAGGATGTATACCTAATCTTTTGGACCCTCATTTGATTCCAAAAACACTTATATGTCTACTAATTTTTGACTCCTCTCATTAATATCTAAAATTAGTCATGTTTACACATTTTCCTTCTTCTCAAGATAATTAATCTTTGTCTAAAAAGAGGACCTACATGCCTGTAACCTATAAGTCTCTTTTCTTGCTTGTATAAACTTGCTAAGATTAACTTCCTGAGATATTTGCACTTGGATTTTCATTATTTTATTGTCAATTATCATGACACCTAACTAAAAAACTTATTTAACTTCTAGCTAAGCATTTTGCCATCCTTAAAAATTATTCCTTTATACATACAAGCCTATGCATACAATCAGTTCTTATGTAAGGTTTATACATGAAAGTTGGAGATCCTAAATCCATTCATGATTATAATGATTATGTGTATTACATCAAGGTAAAATGAATATTTTATGAGTCTATTATAATTTTTTCCATTACCAAAACATCCCAAACATGAATCCTAGGCCATGAATATCCACCTAAAAGTTTACAGACCTATGGGTGGATGAAACACATCCAAGTCTTTGTAAAGAGTGTATTTTAATTTCATATTTATTATATTGAGCTTAAATTTTTTTTATTAATGATATTATCATGTTTTATCATTGATTCTCATTTCCAATTGGGCCAAAACTAAACCTTTGTCCTATAGGAAACTATTCATTCACAGTGTCATGCTTCCATGAGTGAGAAACTTGGTATCTCTTGAAGGATTATCAAAAAATAACTAATTATAAAGGAGAGGACACATGAATCATAAAATAATGAAAGTTTTTCCATAAAAAATGAATTACTTGGAAACTTTTGAAGGTGGCATCACTTCAATCCAATCAAAACACTTGTATCAGAGATGTCATGCTCCATACACTTGAGACACCTTTATCCTTAATGAAGGTACTTCATGAAGTTTAGATGGTTGATGAAACCAACATTGAAAGGACTATTTTGACCTCTGAAAACATCCCAAAAGAGATATTTTCCTCCATCAAATTTTGGAATGAATAAACAGGAGAAAAACCAAACCTTTCTTGAATGGATAAGGCATAATGACTTGATGTCACTCTTAACAATTATTAATAAATGAGGGGACATGAATATTAAAACCAAAGGAACTAAATTGAATCTAATTATGACCCCTAACATTTACCAAATTTTTATACCCCAACTCTCTCTCTCCTGGTCGTACCATGCATTTAAATTTTTCCTTTCTAAGCTTTTAAAGGCAATAATAGAGGAGAGAGAAATATCTACATTTTTAAGACCTAAAACTTGATCCCAAGCTTGAATCTAGCCCATGGAAGTCCAATATACTTTTTGAAACCATTTTCTCTTGCAATTTGATCTTTTAAGGCCATAACAGTGCCCAAAAGTGCTTGTAAAGGAGTATTTTACCTAGTTTAGGTGTTGAACTACAAGTTTCATCAGGTTATGACTATCTCTAACCCGTATATAGAATTATGTATGTTGTGAAACTTATCTCAATGTTTTCCCTTGAAGGTTGTACATACCATTCCTCAAAATTAGGCCAAAAGGTGACCAAAATGACTTTATGGTGCATAATAACATTATAAGAGGTTAATACATGATAATATGACTTTCAAGACACATTAATAACCTTTTATAATGAATAATTACTATGTTAAACCTTTGACCACACTTGACAAAACCATGACTCATAAATGACCTTGAGACTATGCAAGCACATATGAGACCAAATCTTAAATAAAGTTAGTTAAAGACTAATGTGACCACCTAGAGATCATTAAATGACAATTTAAGACCACTAAAATATCATAAAAACACCATTTAAAATATTGAATAACCCTATGAAAAGTTTCAACCTATATGAATTGACCATTTTGATTTTGGGGTCAAAATTAGTCAAGTCCCATGCAAATGTTTTGTGATTTTTTTGTAGCATGGTGACTAACTAGGTTTCATATTGAGGATATAATCTATTATTGATATTGAGGGGTATTCCTAGGATTATTTCCAATTTCTTATATAGGGCTATCATAGATTCAATATTCCCTAGAAGAGTGCTAAGGCATCAAGTGTGTGGTAGAAGGTGATGAAATATATTAATATCCTCCTTTGTGTCTGAGGAGTCTTATTCAAGAAAGATATTGGAAAGGGGATAATGTGTGCATTCAAGGAGGTTATTAGTGTGCTAGTTTTTTGTATACATATTTTGTATGACATGGGAAGTGATTGTGTCTTCTTATTGTGTTTTCAAGAAAGTGTTAAATTCAATGATGAGCAATATTTATAAGGAATCTTGGTCATCATCCTCAAATTATACCCATAAATATTACTCTCCTTATAATTAAGGTTGGGTGGTGGATATAAAACCAATTTCTTTGTAGTGTTTCCATTGGAAATGAACATATTCCCAATCTTATAGCCAATGAATGCATCAATTATAGCTAGCTAAATTCTACCTAAGATTAGAGAGTATCCACTAGGTTTGATTTGGGTTTTAATATCATAAAATCAATAGGATGTTCACATGAGTATACTATGATAACAAGGTCTTATATGGCTCCTTTGGTTTTTAAAATTGAATAGTCTATTGTATTCACCTAAAATTGGTATTTGGATGCTAAGAATATTGCTTGAGACAACCTATTCCTAGCTTAGCTCTAGACCTATCCTTGAGCCTTTATCATACTTTTCTAGCCATTATGTAGACTACAGACATATTTTACCAGCTCAAACATAGTCCCAAAATAAAATTCCTATATCCCAACCCAGTGTGCCCAACAGTCTACCAGTTAGACACTAACACCACATTAAGGACATCAGAGTCACATGGTACTAGTGTCCCTAACTTGGCACTAATATCCCTTTCCCTATATATACATTTTATTATTTTCAAAAGTTAAAGATAACTATAAACACAAGACTATTTGATATCTATCCACTAGATGGAAAATAGATGTAAAAAACCTATTCAAATACGAAACAATTTGAGAAAAATTAAGGTATTTGATCCCTATTCTGCCCTACTTTTGCATACTACCATCTAAAACTTCACTAATCTTATATTTAAAATATTTCAAATATCAAGCACACTCAAGGCATTCAATACCACTCTCTTTCTAGCATTCACTTGCACTTACACCAAGCACTAGGTAGGATAACTACATCAGGCTTGATCCCTCCTTGGAGTATTGTTATGTAGGTAATTATCTTGAAAATGGGGAGTTAAAGATGTCTAGACTATCTTACTAATGAAAACACATTTTTATATCATGCCATACTTTTAAGGAGGATTAGGGTTTGCACACTAAATCAAATATTCTAGTCATAATATAGAGTTTTAGATTTCATGCATGTAAGAATAAAACCTAGAAACATAAGTGCAGGTACTCAAAAAATAGGAATAGTATTATAAAGAGGAAACTAGTGTGATTTTGAGGACACTAGATCAACATGATGTTACTATCTAGGTGGGGCACTTTTGTCCAGTGATGAATCAGAGCCTAGGACCCTCTTAATTACACTCAGACATATCTAGAACCCAATTTTTAGAATCTAGATCTTCTGTGATAGTAACTTTCTAGATAAGTATCTATTTATGCATATTCATTACTATTTTTATAAATTCAAAAGAAGTCATAATCTATAAAAAATTAGTGGTTAATTATTACATATTATTTAAATAATTTAGACATCTCATCCCTTTAATCTAACTTAGGATTTACAGATGTAAAAACCCTAAAAGGTTAAATCATTTGGTGAACCTGACTTACCTCAAATATTTCTTCAAACCCTAGTTTGCATTAATCCAAATTTTTTTCCAATAAGTCAAGGTTACATACTTATGATATTTTTATTTTTTTAAGATAACCTAGCTAATTAAATAAATTTCATATTAGGGTTTAAATTTATTTGAATATAATTTAAATTGTTACAAAAAAACTCTCGATTAAAAAAATACCCTAACCATAGATGATCTTAGGGTTTATATATTTTTTTAATATTTTCATTAGCTATTATAAATTTTTAAAAATTCATATATCCTATTTTAGTATCTCTATTCTAATTTTCTTACTATATGACATTTGAAATATATCTCTCCCTTTCATTAATAATAAGTGCTAGACTAGGTGGTAATCTTATAGATCATATTTATATTACTACTATCCAAGGTATAACATGGATAAGGAACCTATCATAACTCTAGTTATGCATCCTTCACACCCTAATTATATGGATTTAAATGATAATGCATTTGAATATGAACAATACAACCAAGATCAAGATGAGGCACTCATTAAAAATTGGGACACTCTCCCTCCACTTAACAATAATGATATAATTATGAAAAAAGATGAGGTATTACAAGGATTCAAAGATATAATTTGAGAAAAAACCTTGATCATGCATATATCTTGTAAGCCATATTGGAAATCAAGAATAAAATAAATAATGGTGAATCTTTAACTCCCCTATTTAATAACATTTTACACCTCTAGTGGGGCCAACTCAACCAACTCAACTAGCACAATCTAAGATTGTAATTCAACAACCATTAGTGATAGATACACCAATTATGGCTAGTTTATCCACTCCATATGTATAATACCTTATGTATGAGATTCATACTTTGTAGTCTAATATGTTGCATCTCGATAAGGAGACAATAGGCCATCACACACCTTAGCTTCTAAAATTATTTTACATACACCTTGGGCACATGACATAACAACAACTCTCTTGTCATCTAGTTTTGTGGCACCTAAACTTACATTATATGATGGAAAGGGTGACACAGAGCATCATCTTAAAACTTTTCATGCAACATGCTTGGACTATATGTCCAATGATTAGTTTCTTACAAATTTATTTCCATGTAGTATCAAGGATTATGCCCTACAATGGTTCTATGATTTACCAAATCAATATATCATGACATTAAATCCTTTAGCCAAATTTTTTCTAACACATTTATATGATAAGATATCATATGAATATGGCACAATTAAAGTAAAATTTGAATGAACCTATTACAAATTATGTCTTATGATACAAGAAAATATTATCCAAATTGACTAACCCCATGGTAGATAGAGAGCTTCAAGACATATTAAAATAAAGTCTCTTACCATCATTGCATGAAGATATATTGTTCAAGAGGCTTCCTATATTTTATAATTTATGCCAAACAATCAAGGAAAGAGAGGTTAAGCTCTTATTGATGGGCAAAATCAAGTACACAAATGGATCATAATAAACTATTAAGATTTTAAACGAACCTCCATACAAGGTAAGGGACACATAAAACAAAAGTGATCAAAAGGCCACAATCAATGAAAATTTCAAGCTATCTATTACATTAGTTTTATACAATCCTCAACATAGAGTTTTCTCTAATATTCTAGAGTCACTAGCATGGGTTCTACCCTCCCATTAAAAAGGTTAATATGACACAACCTCTTCTAAAGAAATATGATTCAAATGCATTTTGTGAGTATCACAGGGCACCAAGCTATATAAAAAATAGATGCATTAACTTAATGCATAAGATACAAGATATAATTAAGGCAAATATTACTGATGTGGGCATACCCATAGAGGCACCAAAACCATAACAAACATAGGCTAAGGCATTAACTATATTTTCATATCCTTTCTTAAAGCATACAATGAATGAGGTAGAGGGAACATTAGGTGTTCACTATACATACCAAGCACACCCACCACTAGATTCATATCACATAGTTATAAAAGCGACACATCCATTGCATAACATTATTGGCATGTACCATACTATAGTGCCACCTCGACCACTTATCACATTTTTAGATACGGAGATTGTGGATGATGACAAAAATTTACATGTTATATTCATATGAGCATATAAATACTACCATACTATTCAAAGTGTTATGGTTTAAAATAGGTCAATCATAAACATGTGCAATTATGACACTATTATATCACTTGGGTTATATAGTGTAGGATATATTCCCCAGAGATATAGTCACTAGTATTTTTAGTGGCTATGTATAGATCTCCATCGAGGAGATTGTGATTTCATTATAGATTTGACAAGAACACAGCCAATCAATTATTAGTCATACCTAGTGTTGTCACTAGGATTTTCACCCCTTGAGGAGATGTCTCAGCTCTCCTCATCCAAGTGGCACAATTGAAACACCACTAGGCTATGGGTAGCCTAAGAATGAGGTGAATCTCTAGATAGGGATAACTCCCTTGATGTACCACTTTTAGATCACTACTACACCTATAATTTCAAGGAAAATGGAGAGAAAACTAAAGGTAAACTATCCTAAAGGTGGTGATACACCAAATTAATTGACAACTACCAAGTAGCTCCATATCACACATGAGACCAAGAGACTAACTAGGCATACACTTCTCTAATCTGTATCTTTTCACATTAGTATTTAATTATGAGGTTGTGATAAATATTTAGGCTAGGAGGACTAGATAAGAGGCCTAGAATGGAACTATTAAATATACTAACTCACTCAACCTTGACACTTCATATAACACTTCACATGACCTACAATAAGAAGCTTTCAAGCTACAAATAAGTGACAAATTGAGACAACAATGCTAAGGAAACAACAATCATCACTAAGAAAGATAAATAATTCAATTGAAAACAATATGAATAGTCATATAAGAGGTAAAATCAGTAGTCTTTATTGATCCATGGTATCCAAATGAGTAGGGCTTCACCATACTCAGGTGGAACATGCTTACAATAGCAAAAATGGCTAGTTTGTATAGAATTTGAGAGAAAGAAGAGAAAAAGGAAGTCCAAAGGTCAAAAATACAAGTGTAAAGCTAATAAAATGGGTTAAATGTGCATGAAAATAGAATGTGAAACTGATCATGCAAATTCAGAAGAGACAAGTGGCATCCCAAGTCATGAAACTCTTGAAAAGTGGCATAGGAGTTCTCATTCTTCACAAGAAAACTGTCTTCATCATTCACCCCTATTGGAATGTCCCAAAACTAACTAGGGATATATATCATGATTGGAATTATAGGGATGGGTTATGTAAATTCTCTTCCATGAATTGTCTACATTCCTAATCACCTAGATTCCTTTTAAAATTAGCCATCACTATTTGTAGTCAAAGAAACTCATTTTTTAGTCACCCCTCACACTTGGACTCAAAATTAGCTTAAATTTTACATGAAATTCCATAAAATGGAGTGTATGACACTTTAAAATACCTTCCATGGCCTTATATTACTTGGGTAAACTTTAAATAAGCTCCCACTTGAAGTTTTCACACTTCTCACCATCTTGCTCACTTTGCCAGCTTTGACTGGCTAAGGTGAATCTATTGGTAGACACACTTAGGAGTTTTTATGAATAATTAAATGACCATAGTGAGTTATAATAAGTATCTATATTCCTCAAAAAATTTATTTCATCCCTTGAAAGTTCTTAGAACCTATATAATGCATAAAATAGTCAAAGGAATTAGTTTTGTACCCTGTCCGTATAAATAAGGAACAACTCAATTAGATGGAAATGGTATTTGGAGAGTCCCCTATAAGATAAAAGAATTTTCAAAACCATTATGGTCCATTAGGATAAATATCCTTCCTTGTTTTACCAATCATGTCCTTTTCAAGGGTTTGCAAGGGTTTTATGTCCTTTAAGATCTTAAGCTTTGTTCATAAAGATGGAACATTGAAGTTGAAAAAAAAATTCCACAAGATCAAAGTTAAGGACACCTGATAACCTCTCCAAACTCCTTGGATCTCCATTCATAACCCTAGATAAGATATGAACTTACAAAGTTTCCCTATCGAGCCTTTCTTTCCATTTACATAGGACATGATATAGTTCTAAGACAAAAGTGTCTCTCCTTGTGGTTTCTATACATACCAAGAGATTGAATTTTTTTTTTATGATACCATAAATATGTATAAATAAATTATAATTATTTCCTATAGTTGGTAGTGAAAGTGACCCTCCATTTGGCTTTAGGCTTAAATCATGTTTGATAGGACTGTCTACAACATTGAGGGTTTAGGCCACCTTATTGAGTTACATTATTATGTGTATAATTTTAATGTGGTTTATATTGCATTAATATTCCTACACCTATCTAAAATTCTCAATCATTTCTTGGTCCTACCTTTCATCCCTTCTTTCTAAGATTGTAGGGTTTGTGTACAAAGGGAATGCCCTTTGTCTGAGACAAAATAGAGGGAACTTCCCCTATTTACTTAGATAAAGTGAATGTTGGAGAGGCTTATCCAAGTTTTAAAGAAACTTTTTAAAATTTTTGGGCCTTTGGTCATATCATTTAACCTCATAACCTTTTCAAAACCCAAAATAAACTCTTAGAAGGTAGACTGTGTGCAGGATTTATGATGTGGACTGTGTATTACCTGATTAGGACCTTATCTCTACTTTATTTACATTTTAAAGAGCCTATATATATATTCATGGCTATGATGAAGGTGATATATGTCTGTTCATCACTTAAAATCCCTACATACCTCTTCCCATACCTTTATTGGTCAAGACTATGTGCAATATTCCTAATTGTGTTTGCTTCAAGACCTCATACTTGTATGTTAATTTGCATGTTTTGAGATTGATACAATGTCTTTTGATCAAATTATAGTCTCTTAGGATCATTATATACCTATTTTGGCCCATTTTCTTCATCCTTATGCATTACCCACACTCACAACCTCAAACTTACTATCTACCATAGTCAAACACAATCAACTATGTTGGGAAGAGTAAAACCCTATAGATGAATATTCCTTTTGGAATAGGTTCACATTTTAGATCTCATGATACATTTTTTATCATCTCCCATCATCCAAAATTGATTATTCCATGTTAAATATTCTATCTTAGACTATGTACTCCTATACTTAGTTGTAGGTGAGTATTTTTTGCATGATGGGACACCTATAGGTGTAGATTAGACCTTGAAACATCACCAATCAACTCCTCTTGATTGTATCTATGACCATTTATATTCCATTCAATCAATAAGGTCTTAAAAACATATGAATATTCATTTTTTTCACTTTAGGATATCAATAGTCACTCAAAGGCTCAATTCTTGTTGATGTAAATGTAGGATTTTAGTGTTGAAATAAGCAACTTTGAGCCTTCGAATAACTACCCTAAAATAATATTATCAACTTAATATTTTTTAGAGATCCTATTTTCATAGAGGATACAAGTCATACACATTTAGATGCTTCAAATATCTTTGTAACCTTGTTATAAGATATCCATAAAATGGCCCAGACCTCTATTTTCACCTTTTTGGGAAAATGTCCTTGAACTCAGTCATTACCTCTTCTAAGATGGTTTAGACTTCCATTTGCCCATTTGAAACTTAAAAAAGGTATGTAATGATAAAAAACACATATAAATACTCTAATGAATGTTTTACCACTTGTTTCATTGATTTAAATGACTCTTTGGCTTTTTATGATACCACTTGTAGGTGGACATTTGCATCACTTGTAGGTGGACATTTGCATCTATATAGGTAATAAGAAAATTTAAGTAGTATACAAGATATATATGTTTATGATAAATTGTATGACATAAAAAATTATTAAAATTCACTCATATAATTATTATAATATTTAAACACCTATCAAATCTCCCATCTCATCATGGTGCCATCAAGGAGTGACTCCTATTGGTACATTTGAGTTGTATGTAGGTAGTGGAAAGAATTGGAGCAATGTGTATAGATGAATGGCCTCATGGACATACTTAAAATCATTAAAAATTCCTCAAATTTATGTTTATAACTATGGGGATCTTGGGACAAGTCTCAAAACCTTTGTTCCAATGTGATATCCTCTTGCAAAGACTTGAAATAAAGTAGACATTGGTAGTTAGTTATTGGTTGTGTGGTGTATGAACCTAAAACCAATATTTCATCCTCTTAAAATATTAATATGGACTCCATTAAGATAATAATAACCTAAAAAATTTAATATATCTTCATTAATACTCCATGAATAAGCTAGGAAAGATTGACACTCATGACTACCATTAAAATTGGGTAAAGAGTTGACTATGAGCATGCCAAAACTACAAGTTTGATCAAATCCCGATGTGATGAAAAAAATGAAAGGGGTAAATAATTATATATTTAAGGCATGGGAAACATCACATTATATTCACATGAAACGTTTGTAGAGAACCAAATATTTTACAAACAAGGAAACCTTGATTGAGATTGCACATGGTGACACCTTCCTGCAACATGAGATGAATTATCTATCAAAACACCATGAAACATGACATAAAGCATGGAGATAATTTTAGGAAAGATACAACATCATATGGAATCAAAATCACCATCTAAATTTTATGGACTTATCCAAATTAGATAAAAATCTATAGGGTGCAGGAAATAATGAGTATAAAAACACAATCAACTTGTTAGAGATGATTCATAAATAATAATTAACCAATATTTGAAAAATTATTATTAAAATTAATCTCTATGAGTTTAATATCACCCCCCAAATTCATTTGGTCTCAAACCTCTTCTAATGGTTGTACCAAGCATGAACCTGCTAATCATTTCTATGTGTCTAGAAGGATGAAGAAGGATCAAAATGGTTTTAGACATTTTTTAGCACTTATAAAGAATTTCAAGATGTGATATGAGTCTAAGGAAAATTAATAGACATTATATGACCTTATCCCATGTGTTACCTTCCCTCATGGGCCATACAAGTGCCAAAATCCTCTCTTTTCAGTTGGTTTCTTGATTTTTAGCTAGATAACCTATAAGATTCAGATGGGACTGACATTATTGATAGGGAATATAAATTATTGGATGTTTTAAAGGAAAATAAGATATTAAACACTTATAAAATAATTCCACTTACATTTATGACCTTTGAATGGCTACTAAGTGAATCAAAATGACATATAAAATAATTAGGCCATGACTAAGGCTAAAAAGGCATCAATTACATCAAAAAGACTATAACATATCCTATGACAAAATATTAAATCCTTAAAACATATAAAAATCAAATTTTTACCTGTAAGGGTCCTAATTTGACCTTGAAGTCAAATTTGGTCAATAAAATGGTGACTCATAGGGGTATAATGCATGTTATATTAAATATCAATAGCCTTATCATATCCATGGGATTAGGGAGTCATCTAAAGTCTAAAACAAAATAAGAAAACCTGACACTTGATAATAACACTTTAACCAAGATAATATAATTGATTACCTCAACCACATAAAACAAAATACACACACAAATAAAACCAAACACACTAACAAGATACACACATGTGCTCAAAGCACTTAGGGAAAATAGGAAACAAAAAACTATGCACAACTATAAACTAAGCATACTTCCTTTCTAGGATAAAAATGAATTTTCCTTGAATCTTTTTTTTCATGTGATGAATCATAGTGCCAAGTATGTTTCTCTTTGGATTGGATGCTTGGTAGATCAGACCTATTCCTTGGCACTTTACTTGATCTACTCTCAAGTAGATCATCCTTAAATATATCTCTAAAGTAAATTTATTCCTCTTGAAATTATAAACATACCTTATAATAATACCCTATCTTCATCTCATGATCAACTTATATCTTCTTAGTAGGCATGGCTTTAAGATGAATAGTTTTTTGTTCCTTAGAAGATTGAGGCCAATAGAAGCTTGTTTTATCCTTCAAAAGTTGAAGTGTTTCTCCTAACTAGTTGAGAGGATGATAACCCATTTTGATGATTTAAAACATATAATCATGGGATGAATATGCCTCTTAAAAGGACAAATATGAATGTTGCTTCTTCTTTGCATACCCACTTGTGTGTCAAGGCTATCTTCTCCATTTTTGACTAAATCATAGCCTCGTTAAAGAGTATAACCTACTCCAATGATTACAAACAAGTTATCCCAAGTCTGATTAGAGACTTGTTCTTGCCCCTCTATGATATATTGGATAGTTATGGAAGAAGTAATGATGATTTACTCTTCTTGAACATAAGGAATACATTCTTCAATATCAACACAAATAGAATATTCAACATAGGAAATCACCTCTTCTTCAAAATTTAGAATCTCTTGAGGGATCTCAACTTGTATCTCAACTATTATATCCTGAATTTTATTTTTAATAACTAAAATATCCTCAATTTATTTCTCCCTCTTGGTGATGCCAATGCTAAGCATTTTGTAATCAAGTGACTTAACCCAATAAGGTTGAAAAGTAGCTATTTTTTATTCAAGTAAGAATCCTAAATTATTATCAACCAAATTATTCTCTTTAGGTTCCCATACCACAAATACATCAAGGCAAAGGGTGATAGGGTGAGGACAATATGAACTAGTTGGTGGAGGTGGAACATATAACTCAACATTAGATTGAGAATGAATTTTAGGGGATCATTTTTAGAGTTCTTGAGAAAAAGGAGGTAAACCTGGGGCTAAAATAGCTTGAATTTCTTCCTTCCATTTGAAAATAACTTCATTGACATCTGATTCAACTTGATCACTCTCTTGAGGAAGGTTAGATGGGGTGTGTTTATGCATATGATCTTATTTTGGCTCTAAACCTTACATTACACCTTGACTCAAAAATTTCATTCTTAACTCTAACTCTTCAATTTACTTGGCTAGTTTCTCTTGGAAAAGTCTCTCTTGAATTTGATAGGCATCTTCATGAAGAAGGAAAGAAGGGGCTTACATAGGATCAAGCTCTTTTTCAACTTCACACTTTATCTAGGATTTTATACCCTTTATTTTCCCATGATTCAACTACCTTATTCTAGATTAGGATGTTAATATTAGGAGTCTCTTCTTGAGGCAGTGATGCAATTTGAGGAGTGGATGAAGTGTTCAAGAAACTTGGGATCTCCTTAGGCTTAGATTTTCCACCTTTTCTCCAACTTGGGATCTCATTCTAGAAATCTCTTCTTGATGTGGGGATGTAATGGGAGAGGGAAATAAGGGCTTAGATTCCACTTTATTTATTAATAATATGGACTAATTCATCTACTTATTGGATAACTCAATCTACCTATCAAGGTTTGCTTCAAAAACCAAGTTTATCTTTCAAACTCTCTCTTATACCTAATTAGGAAAAATATGTCTTTGATAAGCTTGATTGGGTTCATGAGCAGGGGGCAAGTAGAAATGATAGCAATATTGGGGAGGTGGATAAAAGGGTTGATATATTTGGTGAGGCTGTTACTCATGAACTCTTAGCTTATTTTCTAAGGATGAGACTAGACCACTCACATCTAGCATCTCACTTGTGAGCCTTTGCTAATTTGATATCTAAATAGGTGCCCATTCTCTTTTAACTAGATCTAATGCATCTCTCACATTATGAATGAAATGAATAATAACATCTTGACCATGTCCCCTTTGTGTGTTAAGATATATTATGTACCTCTCATATCCTAAGAGAGTTTGATTGAAAGTTAAAATGGATTTATTTGAGAAGTGACTAGGTTGACTATGAGGAGAAATATATTGAGAAGGCTAGTTAGGATTGATAAAACTCATGACAAGGTTGATAAGGGTCATATTGAATCTGGTAAGGATAATGACAAGGCTGATAATAATCATACAAAGGTTGATAGGGAATTCCATAAGCTTGAGATTCTCATCAACTTGTGTAAAATAATACTTAACACCAAAACTAGACATGGAACTTCATTGGCAAGCAAGAACACAAGGAAAAAATACCAACAATATTCTAAAGGAAAACCTAGGTTGCTTGAATAGCTGATGTAAATTTAGAGTTTCCATTGATGCTTGGATAGATGCCATTAAAAGCCTGATGTATTGAAAGATAACACTAAAAACATTTTAACTTCTTGCATAATGAGTCCCACTAAGCATGCCAAAAATTATTATCACTTGGATTTGTACCCCTTGAAGAGATGTCTTATCTCTCCTTATCCAAGTGGCACAATTGAAACACCTCTAAGCTATGGGTAGCCTGATAAAAAGGTGAATCTCTATATAGGGATAGCTCCATTGATGTACCAATTTTAGATCAATACTACACCTATAATTGTAAGGAAAATTGAGATAAAACTAAAATTAAACTATCCTAAAGGTGGTGATACACCAAATTAATTGATAAATACCAACTAGATGCGTGTCACACATGAGACCAAGAGGTTAACTAGGCATACACTTCTCTAATTAGAATATTCTCACATCAGTATTTCATTATGAGGTTATGATGAATGTTTATGCTAGGAGGACTAGACAAGAGGCCTTAAATGGAACTATTAAATAGACTAACTCACTCAACCTTCACACTTCATATAACACTTCACATGACCTATAAGAAGCTTTCAAGCTACAAATAGGTGAGAGAATGAGATAACAATTCTTGGGAAACAATAGTCATCACTAAGAAAGATAAATAATTAAAGTGAACACACTATGAAAATTCATAGAAGAGGTAAAATTATTAGTCTTTATTGATCCATGGTATACAAATGAGTAGGGCTTCACCATACTTAGGTGGAGCGTGCTTAGAATAGCCAAAATGGCTAGTTCTTATATAACTTAAGAGAGAAAAGAGTAAAAGGAAGTCCAAAGGTCACAATGCCAAGAGTTAAGATGAGAAAATGGGTTACATATGCATGAGAAGAGAATGTGAAACTGATAATGCAAATTTATAAGAAACAAGTGGCATCCCAAGTCATGAAACTCTTGAAAACTGGCGTAGGAGTTCTCATTCTTCATAGGAAAACTATCTTCATCATTCACCCCTATTGGAACGTCCAAAAACTAACTAGGGATAGATGTCATGATTTGAATGAGAGGGAGGGGTTTTATATATACTCTTACATGCATTGGATGTATTCCTAATCACTTGGATTCATCTAAAAATGAGCCATCATTATTTGCAGTCAAAGAAACTCCTTTTTTAGTCACCCATCACACTTGGCCTCAAAATTGGCTTATATTTTCCATGAAAATACATAAAAGGGAGTTGATGACAATTTTAAAGACCTTCCATGGACTTATATTGCTTAGGTACACTTTAAATAGGCTCCCCTTACAGTTTTTAAACTTCTCACCATCTTACTCACTTTGCCAGGTTTGACTAGCTGAGATGAAGCTATTGGTAGACATACTTAAGAATTTTTATGAAGCATGAAATGACCATAATGGGTTATAATAAGTATCTATATTCCTTCCAAATTTTATTTCATCCCTTTAAAGTCCCTATAACTTGTAAAATACATAAAATATTCAAAGGAAATAGTTCTATACCCTATTCGTATAGATTGGGAAAAATTCAATTTGATGGAAATGATATATAGAGAGTCCCCTATAGGCTCAAAGCATTCTCCAAACCATTATGGTCCATTTGGATACATCTCCTTCCTTGTTTTCCCAATTGGGTCCTTTTCAAGGGTTTTAGGTCCTTTAAGCTCTTAAGCTTTGTTTATAAATATGGAACATTGAAGTTGTAAAAAAATTACACAAGATCAAATTTAAGGACCCCATCTAACCTCTACAAACTCCATGGATCTCCATGCATAATCATAGAGAAGATATTAACTTTAAAATTTTCCCTATCAAGCCTTTCCTTCCATTTACATAGGCCATAATATGGTTCTAAGACAAAAGTGGCTCTCTTTGTGGTATATTTGAATACCAAGAGATTTAAAACCTATGTTATGATCCCATAAACATGTCCAAATTTATTATAATTATCTCTTATAGTTGTAAGTGAAAGTGACCCTCCATTGGGCTTTAGGCTTAAACCATGCTTAACAGGCCTCTCTGTAACCTTGAGGGTCTAAGTCACCTTGTTGAGTTACATTATTATATGAATAAAATATAATGTTGGTTTATATGTCATTCAAATTCCTATACTTTTTTGTAATTCTAAATAAACTCTTGGTCCAACCTTTCATCCCTTCTTTCCAGGACTATAGGGTTTATGTATAAAAAGAGTGCCCTCTTTTTGAGACAAAAAGGGTGCTTACCCTATTTTATTAAACCAAACTAATGATGGAGAGGATTATATAAGTTTTAAATACACTTTTTACAATTTTTAGGCCTTTGGTCATATCATTTGACCTCCCAACCTTTTCAAAACCCAAAATAGACTCTTAGAAGGTAAACTGTGTGTAATATTTATGATGTGGACTGTGTGTTACCTGATTAGGACCTTATCTATACATAATTTACATTTTAAAGAGATGATAGAGATCCTAATGGTCATGATGAAGGTGATTCGGGTCTATTAATCACTTTAACTCCCTACATACCTCTTCCCATACCTTGACTAGTCAAGATTGTGTGCAATTTTCCTAACTATGTTTACTTCAAGGCCTCATACTTGTAGGTTGATTTGCATGTTTTGATATTGATACAATGCATAATTATCACCTTAGAGTCTATTATTATAATTATATACCTTTTTAGGCCCATTTATCTCATCCTTATGCATTACCCACACTCACAACCTCACACTTGCTCACTATCTGCCATAGTCAAACACAATCAACTGTGTTGGGAAGAGTAAAACCCTATAGATGAAGATTCCTTTTGGAATATTTTACACATCAAATTTTGTATATAATTATCAATTTGGTATAATCTCCCATAATACAACCTTGATTATTCCATGTTAAAGCTTCTATCTTAGATTGTGTGCTTTGACAATCAGCTGTAGGTGAGTATTTTTTGCATGATAGGACACTTATAGGTGTAGATTGGAACTTGAAACATCACCAATATAATCCTATTAATGGTATCTATCCCATTTTTATTCATTTAAATCAATAATGTATTAAAAACATGGGAATATTCCTTATTTTCACTTTAGGATATCAATGGTCACTTAAAGTCTCAATTCCTATAAATGTTGATGCAGGATTTTAGTGTTGAAATAAGAAACTTTAAGCCGTCGAACAACCACCCTACACTAATATTATTGAATTCATATTTTTTTAGAGATCCTCTATTTCATAAAGGATATAAGTAATACACATTTATATTCTTCAACTCTCTTTTTAACCTTTTTATAAGATATCCACAAAATGACCCAAGCTTCTATTTTCACCTTTTAGGGAAAATGTCCCTGAACTCATGTATCACCTCTTCTAAGATGGTTTAGACTTCCATTTGCCAATTTGACACTTCAATAAGGTTTATCATGATAAAAAACAAATATAAAGACTCCAATGAATGTTTTTCCACTTGTTTCAATGCTTTAAATGACTCTTTAGCATTTTGTGGTACCACTTATAGGTTGGCATTTGCATTTATATAGGTAGTAAGCAAATTTGAGTAGTATACAAGATATATATGTTTATGATAAATTCTATTCCATCACCAATTTTTTAAATTAAATCTTATCACTCTTAAAATATTGAAACACCTATCAAATCTCACATCTCATCATGATGTCATCAAGGAGAGACTCATGTAGGTGCATTTGAGTTGTATGTAGGTAGTGGATAAAATTAGAGCAATGTGTATAGATGAATGACCTTATGGACATACTTAATCTCATTAAAAATTCATAAAATGTATGTTTTTCACTATGGGTATCTTTGGACAAGTCTCAAAACCTCTATTCCAATGTGATATCCTCTTGTAAATACTTGAAATAAAGCACATATTGGTAGCTAGTGACTTGTTGTGTGGTGCATGTACTCGTAACCAATATTGCATCCTATTAAAACATTAAAATTGACTCCCTTCATCTCTTGATAACTTTAACAAGTTAATATATCCTCATTACAACTCCATGAGTAAGCTAGGTAAGCTTGACACATATGACTACCATTGAAATTGGGTAAAAAGTTTACTGTGAGCATGATAAAACTATAAGTTTGATCAATGATTGATGTGATGAAACAAAACATGGAAGGGGGAAATATTTATGGCATTGAGACATGGGAAACATCAAATTACATTCACATGAAACCTATGTAGATAACCAAACATTATTCAAATAAGGAAACCTTGATTGAGACCACACATGATGACACCTTCCTATAACATGAGATGACTTGCCTATCAAAACACCATGAGACATGAAATAAATCATGGAAATAATTTTATGAGAGAGATAACATCATATATAATTGACATCACCAACTAGATTTTACAAACTTCTCTAAATCATAGTAAAATGTATAGTATGTTGGAAACATTGAGTGAAAAAACACAATCAACATGTTAGAGATGATTCATAAATCATAGTTAATTGATATTTGAAATTTTTTTATGAAAATGAATCTATCTAAGTGTAATATTACCCCCCAAATTTTTTTGGTTTGAAACCTCTTCTACTAGCCATACCAAGCATGAACCTACTAACCATTTCTATGTGTCTAAAAGGGCAAAGAAGGAGAAGAATGGTTTTGGACCTTTTGTAGCACTTAAAAACATGTCAAGCACTGAGATGAGTCTGAAGAATATTATACATTACATGACCTTTTCCCATGTGTCACCTTCCCTCATGGGCCATATAAGTGCTAAACTCCTCCCTTTTCAGTTGATTTCTTGATTTTTAGTTAGATAGCCTATAAAATTTAGATGGGACTAACATTATTGATAGGAAATATAAATTTTTGAACATTTAAAGGGAAATTAAGACACTTGGGCACCTTGAAAACAATGCCACTTGCATTTATGACCTCTAAATGGCTACTAAGTGACTCAAAATGACATATAAACTAATTAGACCATGACTAAGGCTAAAAAGGCATCAAATTACATAAAATGGACTATAAAATACCATATGAAAAAATATTGGACCCTTAAAACATCTAAAAATCATGTTTTTACTTATAAGGGTCCTAATTTGACCTTGAAGTCAAATTTTGTTAACACCTAGTGTAAGGGTATTTGATATATTATTGAGTAGGACAAGGTTATAGGATCTCTGAAGCATAAAATCTATAATACACCAATGCCTAAAATAGATACATGATAATCAGGTGGTTAATGTTGATGGTGTCCCATATGAGTATCCCCTGCCCCTCCCATAGATAGTTTCAACATAGTTACCAACTACAATTACAACATAGACACCAGTTAAAATTCCAACACCATTCCTAGATATTACATGGTTATAAATTATAATTAAGGATACAAATCTCATTCATATGTCATAGTGTTCAACAAAGTCATCAGTGTATGCTAGGTTCACCCTATTTTATCTACACATACACATACTCTCCCATAAAGACCATTACTAGATAGACCCCTACATCAGAGATACATCATAGATTTTAGTGGGCCTTCCTCTAATTAGTTTATGTTGAGATAAATTCTATTGGATTCTAGGGGTTCTTAGCATAGGTAACCTACATCACCTATAACTTCTTATTCTACCAGATGGGTTCTTAAGACCCCTACAGTTCATACGACATCACAGTCAATGCCATAACTTCATAACATCACTACATAGGAATATTTAGACACATATTATTCTACATAGTAGATTATGGGATCATAGTTTCCATTTCATAAAATACACATTATCACAGTTCCCTTATTCGATAAGGTCATAATGATAGTGAGTCTCCCATGAGACTCACTAGTATGGTTCCTACTCTTGCACATACTTCCTTCTCTTTCTTTCCCCTCTTATTTTTATTTGCTTGTACATAACTTATATCTATAAAATACAAAATAGTATAACATGTCAAAACACAAAAAAATTCAAATATTACTCAAAAAACATAAATTTATAGACTATATGCATTGTTATGTTTACATTTATTCTACTTATCAGATATTACATATTGATACTTATATTAGTATAGTTAGTTTTATCATACATATATGCTTCACTTGTTCTTTTCAAATGCTTAAAAATTAAATACATGACTCTAGTCCAACACACTGATCTAGACATACTATCAACTACCCACTGGGGACATATACATTGATTCAAGTTTATTTATTTGATACATCCACCCACTCATGGGCATCTCATACATAATTTATATTACCAGGTTCTATCCTTACATTCTATACATTCCAGTTGATGCATTGATATATCTTGATATTGATCATTACTACTCATTGCTAATTTTTTTGGTTGACTATCAATATTTAGACTCAGTATATGTATATCCTAGAATTTGCATAAATTTTTACTACACAATTATACATGATTTCATTTTTATCTTTCTTAGTTTAGACTTGATTGTATTTTTTTTGCTTCTTCCATTTCAAGGGCATTTAAATATGCCATTATTATTTGTCTCTATGCCAATTCTATTTTTGTATTCCTTAGACATGTAGCTATGTCCCTTGTGTGTTTTTTCTTCATTATATATGTGGACATTTAAACATTTCATTCTGTATGGCTCTAAGCTAAATTTCTTGTTTCTTGCATATGTGGAAATTTGAACATGTCCTTGTATGTCTTCATTCTCATATTTAGTGATATGTGCCCATGTCCCTTGTATTATGTACCCTTAGACTAATTTTACATTCCTTATGTGTTTTATATGTATTCTTTTTTGTATACATCTTCACCATGACACTTGTATTTTCTTATTACCCACACTAGTTTTCAATGCCATGAGGGATATCAAGCATCTACCCTTCCTACTTGGGTGTCATGATGGACATCATGCCCCATCCCACTAGGTGGCTACTTAGATTTGGTATTATATACATTTATTACATCTATCTTAACACCCTTGTGCAATGATAGATTAAAACATACATCTTACATTACCTATTCATGCTCAAATTCTTTTACATTTTGATTTTATGTTTGCCCATTGTATTGGAATATCACACAGTTATCATAGATATGATCTAGCTAACACATTTTTCAAAGATAATTATTTTAAGTATATTTCTTACACATGTTCCACTACTACCCTTAAAATAGGGGGAATTCATTGGGGTTTATCATAAAGAACAGGATCCTACATTTCTATTCAAAGATTATTTTTAACACACAAGATCAATTTTAAAAATTGAACATAGGAAATAATAGGGACTCAAAAAGTAGTTCAGTCACCTAAATTTTAGACTAGATAGACATTAGAACCTATAATAAGACACTAGTACCATATGATGCTACTGTCCACAACATGGCACTACTATCTAGTAGCTCTAAATTTAGGGAAATATAGATTAGCTAGAATAGTATACTAGGTATAATATAGATTTGCATAGGTACAGTCACAAGTTTGATAGTTATGTTTAAATTTTTCTCAAATACAGTCATTTCAGCTCAAATTCATACCAATTTATTATATTTGGGGGCATCATGCACAATATGATCACTCCTACATTTAGTTCAAATACATAGATATAGTTATTACATACTCAATTCAAAATCAATATACTCAAATATCATATTAGGGGCATGCACTTGGCACATAGTTTCCATATGTTCAATTCCACATAGGTTGATTAGATGAAATGGAAAAATCCATGTCATTCTCTATGTTATATATAATTGATATCATATTTTAGGTTGTCACCAGTTTCATGCCTTACTCTATCTATAGTTTTTGGCATTCCTAAGTGGCCTAGAGATACCCAATGTACCTGAGTGGCCACAAAATTGACATACACAGTTAGATATACCTAGTTAGATAATTTTATCACTTCACATAGTTCATTTTTAGATGCATCTACTACACATAGGTAGGTAATGATGGTGTCATAGCCTAATTGAGTTCTTGAGTCACCCACATGAGATGGTTAAACACATAGTCTTATCAAATCTATTCACATATCTTTATCCATCAAGTAGGGGTGGGAAATTATAGAGTCAAAAATAGATTGAATTTTTGAATCACCCATATATGAGGATTGAGCAAGCTATCAACTCAGTCCAAGATATTCAATGATTTGATCACTATATACAATCACACACAGAGGTTTTCACTAGGTTCATGCATTGGTTCATGTATCCAACGAGGTGTATTCCTTCTTTTCCTCTTTATTATCTCTTTACTCAGTTAATTTATTTAGCATAGTCTTTTAATTTTGATAATCTCTTAAATAAGGAGTAATTTTTACATGTTTTATTATAGGTCGTTGTTTTAGATCATGTTTCACATACGTAAACCCACATACTCAGACTTAACTACTCAACTTTGATTCCTAGGTAAGTCTAGGTGCACTTATTTTTCTTTTATCCTAGTCATTTCAATTTTTTACATGTCTAGCATAAAGCAGGGGGGGATATAATCACCTAAAATTGGTATTTGGATGTTAAGAGTATTACTTGAGACAACTTATTCCTATATTAGCCCTAGACCTATCTTAGATCCTTTATCATAATTTTATATCCATTGTGCAAAAAATAGACATATTATTCTAGCTCAAACATAGTCCTAGAACAACATTCATATATTCTAACCCAATGTGCCTAGCAGTGTTATAACTAGACACTAGCACCACATTAAGGACATTAGATCCACATGGAACTAATGTCCCCAAATTGGCACTAGTGTACCTTACTCTAAATCTCCTAAAAAATATATATATTCAAATGTGTACCCCTCCTAAGGTTTTCCTAAGTACATTTTATTATTTTCACAAGCTATGGATCACTATAAATACAAGACTATTTGACCTTTATCCACTAGATGGAAAATAAATGCAAAAAACCTATTCAAATCAGAAATAAGTTGATCAAAATTAAGGTATTTGATCCCTATTCTACCCTAATTACACATACTACAATATAAATATTCCCTAAGCCTAGATTTGAAATATTTCCAATATTAAGCACAATTAAGGAATTCAATACCACTCTCATTATAGCTTTCACTTACACTTACACCAAGCACTAGGTGGGAGAAATACATCGGGTTTGATCCTTCCTCAAAGTAATGGTATGCAAGAAACTCTCTTAATAGTGGGGTGTTGAGGATTTATAGCCTATCCTAATAATGAACACACATTTTAATCTCATTCTATACTTGCAAGGAGGATTAGGGTTTACACACTAAATTAGATATTCTAGGCACAATACAGAGTTCTAGATTTTGTTTACACAAGAACAAAACCTAGAAACATAGGTGTAGGTGCTCCTAGAAAATATGAACAATAATATAAAGAGGAAATTAACACAATTTAGAGGACACTAGAGTAATATGACATTAATATTTAGGTGGGGCACTACTGTCTAGTGATGAATCAAATGTTGGGACCCTATTGATGACACTCAGACCTGTCTAGAACCCAATTTTTAAAACCCATATCTTTTGTGACAATTACTTTCTAGATATTTATATTTTTAAGCATATTAATTAATATTTTTATAAATTAAAAATAATTCAAAAGCTATAATAAATCATTGGTTAATTATTGCATATTATTTAACTGATTTAGACATCTTAACCCTTTAAAATACCTTATAATTTACACATGTAAAAACCCTAAAAGGTTAAATCACTTACCATCTATATAATAGTGGGTGTTTCAAGAAGGCATGTAAGTCTAATAAAATATAATATTTAGTCATGAAATTAATGTATATTATTAAACAAATTAAATTATTTTGAATTTTGGTTCCATTGATGTAAACATCAACAATCAGATGCCTAGGTTAGAGTATTTGGCTAGGATAATGTTACCCAACATGATATCCACAAGTTACCAAACCACATGGATAGTCTTGGGATATTTTTATTTATGACCAATATTCCTAAGTCATAGTTATGAGAAAAATTTAGTGTAAATGGGAACATCCTTAATTTTGTGAAACAAATGGATTTTGACATAAACATTCTTTTGTTAGCCCTTGAAGTCAAATGCTGATTTTGCCTTTTTTTTTTTTAATAGTTTAAGATTCTTTAAAAAATGAGAATTATTTGGTGATAATTTTTTAGTGGTTGTGTTAGGTTAAATATCAATACTATTATTAGATGATTATGGATTAGTTGGTGTTTTTTACTTCTTCAAGAGTTTTCATTTATTATGGGTGGAGTGGGATTTGGGAGAGTATCCTGAATGAAGTTGAACATTATCAAATTCAAAAATATAAGTGGGGTAAGTTATTAAATCATTTTTATATGTTAGTTAAACCCAATTATTATTAGGATTAGGGTAAATATGGGTAGGAAATTTTGGGGTTCTTGGTGGAGGTTGAATGGAAGTGCTTGGCATTAATGCTAATTGTTGATGTAGGTGAGGTTTTGGAATTTGTTGAAAGGAATTATTTTGGTTGAGCTAAGGATAATTCCATTTCCATGAGTATTTACATTGGCTAGAGGTTAATTTATATTTGTAGGTATGATTTATTTATTATCATGGCTTCTTTTGAAACTACTTCTAGTTGGTTTGGGTTTGAGGGTTTTTTTTATGCCAATTCTAATTTAAGGTTATGGTTGGGATGTTTAATTCTTGGGAGTAGATGCATGAAAATTAATAAAAACACAAATTTATGAATTAAAATTTGGATAACTACATGATATACCTAAATTTTATGGCCTTCATGCCCATGCTTTCTATTGGCATACATATAATATCTACTCTCCATATCCTCTAATGGCATGGATATCTAATGCATTAATATATTCTTCCATTAGCTTGGATACTTTGACGTGAATAACATGTAATTTAAAATCAAATTTATTATTTAGATAATTAAGACATTATTTAATAAAATCCTACTTTATTTCTTCTTGATTCCTCTATGTGTGCAATGTATCCAACTATGTATACAAGCGACTAATGATGTCTTGTTTCACGACTTGCATCAAGTTAATAAATTCCTTCCTTGATAGTCCATTGGTATATTTGGATGATGATAGTTATGAAGCTTGATTTTTCCAAGTTTTACTCATCATTGACATTGAGTAATTATTGCAAAGAGAGTGATATATTCAAATGTAAACCTTTAGACATCAATGATATTCATTAGATCCAATGTTTTGATACATTATTAACAAATTCATTTAAATAATACTTGATTATTAATAAAAGTTTGTTTGTTTTTATTTATGCAAACTAAACATGATTCTCTCCAAGTAATATTCCAATGGTTCATCTTCATTTTGTGGCATCTGGAAGATGTCACTCCTTGTATAGTCTCTTACTTTAGAGCACTCTTGATAATTTGATAAAAAATTGACTTTCATATATTTCCAAGTGGATATTGCATCTTCCCATACCCTATAAAACATATGAGGGTTGCATCCTTGAGAGTGGCTATAAATAATTTTATCTTTTGAGCATCCTTGTTATAGTCATAATTACAACACAAGACGTCAAAATTAAAGAGAAACACATCAAGATCTTCACCAGCCATATCTCTAAATTTGTGCAAGGTGGAGAGAGGAATTTTTTTCATGGGTGTATTACCCATAGAGGTATTGATGGGAAACTTGATGGTTGTGGCCTCATAATTTTATTCATGTTTTTACCCCATGATGTTTTGGACTACTTGCAAATCAAAGAGTTTTATAAATCACTTTTCAAATCCTTTATCAAAATCTACCCATGATGTGTAATGAATAACGATTATAAGCTTTCTAAAAGGAGAGGAAAGTATTCTAACTAAGGGCAATGGAGTGGGGATTATTAGAAATTCTTTTGGGAGTTCAACAAGGACTTCATGTTTGGCTGAGTCATTAGGTTCAATAGTTTTCTCTGGAGCTAGAAGGGCTTTTATTTATATTTTAGAGAGGAGTTTAGATGAGGTTGGGGGGATAAATACTATATTCATAAGTGTAAGGTGGACAAATAGTGACTCTTTATAATGGTGTAAATATGTCATTCTCAGGGGTATGAGGATCCTCTTATTTTTTATTCTTGGACTACTTTACCATTTTAGATAATAATTCCTCTATTGCTACTTATTCAACATGTAATAGTGTTGGAAATATTGTCAATGATGTCAAAGGTCTAGCATTATTGGTGATAAAGGCCCCATTGCATTTAATATTGTTTGTAATACATATATCTTGGCTAATATGAGTTAATATTTATTTAATATTAACAAATATATTTTTGGTTGCATATGAAACAAAAGAAGGGCCCTTGGAGAAGTCAAAGACCCACGGGATAAAGAGAAAAGAAGGATGGGATGAATTTTTCCATGAAGAGTCATCTTGGGAAATTCCAAGAGTCACCAAGTGAAGACAAAAGAGGAAGGGTGTAATTTCTCATGAAGAGACACTTTGAGGAATACAAAAAGTCACCAAGATAAGGACAAAAGTGGGAAGGACGTTTTTGGTCATGAAGGGTCACCACATGACTTTTCAAAGGCAAGGATATGAAGGGTCATAAAATTTTGGCACCATTTTCCATGAGGATTGAAGGGTCACAAAGGGGGAAGGCCAAAGGTCATTTGGAAAGTTATAAATAAAGGCTTGAGAAGCCATTTGTAATATGAGAGATAGAGGTTGATTTGATATTGTAATATCTAGCTTCGAAGAGCAATTGTGAGAGATGAATATGATTTGTATTTGTTATATCTAGCTTAGAAGAGCAAAGGTGAGAGAGAGGAAAGAGATGTTGTATTGATCTATCATTTTTTGAGATAGAAACATTGAGAGATAGGTGTGTGGTATACACAAAGGGGTTAGTGCTCCTGTGGGTTGGTGCTCACGAATTATTGTTGGGTTGGTGCTCGGCAAAGGGGTTGGTGCTCCTATGGGTTGGTGCTCACAAATTATTACTAGGTTGGTGCTTGGCAAAGGGGTTGGTGCTCATGTGGGTTAGTGCTAATGAATAGTAGCTGAGCAGGTGCTCGACAAAGGGGTGTGGTGCTCCTATGGGTTGGTGCTCATGAATAGTTGTTGGGTTGGTACTCAAAAAAGGGGTTGGTGCTCCTGCAAGCTTGGCTTGCGAATATTTTTTGGGTTGGTGCTCATTGATATACTTGAGATTGTTCTCCATGGTTTTTCCCACATTGGCTTTCCATGTTATATTTGGTGTCTCTCTCTATCTTGTGTGGTGCTTATTGTTTGAGTTTTATTGCATATATTGAATGTTTGATTAAGTGGAATTTGGTTAAGTAAAAGATTTATAAGATATATGATATACTGATTCACCCCCCTCTCTATATATCCCATGCTTAACAATTGGTATCAGAGTAGGTTCTTTCAGAAAGGGTTTAACAGCTTGAAGGTAAATCAAAGAAAAGCATAAGATGGCCAAGTAGATAAAGAAGGAGAATCAAGAGTTGAAATTTATGGTTGAGGCTCTTAAAGGATAGGTCTGTATCTTGGATTCTAAGTTGGCTATAAAAGTAAAAGAAAATACGATATTTATTCAGGATCTTAAGAATCAGTTAGAGGTTGCAAATTCAATTTTAACATCAAAAGAAGAAGAGTGTAATCATTTGAAGGTTGAGTTAGGTTATTTAAAGGATAATCATGAGAATCTTATAATCAAGGTTGAGAAAGATCATGAAATATTAGTCTAAGGAAAGAAGGATGCAAGTTTTGAAGGCAAATCAAAGAAGTCGATCAGGTAGCCCAATGCTTTTAAGTCTTCAAATTCTTTTCATGGCCATTGTTTTGTTTGTCATCATGTTGGTCATAGGGCAAGATACTGTATGAGGAGAAGCAATCAGTCAAAGGGAGATCTCAGTCACATTCAAGAAAAAGGTATGAGAAATATTGTTTGCTTTTGTTGTCATAAGGTTGGACATATTGCTAAATTATGTCCAAAACAAGTAAAGAGATCTTTAAAGTTTGTCAAAGGGTACAAAGCCTATAAAAGATATTAGAAGAGTCAAATTAAGGTTTGGAGACCTAAAATAGTAAAGGTTGATCAGGTTGAGTTTAAAAGTGAAAATGAATTACTTGCTATAGTAGATAAAGAATCAGATAGGAATGATTGTGCAGAATCTCTTGTTACATTTGAGCATGAGCTTTGTCAAGATAAGATAGTTGTAAAAGTTGAGAAGATTAAAAACATCATAAATGATAAGGTTAGTAAGTCAAAAATGCTAGACATGCTTAAATGGATTCTAAAATAAAAACATAAGAAGATCAAGGAAGAAATAGAGGAGATGTGGGAATCTCCTGAGATTTATTTCTAGGACCCTTTTGTATGGGGTGTCTCTTCTAGGCTTCAAGGAGACATTTTTAAGAAGAATTTAAGCATGGTGGATGCTATTGGGTCTTGGCTACGTTGCATGACAAGAAGGTGAGTTGGAAGATTAATTTGTATATCTTTTGAGGGAATAGATTTTTGAAGAAAATTTTACATCAGTATTATGGTTTGAGGCTATTAGAATGATTCTTGCATATGCAATATTTCAAATGATTATAGTCATAAGAAATTATAATCTTGAAAAAGAGCTAATAGTTTTAGAAAGAAGGAGAAGGATACTCATTTAGATTCAATGAAGAAGGATCAGAGTTTCAAAGGTCCATTCATCAGGAAGATGGTTCAGTCATGTTCATGGTAGAAAAAACAGCCTGAAGATTCTATGTTGGTGCAAATAGCTTTGCATAAAGATCCACCATGGTTCATTGATAACAGATGTTCAAGGCATATGATAGGAGATAAGAGTAAAAAAGATCAATGGTGGCATAGTGAAATTCGAAGATAAAACCATGCTAGGATAGCCAGAAAAGGTATTTTAAGTTTGGATATTAGTAGAACCAAAGCTAAGAATGTTTTGTAAGCATAATCTATTAAGTGTAAGTCAAATATGTGATCAAGGATACACCTTAAAGTTTCATGAAAAAGGTTGTGAGGTTATAAGAAAATATTCAAATGAGTTGATTGCAGATTCTCAAAGGACAGGTAAAGATTTATATGCATTATCAGATATCTTCTCAAAGGCACAATCAAATGACACATTCAAAAATCAGCAAGAGGAGTTGGGAGTTATTTATTTTACTTCTTTCCATTGAGGTTCAACATCAATTGAGGGGGAGCTAAGTGTTAGCTCTAGGTAGGCCCTTTGCCATTGATGTCAAAGGGGGAGAATAACAGGTATAGGTAAAGGTGCAAAAAATAGGTACAGGGAATAGGTACATTTTGCTACACTAAGGGGGAGTTACTGTATGTTTTCAGATGATAGTATGTGTAGGTGACAAGATGTGACATTTTTAGGATTGAGGTTGCCATCAATGACAAAGGGGGAGATTGTTGGAAATATTGTCATTGATGTCAAAGGTCTAGCATTATTGGTGATAAAGGCCCCATTGCATTTAATGTTGTTTGTAATAAATATATCTTGGCTAATATGAGTTAATATTTATTTAATATTAATGAATATATTTTTGGTTGCATATGAGACAAAAAAAGGGCCCATGGAGAAGTCAATGAGCCACAGGATAAAGACAAAAGAAGGATGGGACTCATTTTCCCATGAAGAGTCATCTTGGGGAATTCCAAGAGTCACCAAGTGAAGACAAAAGAGGAAGGGTGCAATTTATCATAAAGGGACACTTTGAGGAATACGAAAAGTCACCAAGATAAGGACAAAAATGGGAAGGACATTTTTGGTCATGAAGGGTCACCACATGACTTTTCAAAGGCAAGGATATGAAGGGTCATACAAGTTTGGTGCCATTTTCCATGAGGATTGAAGGGTCACAAAGGGGGAAGGCCAAAGGTCATTTGGAAAGCTATAAATAAAGGCTTGAGAAGCCATTTGTAATATGAGAGATAGAGGTTGATTTGATATTGTAATATCTAGCTTAGAAGAGCAATTGTGAGAGATGAATATGATTTGTATTTGTTATATCTATCTTAGAAGAGCAAAGGTGAGAGAGAGGAAAGAGATGTTGTATTGATCTATCATTTGTTGAGATAACAACATTGAGAGATAGGTGTGTGGTATACACAAAGGGGTTAGTGCTCCTGTGGGTTGGTGCTCATGAATAGTAGCTGGGTTGGTGCTTAGCAAAGGGGTGTGGTGCTCCTATGGGTTGGTGCTCATGAATAGTTGTTGGGTTGGTGCTCAACAAAGGGGTTAGTGCTCTTGCAAATTTGGCTTGTAAATATTATTTGGGTTGGTGCTCATTCATATACTTGAGATTGTTCTCTATGGTTTTTCCAACATTGGGTTTCCACATTATATCTGGTGTCTCTCTCTATCTTGTGTGGTGTTTATTGTTTGAGTTTTATTGCATATCTTGAATGTTTGATTAAGTGGAATTTGGTTAAGGAAAATATTGATAAGGTATATGATATACTGATTCACCCCCACTCTCAGTATATCTCGTGCTTAACAAATAGTTGGTGTGGAACAAATTTAGTTATTTATCGATTCATTTAAGGTTATATATCTATTGCTACAAGTGATATATTTTTTGTTTTAGGCATGTTTACATTGTTATAGGTGATATCCATAATAATTTAGGTGATATCTCTATTATTGTAGATGATGTCCTAGCTTATTCTTCTATATAGAAGCTTAGTTTTTTAGGAAAAATTATTCCCAAGTAACTTCTTTCACAATACATATAGACACTTCTACCTTATTTTTGTGTTTTTCTACAGTACCCTACAAGGGCTAGTTCAAAAGGGTTTTTATTGTGTGTTTTTCTTATTCTAAATGGTAAAAAATTAAAATCTAACTTAGAAAATAGTAAATTAACTTTTAAAAGAAAGAAATATTATGTTATAAAACAATAAAAATTACACTAGAAAGTAGTAAATGTTACTCTAGAAAGCAAAAAAATTACTTATATAAGAACAATAATTTTACTTCTATGAAAGCAAGATATCTTACTTAGAATTTATAGATTATAATGCTTGATACCTTCCCTAGAAGTGATGCTGAAATTACTAGTAAAATCAACTCCCTAATCAAATTGGTGTAATCTGATTACTATATATATTACGTGACATATGTGCTCTAGAGTGGTAGACACTTGATTGATTGAGAATGCTCATTCATAAATTTGTCAACTTAGGGTCCGTATACTTTGGTAAGGTATTAAAACTATATACAGACACTAAAATCTTTGGAAGGATAAGGTACTAATGGTTGTGTATAGGAAACACACTTTGTATAAATTTAATGTAAACACTCTTGCATGAAATGGACATTTCATTAAGGGAAAAGTGAATAAGGGAAATAAATATTGTTTTGAAAGCTTCTTATACTTTGAACTCATGAAACTTTATTAGTCACACATAAGAAAAATTACATGTAGTGAAATAAACTATGAAAACCAAATATGTACATACAAAAGTATAATGTAAGCACATAATTAAATTGAAAGATCTAGTTAATGGAGGGGATTGTCACAAAAATTCCTCATAAGTGGGACATACTTGGTTGGATTTGTGCTTTATATCCCTTCCTTGATTATTAACAATTTAAATCAAATTACTTTAATTTCATTGATCAAATTCTATAGTAATATAATTATTGCTACAATAAACTACAAAAGGTTACAACAACTCTATCACTCTTACTCACTATCTTTCTATGATATATCATGCTAATACTGTAATCACCTATAACTCTTTTCATTAAACAAGGAAGTCAGTTGATTATTATTTAAATAGAGACATGTTTTGAAACCATATGATCTTATATAATGACAAAAATCATATGAAGATAAGAAGGGTATTAAGTTAGTTAAAATCATATGGTTGTACAATTAATAATGAAGCATGGTCTAATGGTGTTCCAATATAGTTATAAAAAAATCTCATCATGATACATGACTATTGGAGATTTTTGAGTGAGATAGAAGATAGTTGGAGATGAAAAATGAAATTTATGTTATTTTCTAGAAAATGTCCACCTACAACCATTATTACGGGTGGTTCCTAGTTATTGTGAGTTGTTTATGTCTCCAAAGTCTATCCAAGAAAGGTTTTGGGTGTATCTACCATAATGGATGAGGGATAATAAACATAAAAAATTACATTCCATTCAACCATGAATACACCAAACCATTTATGAAACCATTAAAATATATTAGAAAACTTAGGAATAACATATCAAACTTAAGATGAGGAACATTATCAAAGCCTCATGGATTAGATCATGGATCAATGTCAAAGCTTGGACTAGGGAGACATTTTGAATGATGATGGTCACGTGTGTCTACAATTAGATCTAGGACCAATGATGGGACCTGATGATAGGTGTGTTCAGAATCATATTCCCTTTAGTCCTAAATCAATTTTTAAAGGGATCAAAGGTAAGTTTGTCAATAAGGATGATAGTTTTTAGGCTACTTTCTCTTAGGTAGACAAACTTCCATGAAAATCCACTAAAAGTGAAGAGATTATAATAAATAAATAGCTACATGTAACGAATGATGTGAGGGGTTTCCATATCGAAGTCCTAGACACATTAATCAATAGAGCTTCAACAAGGATGGTTTTTGCTCTAGTTGGTAAATTTATGGGAGCTCAACCTAATATCAATAATTTTAGGAGATGGGTGAAGAGAAAATCATTGCCTAAAGGATATATTCAGATATATACTGTGTCAAATGGATTTTTTCTTATTAGACTCAATAAAAAAGAATATTAAACAAAATATTAGTTGGAGGCCCATGGTTTATGGGGAGATCTAGTTTTTTTGAGGAAATAAAAACTTAGACTTGATCCAGATAAGGAAGACATAAATCTTATGCCAATATGGGTTATATTACCAAGACTCCCAATGGAACTTTGGCAATAAGACATTATGATAAACATAACCAAGTATTTTAGGTACCTTAAAGCTTTTGATGTTGTAATGAACTAAAGAACTAGGCTAGTTCATGCTTGTTTTTGTGTGAATGACTTTGTTAACAAGGTATTACCTTATTTTGTCATTCTAAAATCTAGATAGGGAAAATGGAATCAAAATATTAAATATGAATATTCAATACTAAAGTGTAATCTTTGTCACAAACTGGTACATATGAACTAAATTTATCCATTTAGTAGAAAAAGATAATAAAAACCAATGAAAGAACCAAAATAATCAAAATTAAACATCATAATTAATAGTTTGAAAAAAAAATTTCCAAGAGAAAGTGACAAGGTGTTATAAATTAATAATATTCAAGACGATCATTTTAAAAACAAGAAAATTTTATATCCCTTGAGATCAGTCAAACTTATAGAGATTTTCCCACTATAAAATAGGGAGGAAGATGAAATCATATCTCCAACAATGATAGATCAGGGTAATTAAAAATCAAATCCTATTAAGGGAGAGAAAAATATTGATTTGATTGAAATTAGAGTTATAAATGATCAAATTATGCCTTTAAAGGTCTCTCTTTATCCCATGAGTCCTAATCAATTTTATTGATTAGATATTAGAGAAGAATAAGAAAGATTCGAGAGGGTGCCGTTCTCAATCTAGGAAGAATTTATTCTACTTAATAAGATATCATCTTGATCTAGGATGAATTTATTTTAATTAATAACATTTCATCTCTAATAGTTTAATATACTATGGAGGAGAAAAAGGATGTAGGGGAAAAAGTCTTAGAGGCAATGTCTTTATTAACCAATAATTTTTTTCTCAAAAGATAAAAAAGGTAAGGATGTTAATGATACTCCATCCGATAGTGTCAAATGGTCAAAAAAGTCTACAAATGTAGCATACCAAGAAGGATAGGAAAATTATCTTAAAAGGAGATACTCAAGAGGAGAATAAATAAGGAAGTAATAGACGGGGTTCAAATGATTTTACATTTGAAAGGTAGTAGAAGTCAATCTAAGAGGTTTAAATGAATACCATTAGTTGTAACATTATAGGTATGAATAATAGCAAAAATCATAGGATGTTTAGGTATTTAAGAAGATTGAATTTACCAACAATAATTATTATTAAAGAAACTAAGATGGAATAGTATTCAAAAAAGGAAACCAAAAGAAAAGTCTGGAAGGATGATCAAGTTTCATGTGTTAGTTCTATAGGAGCCTCATGAGGCATTGCCACTTTTTATAATGATAAGGAAGTAAAAAGAGAGGTCCTAATTAATAACTCACATCACTTGGTGACTTTGTTTAAAAACAAAAATGATGATTATATTGGATTATAAGCAACATATATGCACCAAATTCTTCTCTGAGACATAGAAAATTGTGGGAATAAATTAGTTCATTTAGAAATGAATGTGGTAAGGTTTTAGGGATAATAGTAGGGGATTTTAACACCCATTTGAGTCTTTTGAAAAATAAATGGGGAATTTAAGCTTTTTATATTGGTATGGAATACCTTACAAATTTTATTGTCATTAATAACTTGATGGACATGGAACTTAGAGTATCTCTCTTCACTTGGTTGAATAGAATATTGGGTGATGTTAGAATAGACAAAATTCTACTTTCTATTTATTAGATTTTAAAACATGACTTCTGTCTATCCTCTTTACCTAGGATTGTATCTGATCATAATCCTCTCCTTAATGTGGATGATCTAGTCATTAAGGGTAGGAATCCTTTTAGATTTGATTACATGTGGTTCAATCATCGAGAGTTAACTTATAGAATCAAATAGTGGTGGAATTTTGATATTTTAGGAACTGCCATGTTCATATTAGTCAAAAATCTTTAATTGGTGAAAAAAAATATCAAAATATGGAACAAAGAGGTATTAAAAAATATATTTAAACAAAAACATAGATTAAAAGATAATGTAAATAAATTGGAAGATCACATAATAGCTAATGGTATGAATAAGGAAGATATCACTAAAGAAAAGCTTCCTTTGAGTGAATATCATAATATTGTTACTAGAGAGGAAATCATATAGAGAATGAAATCAAGAGTGATTTGGATCAAATAATGTGATATAAATACTAATTTTTTCCACTTGAACACTCTTAAACAAGATCTCTAAGATCACTTTGGATAATGGAGTGGTAAGCTTTGACCCTATTTTTATCAAGGAAGAAGTTATCAATTACTTCAAGAATTTGTTTGTTGCTAACTCAAATCTAAATGCTACATTGGTAGAAGATTTTATTGAGAAAATTTTTAGACTTATTTCCCATGATGATAAATACAAATTTCTTGAGCCTGACACTTTAGAAGAATTTAGATCATTTGTTTTCCTTTTAAATAAGGAAAAAGCTCTAGGTCCTAATGGATTCTCAACTACATTTTCTCAAAAATTTTAGGATATTCTAAATATGGATTTGGTAATTATTGTGGATGAATTACTCTCTTGAAGGAAATTTATTAGGGAAACACATAAAACTTTACTAGTATTGATCCATAATAAGGAAGCAAATTCAGATTTCAAATATGTTTGGCCTATTAGCCTTTATAATACACTCTACAATATTTTTACCAAAATTCTTTCTTGGAGATTACAACCCTTAATGGAAAAATAATTTCCATGAATCAAGGAGGATATGTTTTATGAATGAAAATATAGGATGGTATATTTTATGGAAAAAGGAAAACAAGCTGACATGATAGTCAAGCTTGATATGAGCAAGGATTATTACATAGTTGATTGGAAATTTCTTGATAGAGTTTTGAGCCAGTTTGGTTTTTATCCTCATTTTAGGTTGTTGATTAGGTATTATGTTCCTATATATATGTTATCTATTTATTCAATGATATTGTATGGGATTTTATTTGGAAGTAAGATGAGAATTAGTTAAGGTAACATGATTTTCCCATTCTTATTTATTAATATGGATGAAACTCTCAGTATAGCTCTTTCAAAGGCTATCAGATAAGGGAGACTAATGGAATTTAGAGATGATAATAGAGTAGATGCCACACTACACCAAAAATTAGTTGATGACATGATTTTTCTAGTGGAGGCCTTAGTTAGAGAATCTAAAAAACTAAAATAGATTGTTTATAGGTATGAAGAGGCTTCAAAATAGACAGTTAACTTTGATAAAAGTTCATTTTATTTTTTCAACACCCCCATAATAGAAATGAAATATTTCTAGTATTATGGATTGTAAAATTAAAGAGTTGTATTATAGCTACCTAGGGATGCCTCTTTTTAGTGGTTATATGTCTCATCATATTTAGAACCCCTTGTAAGATATATTTCAAAAAAATAGAAATGGCTGGAAAGGAACAATCCTAACTCAAGATAAAAAATTAACACTCATTAAGAGTGATTTAAATTTTTTTTAAGTCTACCTCATGTCCTTTTTCAAAATTCCTAAGATTGATGCTAATAAATTAGAAAAATATCAAAAATTATTCTTGTGGATGGGTTTGGAAGACAAGAATAGGTTCCCATGGGCTTCTTGGGAAAAAATTTGTCTCCATAAATAGTTTTGTGGGCCAGGACTAATAAGGTTGAAAGCAATGAACACAACTCAAGTAGAAAAACAAGGTTGAAGATTTTTTAAGGAGGCTAATAATTGGACAACCATCTTGAGTGTGAAATGCTTTAATTTTATAGAATCTTTTAACTTTATCTTTAAAGATAATTTAATTAAAGGCTTCTATTTTTGACTTTTTTTAGTCAAAAGTAGAGACCTTATTCTTAGATGTTGTAAATGGAGGATTGAGAATGGAATTAGAGTGAAATTTTGGAAATATCCTTGGATATTGTATAAATTATTGGGTGACCTATAACTATGGCATCAAATCAACATTCATCACAAATGTCCTATAGAGTTTCGGTGGCTAATTATATCTAGCTAACAAAGGGAAGAAGTAAATGGACGTATCTTAGGGTTGAAAATATTGATAAAGACTCTAATTCCATCCTTTTAGATTTAAATATCATTATTATATGGGCCAATATTCCTAATCTTCACAAAGAAGATGAGCTATTATGGATGAACTCATTTGATGGACATTATAGTGTCAAATTAGGCTACAAAAAGTTAATAAAACCTATCCAAGAAGGTGTTTCCTTGACTAAATTTGGGATGAAGACTTGATTCCTAAATTAAACATTATTTTTGTTGATCATATAGAAAACAATTCTCACATTGGATAATATGTAGAAGAGAGGTCTTAGTTTGGTTGATATGTGCCCCTTGTGTGAAAGGAAAAATGAGTCTATTATACATCTTATGCTTGTTTGCAAATTTTATTTCAAGATGTGGGGTATTTTTATTAAAGATATTTCAAATTTCCTAGACCCAACCTTTCTCTTTGTTGAAATTATGGATTTTATGGACATCTCCCTTCAAGAATAAATATTTTCAAGGTTTATGGCAAATGAATCTTCCCCAGTTACTTTGGGGCATATAAAAAAAGATGAATGGTAAAAATTTCTAGGGGATTTTAGAGTTATAGCATAAGGGTTGATAAAAATATTATTTATCTTCTCCAAGAGAATTTCAAGAGATAGAAACCCAACAAAGACTAAGAATTTTTTGATGAGGAAGCATCCATTACTAAGAAGTGTCTTCTCAATTTGTAAGATAGACATGATGTGGATCCTAAAGTTGAACTTAGGAAAAGTGTTAGATTTAAAATGCCTTCTTTTTTTGGGTGGAATTAAAATTTGATGGTGCTTACAAAGGATATCTAGGTGCTTCAGGAGGGGGTGAAATCCTTGAAAATGAAAAGGGATAGTTTGTGTTAGCCTATGTCAATATTATGGGAATTCAATTGAATCATTGGGTTGAAGCTATGGTGACTCTTTATGGTCTACAACTAGATATAGAAGTTAGTGTTCATTAACTGGTTATTAAATAATATTCATTTAATGTCATTGACTACTTTTCCAAGAAGAATGTATCCAACTGGAGTATTAGTCATATGATGGGGGATGTTTTGTCAATCATTTAGTCCTTTTATAATGTCTACCTTAAACACATGTATATAGAAGGAAATCAAATAGCTGACTTTCACAAATGTGGGAGTTCTCTCCAAAAAGTTTAAGACTTGGTTTAGGAAGAGGACACATACATTGATATCACTTAGAAAATTTCTAATAAAATCCTAAATATGGGTTTTTAATAGTGGTAATCATTGTTATATCAAAGGAGTCATCCCTAATCATATAGATTTCATAAAGGTTGTGATGTTATGGTATGTCATATTTACCCAGGCTAGATTATATCACATTAACTGTAATTTTGTATCCAAAATTATAACCATTTGCCATTATAATGAAAGATTTTCTTATCTCATAATGTTTATTATGGGTTGTCATGATGAGAAAACAAAGGGTCATGTGATTAGTTTGAACTATAGTGTCACAAACATGAATGGCAATTTAATTAGAATTTAACCTTCTTCAACTAAGGATATGATGAAGGATGCAAAGGTTTGGGGAGTCATTCATGTAAGATTATTTTCTATGTTTATTTAGAGTATTGATGGACATAACTAGCATGTTTCTAGGATCTTCATTGCTAGTTGGAAGGAGAGAGTGGTAAATATTAAAGAGATCTCCATTGAGGTGAATAAAGAGATGATTTCTCATTATTTTATTATTTTTCAAAATAATGGCATTTTATTCCTAATTAATAAATAGGTATAATCAATAAATAATGTGTAATAATTAAGCCACTAATTTATGTAAATAGATTGTATTTTTCCATTTTTAAAAAATAGTAATAAATGAGAGAAAACATGAGTTAGCTTATTTTGAGCTATCTGGTCTAAGATAGGGTCTATGAATTTAGTTACAAGACTGGGATAGTATCAAAAACATGTTCTCAAACTTCATTTTCTAATTAGATAGGAGTGCTAAAAATGGGGACACCCTATTGTTTGATGTTATAGTCCCTTTTTGGCACTATTATCTAGGTTATCTAAGTTTTTTGGGTTTAGCTTAATAGGTCTTTGTTACCCTGTTAATGAAATATTAAAGCATAAAACTCTATGGAGCTCACTATGAATCTATTTTAATCTTCAAAATCCCTATGAACTCTTTGTGCTTAAACTTGAAAGGAAAATTTGGGAAAGAGAGAAAGGGGTTAGTGTGTAAAGGATACACTAGATGCACTTCACACCTCGTGTGTGGGAACACTAGCTACATACCAATACTATGAGGACGGATCAAGCTAATGTAGTTCTCCCATTGAAGTACTTGGTGTAATTATGTATGAAAAAATGCAACTAGATACAAAATTAGTTGTATTTTAGATGGACAGGGGTTGGTGTAAGGGTTTAAATAAGTTTGAAATAATATTGAAAGGTTGTATGCAGAGAATAGGGAAAAGTGCTTGAATGTACTTGCTTGTATTCTTGCTTCTCTCTTGTAAATGAGTTCCAACCATTCTAAATGGACTTTTAATGGCCTTTTATAGGGGATTTAAGGATCATGGGTTAAATGAATTCACATTAGGATGACATGAATTGGGATAAGAATCTGGGATAATATAACCATTTTAGATAACTTTGTACTTGAACAATAGCATAAAAAATAGGACACCTTAAGTTTCAACACTCCTACCTAATTTGGGCATTATTATCTAGAGGGAATGAGACTTGGGGGGATGGATCTAGGCCTGAAAGACTTGCCTGGGTTTATAAGGGCTAATTATGGAAGCTGTAGATGCTTAGGAATTAGTGAAAGAAAAGCCTAAAAGGGTTATGCAAGCAAGTATGATGACCTATGGATTGGGTGTCTTTAACCATACTCAAAAAACCAAATTTTGCATTTTATATGACTACATTTTACCCCCCTTTATACTAGTGATGTAGCAAAGTGAAATACTAGGATAAAGGAAAAAATAGAAAGTGCACCTAAACTTACCTATAAATATGAAGCCCATGAAGCTTGTGTGATGCTGAGTAATGTTGGATAGTGCATAGAGAGCACATTATGCAAGTGTGAATCTATGAAATGAAATAAAGAGTAGATCAACTCTTATTATATGTGATATAAAATAAGAACATATAAAATTTTAGTAAAATAAAAAGGAATGAATACACGTTATTGGGTACACAAACCAATATAAAACCTATTATGATCCTGAGTAAGGATGAATAATGTTGGATTGTGCTGGATCATGTTGTACCAAAAGTTATATCATGAACAGATCTAAGTGCTCAATTCTCCAAAAAGTGGTTCAAGAATACAAAGGTTATCCCTTTGGCTCCATCATTACCTACTGAGTGAAGCTAGATGATCATGCATGTGATAATCAATGTTTGGACTATGTGCCCAATCCCTCTGAATAAGTGGCTCAAGAATAAAAAGGCTATCCATTTGGCTCTATCATTGCCCCATGAAGTGATACCAATATAGAATATATTTCATATGAGATGGCTCATGGACCCCATGGATGTTTTGAAAATTTGACAATGTGGTGTGGATAGCTGAATGTATATTGGAATCTAGGCCACTCTTGGCCATTCTGAAAGATGGAGATTATGCCTGTATGAAAGCCACTCTAAAATTGATGCACTAGGATTATGTGAAAGCCAAATTAGGAACTCAGGTACATAGGAAGTTAAACTTGTATAAAATTGCAACTTGAAAAAGATGCCAACCACCTATAGATAGAGTAAGGCATGCAACTATTGAGAATGTCTAAGTAATAAACTATAATAAAAAATAAAAGAAGACCAATGTGCCGTGCACATTAACCCTAATCACTAGTGTCTAGAACATGGATTATGATCTAGAAGTTATGTCAACTACCTAATCTGAGACTAGAAGTGAGAGCCATCATGCTACACATGATACCCTTTTATATCTAGATTCCTTGAGAAAATTGTACTAAAACTATTGATTCTGATTGATCTGGATGTGCAAAAATTATAGCTAAGATAAACTTTTTACCTATTACTAGAAAATCTAGGTGTTTTTATACCTAGATAAGAGTGACAAAATGAGTACACCCTTGTGTTTGGCATTGCTATCTATTTTTGATGCTATTGTCCTATGATAAAATTAGTTATTGATCTAGAATTGTCACTATTTTTTATTCTATTATGACTAGTTTGACCTATAGATTCTAAATTGGGTGATCTAAATTCTATTGTTTTGACTTATAGGAGCTTTGACCTCTATGAAAAAAACCCTATTTATTTCCCCCTTTTCTAAGGGTAGGAATGAGTGAACCTGCAATGACTAATCTAAAAAAAAGAGTCCTACAAGTGTGTTATTCTACATAGATACATGATGATATTTGATAAGCTATCTATATATATAAAAATTATTATATTGAGAGATTGTTAGATCAACAGGGGTATGCCTAGATAGATATAACAATGTAAAAACATGTGCAATATACTAAACTAGAACTATAAATGTTATATGTTAGTTGTTAGTTGGAGGGATGGAGCATGATGTCCATCATGGCATCCAAGAAAGCAAGGTAAATGCATGATATGGATCATGGAATTACAAACATGGATAAGAAATCAAGTAACAAGCATATAAATCAAGAAGCAAGAAGCATATAGGGATGTCCATAGGGCCATGCAAATAAGTGACCAGGGCATATGTCACTCAAACTAGAAAGTAAGCATACAAAGCATGTTCAAATGCCAAATACACATACAATTTGAAACAAACAAAGATTGGCACATAGAAAAGTACAAACAAGGCACATTGGTATATGTCTAAAGGTATGCATACAAGATGCAAAACTAGAACTAGAAATGCAATCACACAAACTACATTAAGTAAGGAATGAAATTAAGTAAACTAGAAATACAAATGCATCTAACTAGTCAAAGTAAGAAGTGAAAGTATGCAAGACATGTTAGTACAAGAATAAATATATAATAAGAGATACACAAGTGATAGATACAAGTGAAATGTCAATATAGTAGTCTATGTAATCTGGTAAGTAATGTACATTAGTATGATAACTTAGAGTGTGTAGTGTAAGATTGACATAATCTAGATGGTGTAGTCATGTAGAATATTCCCCTTGTGGGTATGTATATTGATGTGTGTCTCAAATGAAGAAGTAGGAATGCCCCCTTAATGGGTAGAGTGAAGCAATCAAGTAGTTGGATGTCACTGCACACACTCAAAAGAGATCAAGTGAAGCATGGTAATGCAAATAAATTGACATATAATAGCATGAAACAAAAAATATAAGTCCTAACATGATAGTAGTAATGTAAAGCAGGTATGATGCATATAATCAATTTTTTTTAGTATTTTGATAAATTTGAATGTTTTTGTATTTTGAAAAAAAAATTGTACTATTTTTGTGTTTTTTGGAAATATTTAAACTATGTACAATCAAGAAGGAGAGATTATATACAATCAATTCTAAGAAGAAAATATGTACAAGCATGTAGCTAAAGCCATATATACATGATAATATAAAAGACTAGGCTAGTGGGGGGAAGAGATCCAAAGATGGAGCCCACTGGGGATGGAAATGGAGGAAAGGGTCATGGACATCATCAAATTCCTTGAGATTATCATCATAAGTATCATCATATTCTATAAATTCTATGTTCATGGTCTCATCATGTTGAAGGTGAACTAAAGGTTGCTTTGGTGGTGGAGATGTTGACTCTGCTCTAGGAAATTTAGCCTTGATAGTAGATGACTTCAATGGAAGTGATGGAGTTGGTTCTATAATTTTAATAACACCTTAATCCTATAGTTTATTCAATATCTACTGTAAATTCATACATGAGTTTACATCATGGCCTGTAATCCTATGAAAAGTACAAAATGGGTGACCCTCTTATTATGATAATTTGCTGATAGATCTTATTGTACTATAGGTAATGTGATCAATCCACAATCAAGTAATATATATATATATATATATATATATATATATATATATATATATATATATATATATATATGTATAATACAAAATTTGGTTGATGTTATGTGATACTTGCTTGAATCTAAATAACTAGCTCTATATCCATAGAGGTAGCCATGTGAACCATATGTGCCAAGTGACTTGACTATGTTCATGAGTATGGAGTATATCTTGAGAGTGTAGTGCGAGATGCTAAAAGTATTATAGGATGTGGTATGAGATATCAAGATTCATCTTATTATTCTCTTGGGGTTGACTGGTGTAAAGCTCAATCCACATAAATAGTCATCTATGAGTGTGGGTGTCGTATCATCATCTGAAGAAATTTGTGAATCTGTATCAACATTATGTACACATGATAACTCAAAATTTACCAAAAGGGGTAATTTTGATATAAGAGTCTTATCATATATAATGATAAAAGTTGGTACAACTATAAAGATATCTATAATTGGTGGAGTAACCATGGAATCAACTAGAACTACTGGTATTGCTATTAGTGATGGTGGATGTGTAATAGGTGTCAGAATTATCATCAATAAAGTAGCTAGAATGGTTGACATTGCTATAACTATTAGAATAGTTGGTGCTAATGGTGTGACTATAAGTGGAGGAGTGAATAAGTGATAGTTTTTATAACCTCATATATATGTATTTGATCAAGAGAAATGTTATGAGGTGGTTGTTTTACTATGAGATATGGTGTCCCATTTGGTGAAATAGTTGAAGATGACTCTGTAGGTTGACAATATCTAAATGGCTAGTTGTCTGCTAAACATGTGTATAGATATCCCTTATGGATAAACTTAATACATAGATGGAGAGTGGAAGGAATGACCCCCATGGTATGTATCTAGGGTTGTTTGAGTAAAATATTATAGTGAAGAGGGCCTACCATGACCTGAAACTATGTAGAGAGGGATTTTGGTCCCACCATGATATCTAAAGTAATAGTTCGCAATGTTTGTCATGGTATATCATCAAACCCTCAAATGTTATTATATGTTTTTTACATTGATGCCAAATCTACACACATGGCCTATAAGAATGTGATATTAGATATATTTAGTCTGGAATCACTATCAACAAGAACTCTCTTGACTACATTAGTTTTGACTTGTACTTTTATGAATAATGGCTAACTTTGATCAATAACTGTTTGATAAGGCATATCCTCACTATCAAAATAAATTGCATCTTTGATAGTTTTTAAAGTGTTAACCATTTATTCAAAATAATAAGGTTCTAAATCAAGAGGCTTATAAGTCTAAGTGAGTGCCTAATAAAGAATATCCTTGAATATATTAGATTTTTGAAGCAATTCTAACATGGAAATTTTAGCTAGAGTGTTTCTCAATTGATCAACAATGTCATATGCCTTGTGCAATTTTGCCTATATAGGTGAGTTGGGCCTAGGAAAAATTGGAATAACAGGGTGATGGGGCTCCTGGGTAGGTGGAGGAGGCATAATGGCACATTGAGTAATAGTTCTAACCACATTATCTACTATCCATATAGGAGGAGTAGTAACTATGAAAGGAGAGCAATGATAATTGATGGGTCAAGAAGGTGGAGGGACAAAAGGTGTCAATTGGGATCTCTAACGATGGGTAGTGACTTGGGGAAGAGTGAAATGGACCATGTAACATGACTTGGTATGGGGGAAGGGCTCTAAGGGAGGTGATGTAAGAGATGGATTAACATGTTTAAGAATAAATTGCTTAACATCATCCCATTTAATGAAAAATAATCATGAAATTTAAATAATGAAACTTTGTACTAACATATGATAAAATTCATCATTCATGTACATGATAGGACCTATTATGGTTTCCTTATTATTTACAAGAAATGTAAGAAAGTTTGTAAATAAAGAAGCATCATTTTTGCAATTTGGCTATGGATGTAAGGTGATACCTAAAGAAGAAAAGTAGGAGATAATATATGCAACTAGGGAATTTTCAAAAATATTTATGTAAAATACTATGAATTTTTGAATTTGATATCTATTTTTTGAGTTTGATATGGAACTAAAAATTTAGAAAATCAATTGGAAAAGTACTAGAAAATAACTGGGAGCTAATTAATGCAACTAAGGATTTTGGAATGATTTTAAAAATAAAATAAAAATTAGTATGGTAATTTTAAAATTTTTATATGAATTTATATAAAATTTTAATAATTTTGCTTTAAAAATTTAGGAAAAATTAAAAATATTTCTAAAATTAGCAATATATTTTTCCTAGTGTTTGGAATGTTTTTGTATGCAAAAAGGACCTAGTATGTGCAAACTAGGGTTTTTATAAAATATATTGAGAAATTTGTAATTAATTTGTATATTTTTTATTTTTAAATAAATGAAAAATTTGGATATTATGGAAAAAAATAAAATTTAATTTACCCTAGGGTATCTAGGTTTTTGTACAATAATTCAAAGTAAGTCGGGTTTACCAAATTTTTAATTATTTTTTAAAATAATGGAGTTTTATTCCTAATTAATAAATATGTCTGGAGTAAAGAAAATCAATAAATAATGTTCAATAATTAAGCCACTAATTTATGTAAATAGACTATATTTTTACCTTTTCTAAAAATAGTAATAAATGAGAGAAAATATGACTTAGCTTATTCTAAGTTGTTTGGTTTGAGACAGGGTCTTAGAATTTAGGTAAAGAACTAGGATAGTGTCAGAAATAGGTTCTTGAACTTCATTTTTTGATTGGATAGGAGCACCAAAATTTTGACACCCTACCATTTGATGTTGTATTCTTTTTTGGGCACTATTGTCTAGGTGATTTGAGGTTTTTGGGTTTTACTCGGTAGGTTTGTGTTACCCTATCAGTGAAATATCAAATCTCAAAAGTATACAAAGCTCATTGTGCATTTATTTTAATCTTCAAAGTCCCTAGGATCTATTTTTGTTTGAAATTGAAAGGAAATTTTGAGAAAGAGAGGGAAGGCATTAGTGTGTAGAAGATATGCTAGATGCAATTCACACATAGTGTGTGGGCACGCTGCCTACATATCACTACTCTAAGGAGGGATCTAGCTAATGTAGTTCTCCCATTGAAGTGCTTGGTGTAATTGTGTATGAAAAAATGCAACTAGATGCTAAATGGGTATATTTTAGATGGCTAGGGGCTGGTGTAAGGGTTTGAATAAGCTTGGAATAATATTGGAATGCTATATGTAGAGAATAGGGAAAAGTGCTTGAATTCTTACTTCTCTCTTGTAAATGAGTGCTAACCCTTATAAATGGAACTTAAATGGCATTTTATATGGAATTTAATGATCATAGGTTAAATTAATTCACATTAGGTTGACATGAATTGGGATAAGGATCTGAGAGAATATGATCATTTGAGCCAACTTTGCACTTGGACAACAGCAGCAAAAATAGGACACCCTAGGTTTTAACACTCCTATCCAAGTTGGGAAATATTTTCTAAAGGGAATGAGACCTAGGGGGATATATCTAGGCCTAAAGAGATACCTAGGTCTATAAGGGTTGAGTATAGAAGGTTGTGGATGATTAGGAATTAGTGAAAGAAAAGCCTAAAAGGGTTGTGCAAGTAAGTAGGACTTATGGATTGGGTGTCTTTAGCCATACTCAAATAACCAAAATTTGCATTTTATATGACTAAACTCAGGTGATTGGTTTAAATATTGAAGAGTTTAGATACACAAAGTCTAAGAAGGATTATAAAGGTGATAAAGAAAAGTTTCTTTTGGAGAATGAAGACCTCACTACATATCAACTAGGATACCTGAGAGAGGATTTCCATTGACCCTATGATGAGGTTACGATACAAATTAGGAGATACATCATACTTGAAGATAGGTATATGGTGGTTAATTTTTATCATTTCAAATTCCTTAATTAATTTATAAATTATCTCCAAATCAATTTACCATTTTACATCCTTCACTCCTTGGAGAGTTCAATATGTATGTCAATAAGGGTAAGAAGAAATTACCCCTACATCAAGAGATAATTTTTATAATCTAAAAATATTTTCATAGTATTAATAGAGGCCCTTACCATATTCCCACTTTATGATATTCTCATCCCAAGGATATTATAATTCAAAATATAACCCTAAGAAGCTCAACTAAATACAAACTGGTTGATAAGGAGGCTAAAAAACATGATGACCTACACAAGGACATCTTTAGGAAGGGAGAACCACTAAGACATATTTTAGTATAACCATGGACCATGATAAGAAAATTTATAAGGTCATGAAAGGTTTTTAACTTATCAATGATGGTAAAGGGCATGAGTCAAAGATTCCCATCAATGAAGTTGATAATAAAAATAAGGACAAGAGTGGTGGAGATCTTAAGACAATTATTGATAAGATAAAGGAACAAAGCAAGCTAGAATAGATGATTGAGGATATATAACTACACAAAGATTTATTACATTAGTTTATGAAGGACCACAATAGGATGAAATATTCCATTAAGAATATAAACTAGGACAGAGGCATATTTTTATATAAAAAGGACTTGGAAGAGGTTAACAACCAGGTGAAAAGATTGAAAGACAGTGTTAATAGAATGGAGAAAGAAAATGAAGTTCTTAAATAAAATTTGGTCATTCTCATGGAGTTTAGCAAAGTGGCTATGTAGAATTGTTTTACCAATATGGATGGACTCATACACCTAATTAATATTAGAAACTTTAATGACTAAGTGGGCTAGTTTAAACCCTTAGTTTACTTTGGTGTTTAATTAAATAATAATAATTTATTATTTATTAACACAAGGTGAAAACCTAATGTAAATTAATAATAAAATATAGTTGTTTATTACTTACCAGTTTATTTTAAATAATTTTCAATATGGATGGACCCATTGGTTACAATGGTCACCTCCATTCATCTTTATTATAAATAGGGTTTTAACCCTATTGTTATTTACACAAAAAGTTAACTCGAGAAACTTGGTAACTCAGTGAATTAATATGTATGTGTGGAAAATATATTGTAAAGTATTTGTGAAGATTGATAGAGGGGAAGTGAGAAGGAAGAAGAAGGTTGTGTATTGGTTTCAATAGCTTCTAAATTATATGAATATCAATATTTGTGGTATTTTTTTTTACCTCTTTAAGGTTTTCCCACATAAATACATATGTCATGTGTTCATTGATCTGATTATTCTATGTTTTGATAATTATTTATATTCTAGATATCTCGTGTGTACATTACATATAGTCTTTTATATTTCATCATGGAATTAGCGCCAAAGGGAGTGTAGATGATTGGAAAAATTTACAATAAATTTATATTGAATTTTAATATTAAATTTGAAATCAAATTTATACCTTCTAAGCCTATATGACACTAGGATGGTCTAGAAAATGGAGATTTTTTATTTACCACTAGTGGAAGCCTACTTCAACATTATTAGAGACTTAGATCTGAATACAAACACCATTCAAGCAATTCAAATCTCCTTTCAAGAAACTAGAATTGATTTTTTTGAAGATTTGTGTTGCCTAGGCATGGTTGTATGACCTTATGCCATTGAAAAAAATTCAAAAATCATTTTTTATAGATTTAAAATTACCTTTTTCAGGTTTTAGTTGCATCACTGTGGAGATTTAAGGCCTCTTACATAGTTTAAAACCATGCTAAGGCCATTGTAAGCTTCTTTCAAAAAATTATATCCACTTGGGATGTCGCTACTACTGTTGTATGGACTCATAACTTGGGAATTTTGTAAAAAACTATTTTCAAAGCTTTTGAGGCTCTCCTTTGGTGTTGAACATTGATTATTTAATTGATATTAAGGAAAAATATTATTTATAGGCATTTTGAAGCATCGAAGGCTTCATATGAATTTTTTACAAGCTTTTAAGGTGCCATAGTATGGCCTGGTGAAATGAAAAATTTGAATTCTACATCAAAAATTTGATTTTGAAAGTGTAATTAACTTTGTGATAAGGATTCAAGAAGGTTAACAAATTTTCATGTAGTTTGGTGATATATTCAAACTAATCTGAGTACTAATGCATATACAAAAGTTACATATCTCTACCTATAAGTGTGTGAAGATTAGTATAATGTTTGTGGAATTATTTAATAAATATTTATTTTATCAAAATCAAAATTTCCATAGACAAACCTTGGCCCCACCTTCCTTAGCTATTTTGTTTAATTAAAAAGAAAACTTTATATATTTTATTTGATTTATTAAAATTACATGCAAGTTATATATAAATTAATGCATATAAATTCTTAATTAGTCTCCTAGAAGGGTTGGTGGTTCTTATTTTGATAAAACCTTATAAGGAAGAGGTCTACTCCCACTATCTCTTCATTTTTTGGTCAAGTTAAATTTATTTTTGGTCAATTAGAAATTTTTTTAGTTTGTGTGTGGAGTAACTCATGTGCAAAGGCCTTGTCTCACTTTGACCTTTATTTTTTAACTTCTAACCTAGATAATTTTTTTTCAAGAATATTCATGTGATGAGTAATTTCTTAGGTTTTGGCACCTTAAAAACACATTTATGTGGCCCATTTTTTTAAACCTCATATTATTGTTGTTTAAACCTTTTTAATACTAATGTTTAGATAGTTTTTAAGTGTGTGACACTTAATCTATTGTAAATTATTACACTTTATTGCATTTTTTCACATCTATTTGAACAATTATTTCTTGTTTACACTTAAAATTTCATTTACTATCAAATAAAGTTGAAATTCATATTAAAAAGGGTTCAATTTTAAGCATTATCTAGTGTTATACTATCATTCTTAAATGAAAACAATGGCTTCACCTAACTTTGTATTAGATAAATATTAAATGATTAATATATTAAAATATAATATATGGAAAATATGTATTAAATCATAATTTATGGACCAAAATATATGAGATATTTTCATTTAGACTAAAAAATTCCCATCAAGATGACATGTGATACCTAAACTTTCAAATATATTTCACTAGAAATCACAAGAAGCCATGAAAATTATCTTGCAGAGTGTTAAGGATGAATTATTACTCCATATCAATAATCATGGGTCTCCTAGTGATGCTTTGGAAATCCTTTAGTCTATTCATGAGGGCACTCATCTCTCTAAGATTATTAAGTTGATTTTTGAATTGCTTACTACACCTATGAAAGGTGATGAAAATGTTGTTAATTTTCTTAATAAAATTAAGAACATTAAATCTCAATTAGATGGTTGTAATTATAATTTAATTCAATATCAATTTTTATATTTCACTATTTCACTTAATTTTCATGAAAAATTTTGTAATTTTATTTCAATTCTAAATTCAAAGTACCAAACATAATAAGATACCCTTAACCTCCCTACTCTGTCAGCTCTTTTAATTCAAGAAGAGCAAGTGACATCTAATTTTTATTATAAATATAATGCCACTAAAGCACTTATCACTTTCAACCATGTTTCTAAGAATAATATAAATTAAAAATATAAGCCTAATTCTATTAGTTGTAGAAACATGAATACAAAATCTGACAATAATGATCGTAGACCTAAGTTTAATGAGATTTGTAATTTCTATGCTAAATTTGGTGATAGAAGGAAAAATTATTATAAAAACAAAGATAGAGTTAATAATATAAATTCAAAAAATAAAAAAGAGAATAAATATAATCAAAACCATCATAAAAATCATAGAAAAATAATCAAAAACATAATTCCAATGTTATTACTTTATATGCTACGATATTTATTTCTAATGAGAATGAATGGATTTTAGATAGTGGTGCATCACACCATATGAATTATTTATCAAAAATTTTATCTGATACTAGAGATATTTTTGAAAATATTTACTTATGAGATAATTCATTTTTAGAAGCAACTAAGCAATGAAAGACAAAATTTGTAAATGTTGTTATTAATGATATTTTCCATGTACCTCAACTTAAGAAGAATTTATTATATAATTATCAAATTAAGAATGATAACTTAATTTCAAATTTTATTGAATATAACTAGTGCATTAGAATCAATATGGTTCTCTAATTACTTGGTCTTGAAGCTCTAATATGAAATCAATCCATTTGAGAAAACTTAGTTTATTTTTGGTGGATTGCTTCCCTTAATTCAATGCACTTTGTCCATGATTAAGTTTTATGATCCTTGATAGGCACATGAAGCCATATTCAAAGCCAAAAATACACATTATATGGATGAATAAGCTTGATCATTTTATAAACACAAGCTATAATGATGAGGTAGAATTTACAACAAGTTATAACTATGTATAATGTTAGAATTAGGGATGATGATGATGGATCAAGTAGGCATGGAGTGTGAAAGTGCTCACACATCCATACATGTAATACTAGTGATGGTGTGAGGAGTCTAGGTCATGATCTATAGTGGTAGGGAAAAGGAGCTATGCCACATGTCATTAAGAGGTAGCCACCTAGAAGATTCATCAAGGCACAATGCCAACAAGGATAATGTCCCAATGTCATTCTATAAGTGTGGGTAATTAGATCATCTCTAGTGTGATTGCACCATCACTCTTTTTTTGTGCCTAATATTGAAAAGGACATAAATTCAATGAGTTTATTGACATCTATTTAAAGCTTATAGGATGTATTAATATAGGGAAGATGACCATAAAATAATGTAGTATGCATAAATATTCAAAGAAATTAAGGGCCATCTTTACACCCCAGCCTGATAAATATGTGAGTCTAGTATAGACCAATCCATGATCATGAACCAACCCTTTTAATTAGGCAAAATAGTCAAAATAATTACATGATGTTGTGTAGATCATCTAAGGCCCTGTGAAGTGATATCTAGTTGGCCTAGAGGAGAGAAGAACTATGTAGACACTATTTCTTAATTATATAGAACCTCAATATTATACACTATCAAATATGAACCTTGATAGCTCATTTCAATTCTAGACCTTTTCCTTCTATTGAAAGGCTCAAATTCAATATCTCTCTATGCTCATTACTTATCTCTTATTTTGACCAATGTTTTAGATTAAGGTAAAAATAGGTTTTGAAGGGACCCCAAAACCCTGAAACAAAGGGAGAAGGATATAATAGTTACGACCACAGGCAAAGCCTAAAAACTACAACAAGAAGTATCAAAATCAGGTTTTACATAGACCTAAAACCATTGGATAAGAAATTCAAAGATAGACCCCAGGTTTTACATAGACCTGGAAACTCCATAGTAAAGAGAAAACACAAAACCAGGTAACGAGACTAGATATCACAACCAACTAAAAGAACCAGGATCTAATCTTCTAATTCCAAAATCATCTTCACTGCTTCCTTACCTTTCACAGTAGTGTCCTGAATGGTAATAGCCACCAACGTGGCTCCCTCTTGCATTACTTTCTTTCTTGAGCTCTGTCTAGTTCTCTTACTAGGCCCTTCTAGGGATTTGATTTCCTCGTTTGCTCTTTTACCAATGTTTACAGCAGCAACACATATGCTAGATGTAACCTCCTCCATCTTCTTTCTGCTTTCCTTTATGAGTTCCCTTAAGTTGTTCTCATAGTCTTTTAGTTTGATGGGAATATCCCTCATCTGCTTTTCCATGTTATTGATTTTGTTCCGAACTGCCTCCTGGTTGCCTTCCATTATTTCCATTTTCCTATTGAGTTCCATTATCTCCTTATACATCCATAAATTTGAATTGAAGGATAACATCTGCTTTACAGTTGGCCAATCTCGAAGTTGGGTACCTTTCATCATTCTGCCTTTTATCACTCTAATCTTCTAAGGTCTTTTTTGGGCTGTTTCCAGCTTCTTCAATGTGATCCTCCCTTTCCATTCATTTCTGCTCCTTAGTTTCAATAGGGCTTTCATTTTGGTTACTAACATCCTTAACTTGAGCTTCCATTTTCATTATTTGGTTGGTGACCTGAACTAGATTTTCCCTCTCGTTTATCGCAATAGGGTCCTCAAGAGGATCATCCAAATCTTTATCAGTTTCCTCAAACACTTGCTGGTTTTCCTTAGATTCATGGTTACTATTTTCAGATTTTTCCTCTATAGTGACTCCTTCTTTCTCAATCTTGTCTTGAACTTCTTCTTCCTCACTGGAACTTGATTGCCTACTTTTTGTTCCTTCCTCTTCCTCTACACTCTCCTCCCTAGAACTTTCAGTACTTTCCCACTCTATTTCCTCATCAACAGTCTAATTTTTGAAACTAGGAGATTTGAATTTAGCTTTTTCTTTCCCTTTTACGATTTCATTCTTGTTACTTTGTAGGTCCTTATTTTTTCTGAATAAGGATTCATTACAATGGCCTTGATCTTGTAGTAACCTTCAATTATTAGAATTAATCCTTCATGAAAAATAGGATGAGACTCCTTTTTCCTATGAGCGAACAGACTTTGGATCAAAGAAAAATGCAAGTAGAAAGGAAAGGGGATTCTTACTTTGTGTCTGAAGTGATTAAGAAATACAAAATGGAATTTGTGGACTCTTTTGCTTCTTCCATCAAGTATGAAATACTCTTAGATACAGCATAGGACATCCCTCTAGATACCCTTAATTTGCTCTAATTCAAAAAAATCCCCACTCTTTTCCAACTGCTGCTCCTCAACATCCGTCTTTGGGAATTTGCAGAAAGCCTCATTTGAAATGCTAGTCTACTTTGAGAATTTTATTCCCTTCATTAGAAGCCCCGTTACCTCTGCTATGAATTCCTCAGTTAGATTCACTATGATGCCATGCAGGGTAACCTTATCATCAATCCAATTTTTGAAGAAAGCCATTGTAATATGGGGTTTTGAACCATGAAGCCGTTCCATATAGCTTACAACCTTCCCTCTCTGTAGGATCTCCTAGACATCTTGTTTAGCTTTCCACTCTTCACAGTTTTTGGGTTCCTGCTTCCTTGGTTCTCCTTTCCTTTTGTAAGCCATACAAATATCCTTTAATGCCTAAACACTGTAAACTAAACAATAAACCCAGCGATTCCAAATTTGGACCAAAACTTGCCTTTTTTTAGGCACGTTCATAATCCGCTTCACGTACTCTAGAGCATTTCTAATTAATGAGTGTAAATCTTTCTCCTTGAAGCCACTCCACCAAATCATTAGTTTTCTATTCCAAGCTGATCTTTCCCTCCTTTGCATGAATTGCATCATGATGAATGAGCGCTCTAAGATCCACATTCTTGATTAATGTATCCTATCACCTCACCTTGTGTCCTGTTCGAACTGCATGATTTGCAATCCAATCAGCAACTCCATTTGCTTCACGGTAAGTATGGGTAGTAGTAACTTCCTCAAATTTTTTGATTAAAGTTTTCATTTCCAACACCATAGCCTCTATAGACCATGAAATAGAATTTTTATTGTTCAAAATATTTATGATATTCAAGGAGTCCCCTTCCATCCATAATTTAGAATATCCCGATTCAACAGCTAATTTGATGGTTTGAAGGGCAACAGAAGCTTCAACAATATGACAGTTCGACTTACCAATGGGGATAGCAATAGCATAAATTATGTTTCCCACATGGTTTCTCAAGACTCCTCCACATCCTGCATTCCCTGGGTTTCCTTTAGCTACTCCATCAAAGTTTCCTTTAATCCACCCATGAGGGGGGACATTCCAAGTAACACCTTGTCTAGGATTTTCAGTTTTTACATTAGACTTTTTTGATCTTAAGGGATTATCTATTTGAAAGGTTGGATTAGGATCCCTTTGTGATGAGAAATTCTCCTTGATAGCTCTAATAATGTTCTGCCCCACCACCCATCCTGGAAGTTCTTTACTTCTAAAAAATTGGTTGTTTATTTCTTTCCATATTCCCCACCAAATATGGGGAAGAGTTAGTTTCCATAAAAAAAGGACATCAGGATTCTTAGAGGGACAGTACCAATGTTATTTTGATAACCCAAGACTTTTATCATTCTAAGAATGCTATAAACTAGCTTATCTTCTTTCCCTGCATGTTTTGGACTTGTGCCGATTTTCCAACTACCCAGACATTTGCATTCTAGTTAGATGCCTATGTCAATTCAAGTGTCCTATTCCAATTCAAGTTTCTAGTGCCATAAAATAATATAATTTTAAATTATAACATATCCTTATGGTTAGCCTAAGTTTTTTATTTTAGGATATATTCCAAAAAGGATTGGTTTTAATACATGATCAATATTTTTCATTTCTCACCTAGAAACTTCCTACTTCTCATAATTTAAAATATAAAAATCCATCAATCAAACATTTAAGTGAGAAAAGTGTATACACATAATATTTTCAAACTTTTATCAATTATTGATGCTTTACATCTTGTAGGAATCCATCAAGATTCAATCTCTCTGAGTGCATGCCCTAAGGGGTTCCCCAAGAAAGGGGTGGGCAGACCATTAGTGTTCTATAGGATTATTGTCCCTTATTGACACATTATTATAAATCTAACTAGATCTTAAAACCATTCCCTAAAATATTACTCCTCCCTTTCACACTCCTTCAATCTTTCCCTCTTTCCATCCCTCTTTTCCTTAGCTTGACCCCCTTTCGCTAGTTAACTGTACTAGGTCAACTGGGTCAACCCTGTATAATTTTTAGCCTCTGATTACCATATAGGTTTGAATGGGTTGATGCTATATAGTTTAGGGTATATTTCACTTGGATTTTCATCAACCCTTTAGTTGATCTAGCTTGGGACCTAGTGATTTATCTCTCAAAAACATACAAGGGTGACTATGTCGACCCTGTACAAACAACACATTCGAAAGGATTTAGGGTGAGATCCACCTATAAATACAAGATCATTTTATCATTATTTAAATATGAAATCAATAGTTATTATTCACTCATGCTTATTTATAATCTACTCTTCCACCATTATACTTGAGGAGTATTAGCTTAGGGTTTCTACTTGGAGAATCTAATTTTGTTGATAAGTCTTGGATGTTTTGGTCTTTCTTAGTTATCCTTACAAACCTAAACAACCTATTGTGAATCCCCTTTGGCCAAGGGAGATATTGAGTCTTGATAGGTTCACATTTAGGAAGTATATTCTAACTTTGTTCTCCTCTCTTTAGTAGATATAAGTAGCATAAGTATTGGCTCAAATAATATTACTATTTATATTCTATGTATTAGGGTCTTACTCATACTTAGATTAATTGAAACTATCCTATACATGTTTTGATTGTTTTACTAACCCCCACTTTGTGCCACAAGCTTTGATGTGCACTAGATTAGATTTAATTTCTTGTTATTAGAATAGAGTGAAAATTAAACCTAGTTCTCTTTTAGGGTTACATGATTGTGTTAGACTGTAGGCTTTGGAACCCTTTCTAGCATGGTGTATTATGACAAGTGATCCCCTAATCAGCTCTAGCATATCCCCATATTGGTCATGCTCCTACTTAACAAATGTATTCCCAATCAGAAGTGTAGGTATGCTCTATCTTCTTTAAGCCAAGATTGATTTATAGACATGATGCATTTTTGATTGCATAAATTCTAGTGCACTTGACGTAAACTAACCCTTATAATATTTGTTTACCTTATTTCATTTCTTTCATCATTTCATCATTATTTTTATCATATATTTTCCATACTGGATCGACACTATTGACCTAATATCTAACCTTTATGTGTAAGATTTTAGGTATAGGATACTGGATCACTTTTATCAACCTAGTATAAGTTTTTAGGCTTTAAGACATCCAGTCCAGACAACTAGGTCGACCCAGTCAACCCTATACATTTTTAGGAACTCATAACAAGTTTTTATAAATCTTGATCAACCCAAATGACCCAATTAGTATAATATAGAGCATATATTAAGGTTATTGAACAATAATATTCATCCTATACATATCTGATCTACTAAGGTTCCTTTTTATCTCTTTGTCTCTTTCTTTATAGTCTTTCCTTTTATAGTTTATAGTCTTTAAAACTACCCCTACATAGTCAACTAGATCGACCCTATCAACCCAGTTCTATGTTCTATGTGCTATCTAGATAATTGGGTCAATTCTACCGACCTTGTTCATTTTTAGACCTTGCTTCAACAATATAGGATCAACCCTGTCAACCCTATTCTATAATTTATGCATACAATGTTGACTATATAAACACTGTACCTTATTTCAAAGTTATAATTAATCTTATATGCTAGTAATTAGTTCACATTTTATTCTCTTGTTGCTTTCATATTTAAAATAGATCACATAGCTTAATTAGGTGGTTTTCAATTAATAATTTAGTTTCACTATTTTATATTTTATGCACACATGAGAAAATCATAAAATCTAAACAAACATTTTAACATTTGACTACCCAAGGCCAACTTACTTCAATTTCATCACCAAGGGGGAAGCCAACTTGATATTATGGTCAAGTATAAAACATGTTTAATGGTATATTATGGCTAAACACTTGACACCCTTATCACTATAGTGTGTGAAGTGAGGGGGTAAGCCCCAATACCAAGCATGTATCATTACCACTACATATCCCTTTCAGCCCAAACTACTTTAAAGCATCTTTATATTTCCATTCTAGTTCCTTGATTACAGCCAACTTTCCATCACATTTAAAAATCATATCTTAATAATCTAATAAACATTTAGGTTGACTAATTATTTAGCTATTTACTTTCCAAGTTGATTGCTTTCTCCATGCTCAATTATATTTTTTATTTCAAAAACTTACATTAGCTAGCATTGGTACAAGGTTTTGTATTGTGTACTTTAATTAGATTAGCCAACATTAATCCAATTGACTATTTGTTTCCTTTCAGCTATTTATTTTCAAAATTACTTGCAAAAGTTATCTTGTTTCAATTCATAATATGTTATAGGCTTCTTAAATTTCCCTATCTATTGTATTGGGATGATCCAGTAGAACCTATGTATTTTTTAGCCTCTGTTCAATGTATTGGATTGATCTAGTTGACCCTATACTATTTATAGGCCCTATTTTCTATGTTAGGTCGACCCAGTTGACCTTATACTACTTTTTGCCTTCCCTATTTATCAATCTATTTCTCTATTCCTCCTTTTTATTTATTAATCTCTCTTTAGTCATAATGAAGTATCCTATTATAATCTTCTTGGATAGCTTGAATCCATTTAGATACTATATGAGATGTTCATTTCTCCCTCTCTTTTCCTCCCAAGAGAACCATCACTCTTAGGGAACCTCTTCTCTTCCTTTATCCATGAACTATGATATGGTGCAAATAACACCTCAAGATGAAGTTTATGGATCTAATCCTTTACTTACCAATAAACTTCTCATTTTCAAAATATTCAAACTAATGTGGTAGTAATTGATATACATTTACTTAATAATTGAACTAATAATCCTTCTTCTAGTAATCCTCCCCTTAAAACCAATTTGGGGAGTGATCCTACCAATACCAACCCACCTCCTAATACAAATCAATTTTTAGCCCAAGTTATCCAACAAATTAACACAATGCAAAATTCTAACACCAACCAAATGATAAAACTTCAACAACATTTAATCAATGTTGCTAATCAGCCTCCAACTATGAATCCAACAAGATAATCCTAATTTCATTTCTCCACCTCTTTGGGATGACTCAGGAAATGTTATTCCTCAACTCATAATGAATAAAAAGATGCTTAAAACCATTCAAAATGAGCCTTTTCTCCCCTTCATTATTTCTATTGGTATTGGTAACATATCTCCAACTATCAAGTATGATGGAATTAAAGACCCTACCTCATTTCTGAAAGCTTTTGGAAACATTTACAAAGAGTGGATCCAAACTAATACCTTCACCACAACTAAAATATTATTAAAAACCTTCACTAGAAATGTATTATAATGGTATAATTAACTTCCCCAACATTCTATTTGATAACTTGAATATTTACTTAATCCTTTGGTTAAAGAGTTTCAACACAATGATCTTGCTAAAAATTATCTTAGCCACTTAATCAATGCTAAGCACTCTCCCACTGAATTAGCTCATGCCATTATCAAAAGATGGAAATATTTATCTAATAAAGCTAAACATAAGATGAGTGATGATAACTTATTCAAACTCTCTATCATTTATTTAACTCCCACTCTCTAGTATAAGGTTCAAACCTTTGTTCCCCAAACACTTAATGAAGCTCTTAATCAAGCTAAATGCCAAGAATTTATTATGAAGAAATTTTAACATAATCCTAAAATTATTAAATGATCTTTCCAAAAATCTAATGATATCACTAGTAATGCTCCACAAACCAAACTAGGAGTTTCCAAAACTGATATTCCTTCACCTTCTCATACACCTCTTTTGGTTCAATAAATGAAACAATTTTTACCACCCTCAAAACCTTTCATCTATCATAATGCTCCTCCTAAGTGGTACGACCACAATATATTTTGTTGGTTTCATGCCAAAATTAGGCATTATCATGAATCTTGTAGAAGTCTCACTAAATTTACTGTCTCCTATATGATTGGTGATTTATTCAATCATGAAGCTATGATCAATCTTCATCATCAAGAATACACCATTACTTTTCAAAAATGGTAAAATTCTAAAGATTATACTTATAATAACCAACAATATTCTTCCAATAATCAATAAATACCAAGGATTTTTATACCATTAATGCCAATTATGACTAAATTTCAATAATTCTCAACATGTCAATACTGCTAAGGTCAATTACCATTGTAAACCAGCTCATAAAAATTCTATTACCAAGCCTAAGAAGCCATATTTAGAGGAATATATTCTTAAAGATACCACTACCACTAATGTTGCTTTGAAAACCCAAGAGGAACCATCTCCTCCTTCTTATTCTCAAACTGTAACTATTCCTCCAAAGTCCAACTTACCTCCTAAACCTTGTGTTGGTTCTTCTAAGTCTCATTGGAACTTTATTGAAGAACTCAAATCTATGCCTTGTAAGATTCCACTTATGGAGTTGGTTGATAATTCACCTTATCATCATACATTCCTTATATAAGAACTTCAATAAATTGAAGATCAATCCTCCATAGATGAAGAATCATCTTCTATTGAATCTCAACCTACTAATGTAAATACCATTGAAACTATGTGTCCTTCCTCTAAACCTTCTATTGAATTCCTTGAAGAGGACATGGTCAATGATGAAATTCTCTTTTATGCTGATTATCCACCACTTTTCATCAAAGTAGCCATTAATACCACTCTTATCTAAAAAGTTCTATTTGATGAAGGTTTTGGTATTAATGTGACATCTTTATGGCTCATCCAACAACTTGGTTATACCAAAGATCATTTTAAGAAAAACCATCTTACTTATCATGGTTTTGATAAAACTAATCAAAATCCACTTGGTTGTATTTAGATTTCACTAACCATTGGACCTAAGACTATTCAAACCAAGCTTATGGTCCTTAATCTTCCTTTATCTTATAACATACTCCTTGGTTATCCATAGACTCATTAAATGAGGGCCATTGATTCTTCTAGTAGTCAATGTATTAAATTATTACATAATGAAAAATGATATAATCATGAATTTAATCCCAACCCATGGAGCATTCAAATTACTAATCGTAAATCATAATATCATATTCATACCATTCTTAAAATCAATAGTGCTCCTTTACCTGAGTTCATCAACATGAATCTTGATTTACAAGTTACTCTTGTAGATTACGATGATGATGAGCCCAATGATTTACAACATACTTTAAATAATACCAAATTACCTCCCTACATTTCATAATGACTTCCTCCTCTATTACCTAGGGATCATACTATTCCTCTTATTGATGAGATTACTAATTTTCAACCTCTATGCAATGCTCAAGAGCCTTCTTTACCTAAATATGCCATTACTTATAATGATTTTATAATGGAAAAATTTGGGACACATAAATTTTTACAACCTTATCAACATCAAAAATAATTAAGCAGTCAGAAATCTTTCAAAGATTACAAAGCCATCCGACATACTTTGTGAACCTTGTCAGCATGAAAAGCAGACTAGAAGGTGGTTCAAAACAAAAGAGTATGTGACCACTCAGATGTTAGAGCTTTTTCACACTGATCTATGTGGACCTATGAGAACTCAAATTACTCAAGGTGATCCTTTCATCACTTCTCCTTGTGCATTCAATAATATTAGGATTTCACCCTCTAAAACTCCCCCCAATTCTCAAGCATGTATAATTTCTCCAACATACGATGATAACTATATAATGGCCCAATATCAATCTAGAGACTTAGATGTCCAACATTATCATAAAACCTTAGCCCAAATTCATGTTTTTAATTAAGATATTTATACCATTTTTATGGATCAAACCTTAGATACTAAGGGTCATGTGCCTCCTACCAATTCTCCTCTTATTGATACTCCTTGGGTGGTAGAGGAAATTATACCTTCCAAACCTCTAGAAACTACTGCATCTCATTTACCACTTGTCAATACAATCATTGCATCTAATCTTTATCCCATCATTAAACCACTAATATTCTAATCTCTTCTACTCCATTTATTTATTCTACTCCTAAAATTACACTAGATGCTAAAGTAACTGATATTCATCAAATACATTCTGAGTATGATCACCATGGAAATATTTAGATTGAATAAAGATGGCTATGGAACATTGGAATGGGACACATAAATTTTTACAACCTTATCAACATCAAAAATAATTAAGCAGTCAGAAATCTTTCAAAGATTACAAAGCCATCCGACATACTTTGTGAACCTTGTCAACATGGAAAGCAGACTAGAAGGTGGTTCAAAACAAAAGAGTATGTGACCACTCAGATGTTAGAGCTTTTTCACACTGATCTATGTGGACCTATGAGAACTCAAATTACTCAAGGTGATCCTTTCATCACTTCTCCTTGTGCATTCAATAATATTAGGATTTCACCCTCTAAAACTCCCCCCAATTCTCAAGCATGTATAATTTCTCCAACATACGATGATAACTATATAATGGCCCAATATCAATCTAGAGACTTAGATGTCCAACATTATCATAAAACCTTAGCCCAAATTCATGTTTTTAATTAAGATATTTATACCATTTTTATGGATCAAACCTTAGATACTAAGGGTCATGTGCCTCTTACCAATTCTCCTCTTATTGATACTCCTTAGGTGGTAGAGGAAATTATACCTTCCAAACCTCTAGAAACTACTGCATCTCATTTACCACTTGTCAATACAATCATTGAATCTAATCTTTATCCCATCATTAAACCACTAATATTCTAATCTCTTCTACTCCATTTATTTATTCTACTCCTAAAATTACACTAGATGCTAAAGTAACTGATATTCATCAGATACATTCTGAGTATGATCACCATGGAAATAAAATTATAGACCTTGAATTAGATTTTGAGTATTATGGTCCTTTTTCTATCTTTCCTAGTGATGAAGCTATCCTTGAGTTACTTTATGCCCAATAAAATCAAATTCCTTGGTAGCATCATAAACTTGGAAATTTTAAGACTAAAACTCCTTGCTTCAACAACTTCATTGCTGGAATTGACCCTAAAACAAATCCAATTTCTACCTTACCCAATACACCATACCACTTTCAATATGGTAATGTCATGCTTATTGAATAAACCACTCATATTGAATATGGTACTCCATCTTTTCATCAACCAATTACTGTCTCTCATGAACTCTCACCTATTGAACATGATAATTTTATCTTATTCTTTGATAAATATCATGAGGCTTTTGATTGGTCCTATGAGTACATGCCTAGCATTAACCCTAGAATTGTGGTGCATAACATCATTATGTATCCTGATGCCAAGCATGTGCATCAAAAATAAAGAAAATTTCCACCTGAATTCTTCACTTTATTTCATAAGGAAATCATCAAATTACTTGATGCTAGATTTATCAAATTAGTGGATTATTCTAAATGGGTTTCTAACATTGTTCCTATTCAAAAAAAAGTCACTATAGTCATTCACATTTATATTAATTTCTATAATCTTAGTCTTGATTTTCCCAAGGAAAAATTCCCTTTACCTTCATTAGATGCCATCATTAATTCCATGGCTAGTTACAAAATGTTATCTCTTATGCATGGTTTTTCAGGATACAATCAGATTCATATCTCTCCTAAAGACCAATATAAGACAATGTTCACCATGGAATGGGGTACCTATTGTTATGTTAAAATGCCTTTCAGTATCAATAATTTTAGATCCAATTACCAATGAGCAATGATTCACATCTTTCACAATCTTATTCATAAATTTTTTGAAACCTATGTGGATGATCTCATTGCTAAATCTAAAAATCATTAAGTGTCATCTTTTTGATCTTGTTATCATGTTTGACCATCTCCTTATATATAAAGTTAAACTTAATTCTTATAAATGTGTCTTTGGAGTCACATCTGTAAAATTGTTAAGATTTTTAGTCTCTCTTCATGTCCTTGATGTTGAGCTTACCAAAATTAGTGCTATCATCAATATGCCCATTACTCATTCTATTCTTGACATTTGTACTTATTTATGCAAACTTGGGGCAATTAGATGATTCATCCTTCAAATAAAATATTGAATTCACTCTGTCAATTCACTTCTTAAGAAAGGTGATTCTTTAGGATGGATGGATCCATGTCAAAAAGCCTTTGATAATAGGAAAGAGTCATTACTTCATCCACCTACACTTCATCCTCCTTCCAATGATAAAAATTTAATTCTATATATTTATTCCACACCTATTTTAGTTGGGGAAATTCTTACCCAACAAGATTATATGGGAAGAGAGTATGATATCTACTACATTAGTCGAGGCCTCATCAATTATGAAATGTATTATACCAAAATTGAGAGTGATTACCTTGTCATCTATTTTAAAGATAAAAATATTCACCACTACATGCTTTACCAAACTACTTATGTCATTGTTCATTTTGACCCCCTTCATTATTTCTTATCCAAATAATTTATTCATGGAGATATAATTGGTAAATGGATGATCCTCATGGAATTTTATCTCTACATCATCACTCAAAAAGATATCAAAGGGCAAGTCATAGCTGATCAACTTGCCATAGTTCCCATACCAACCACTTCTTATCTTCAAGATAACCTTCTAGATGATAATATCCTTTACATTGAAGGTCTTAATCAAGCTATTTCTCTCAAATATTATTTTCATAACTTTACCACTGATCTTGAAGACAATAATCTTGATGACTTCACTACTCCCTTTGGTACTATTAAACCAAAATTAGTTATTGAGGAGCTTCTTGAAATTAATGCTGACTTGAATGGGGATACTTGGACCCTTCAATTTAATGGCGATAAATGCCTTCAAGGAGTTGGGGTAGGTTGCGTTCTCACATGTCCTCTTGGAAAGATCATTCCTTTAGCTTTTCACTTTACCTTTGATGTCACCAACAATATTACTGAATACAAAGTTCTTATCTTAGGCATGAGATTTTCTCTTGATTTAGAAATTTAATTTAGGTGATTCTCAACTTATTTTCTACCAATTCAGTGGTGGTTATCAATGTAAAAGTGAGAACCTCATCACATATCATCAAATTACAACCACTCTTGCTAAGGATTTCATCTCTTTCATTTTGAGCCTATATCTAGAGATTAAAATTCCATTGATGATTCTCTTTCCTCTTCAACATCTCTCTTTCATCCATACCAAGTCATTTCTGATCCTACTTTCTTTATTTAAATAAGAAAATCTCCATTCTCTACTCAACCATCAGATTCACTTATCTACCATATCAAGGCTATTACCATCTGATAAAGCCTATGGTATAAAGACATCATTCAATTCTTGGAACATCAAACTTATCTTCCTAACTTAGACTCTTTTGAAAAGACACACATTCATAAATAAACTTTCAAGTATGTATTTTGACATAACATCCTTTATTATTACAACACTAAAGGTACCTTACTTTGTTGTGTTATGCAAGACAAGGTCCCTCCTCTTCTTGCATAAGCACATGGGGGCATTTATGATGGCCACTATAGTTGACATGCTACAACCCACAAATGCCTATGTATGGGTCAATTTTGACTTACTCTTAAAAATAATGCAATTGAATATGCTAAAAAGTGTAATCTTTGTCAATTTCATGATGATCTAATTCATTCACCTCTAGCTGAACTTTAACCATCAATCTCCTTGGCCATTTTCCACATGGAGATTTGATCTCATCAATAAACTACCTCTCTCCTAAAATGGGCATGTATTTATCATCACCACTACCAAATATTTTTCCAAGTGGGTATAAGCCATGCCCCTTGTTAATGTCACCTCTCTTATGATTTCTAAATTTATTTTTAATCAAATAATTTTCTATTTTGGTGTTTCTCATACCATCATTTTAAAAAATGGTGGTGATTTCAAAAATAAAAATGTTAAACAACTTTGAAATAAATTTAATATCAATCACAAATTTTTCACACATTATCATCCAAAATGCAATGGCCAAGATGAAAACACTAATAAAATTATCCAAAAGATAATTCATGAAACTTGCATGGATTGGCATCTTGATATTTAACTTGTACTTTGAGCCCATCAAACTAGCATATGTATTACCACTTGGACAACTCCATTCTCGATAGTCTATGGTTCTGAGTCAGTCCTTCCCTTAGAAGTTGAGCTTCCTTCTCTTTAGATATGTCTTCGTGGTATTATTCTTGACAAAAAATTATGTGAAGCTCATCTTCATTCCCTTGATCTACCTAATGAATGTCATCTTTCTATCTTATAACATAACCATCAATACAAGGCTCGTATTACTAGACAACATAACAAACATGTTAAATTCTGCACATTTAATGTTGGTGATCTTGTTCTTTAATTAGACTACACCCATGATAAAGAAGGTAAATACACCTAAAAATTGTGGGGCCCATGTTTAGTCAAATATATTCTTGGTCCAAACACCTACCATCTTCAAACTAATGAAGGCCATGTTTTCAAAGAGCCCATCAATGCACAATTCCTTAAAAAATACTTTGCCTAAACATTTCTTTCTTTTCATGCTTTCTATCTACATCTATCTAACATTTTTTGTAGGTTACTTACATGGGTATCTCCCTCTGTAGAAAGTTTATTCCTTTCACAAACCTTTAGTCCTCCCTTTTGGTCTTTTGGTTTCTTGATGTACCATAGTCTACTTTATGTTCTTATATTTTCTCTTTTTGACACCCCTTGGGTTTTTATTTTATGAGTTGCTTTGTAAGACCATGGATAAGACCAAAAATTCCTCACAAAACTACCATCCTTTTGCTTACCTCACTTTATCTTTCACATTATTGTTGACACCCTCGTGGGTTTCTCTTTTATGAAGTTATAGTGTAAGACCATGGATAAGACCCAAACCTCCTCATAAAATTACCATCTTTTAATCTTTTTACATCCTTGTCCTCAAACTTTAGATTTTTATTCTTTTGTTAGATGGAATTTATGCAAACAATATATGTTATCATGTTTTCCTCCATTTACCTTATTCTTATGATAAGGAATCACACTTTACTGTCTTTGTATCCTTTTTTTCCCTTTATCACATTTTTTATAGTTTGAAGTAATTCAAATTGTTCCATGTGTCATTCCTCTTGATTTCCCCTTTATTTCACTCTGCATTGGATCAAATAAGGTCTAAGAAAAGATAACACTTTTATTTCACCTATATTTATGAGACTCTTAGACCCCATTCTCTTTGAAGTTCTGTCTTAGCAACCTTGTCCCAAGTATTCAAATGAAAGTCATCTTTAACACCCATGTTTGGTTTTACAAGTTTGTATGGGGGAAGAATAGAAAAAATACATCAAAAAAGTTTAAATCCAAATCATTTGAAATAAAATGAAATGATATCTAAAATGAAACATATAAATCTCAAAATTCAAATTCACACCAAAAGACATGATTACAAGCACATTTCCTATCCCTAATTGTAGCTCAAACTCCATAGTTGTCCTCACATAGAGCCAAGGTCCTTTGGGCTATGGTAGGCCAGTAGATTAGAATAGGGTATTTCAACAAACTCTATGGTGCTACCTAACTTATCATGCAAGTACCCAATCTTCATAGTAGACTGATGGCTCTATAAGGGATCCTAAGGAATGAGGAAAACATTGTGGGAAGGTAGGTCCATTTTACTTTTCATGCATATAACCTTTATGGGATGATTCATATACTTAATTTTTTGACCTAAGACTTGTGTGGCTAAGAGATGTTCTTTAGATTCCTTAAGGTCAAAATTCCTCTTGTTTTGACAAACCTAATTTGAGTGTCTTGACTTTGATAAAGAGTTCCTCTACCTTGGTTTTTCCTTCATTTTCCCCTTCACCCATTTCATTTCCCCCCTTGAAAGATAGATTATGACTCCAAATCTATTTATCCTTATTTTATATTCCCTTCTTATTAATCTCTTAAAAACATGCTAGCACTAATTTATTTCAAGTTTTATCTATCCTTAGAGAAAAACAACATATTTGAGCAACTATGGATTACTTCTTTCTTTTTCACCATAAAAATTACATTACTAGACTTGTTTTGCTTCCTTTTACCATTTATCATTTGTTTTAATATGTTTCTATTATAAACACACAAGTTTATACCCTTTTTTCATTATTGAGTGAGGTTGGCTTGTTACTTCTAACTCGCCAATGTTGTTTTCCCTTTTATACACCTTTTTCCATTATTGAGTGAGATAAGGATTGTTACTGCTCACTCATCAATGTTGTTTTAGCATTTTGTTTTTGCCTTTACATTTGATATTTGATTACCATCTTATTTAACATGTATCCTTGGTTTGACTTGGTAAGTTTGCCTTTCTTACTTAAAGATAGCTTGTTTGAGTTATTCGATCTTTAGTAGACTTGGATTTTTAGTTACCCAGTTTACTCTTATTGTTTGACTTGGTCATTTGGTCTAACATAGAAATTTTAACCCTTTATTTCCAAATTTCCAAAGTACAGCCCATCCTCATAGCACTAGTTATCTTGACTTTCTTGCATTTGTTTGTTTTTCCTCTTTAGTTTGTATTCTTAGATTTGTCAAAAGCAGTCCCTATGCCCTAAAAAATTGAAACTAACAACATAGTAGATAACCATCCTATGATAAAGGTAAGTCAAGGTACACATTATATTTAATTTTTAGTTATTTATTTTTTAGTCATTTATTTTTAATCATTTTTTTCATTTATTTTTTCTTTAAAATATTATAACTTTTTTTTTAGCATCAACATTGTGTGTTACTATGTTCTTTCTCGAAGCACCATAACCTTTTAAACCTTAGTGAAAAATTATGAGATTTTAGTGGGGTATATGTATACACACAATATTTTCAATATTTTATCAATTATTGATGTTTTACATCTTGTAGTAACCTGTCGATACTCAATCTCTCTGAGTGTATGGCTTAAAGGGTGCACTGGGAAAGGGGTGGGTAGACCATTGGTGATTCATAGGATTATTGTCCCTTATCGACACATTATTACCAATCCAAAAATATCTTAAAACCATTACCTAATATATTAATCCTCCCTTTCATACTCCTCTAGTCTTTTCCCTCTTTCCATCCCTCTTTTCTTTACTTGGACCCCTTTTTGCCAGCTGACTGTACTAGGTCAACTGGGTCAACCTTGTATAATTTTTAGCCTCTGATTACTATACAAGGTCAACTAGGTTGACCCTATACTATTTAGGGTATTTTTCACTTGGAATTTCATCAGCGCTTTCATTGACCTAACTCAGGGCCTAGTTATTTATCTCTTGAAAACATATAAGATTGACTAGGTTAACCCCATATAGCTGACATATTTAGAAGGATTTAGGGTGAGATCTGCCTATAAATACAAGATCATTTCATCATTATTTCAATATGAAATCAAGATTTATTATTTGCTCATACTTCTTTACAATCTGTTCTTCCACCATTCTACTTGAGGAGTATTAGCTTAGGGTTTCTACTTAGAGAATCTAGTTTTGTGGATAAGTCTTGTATGATTTAGACTTTCTTAGTTATCCTTACAAACCAAAATAACCTCTTTCAAATCCCCTTTGTCCAAGGTAAATATTGAATCTTAATGGATTCACATTCAGGAAAGTATATTTTAACTTTGTTTTCCTCTCTTTAGTAAATAGAAGTAGCATAAGTATTGGCTAGAATAATATTACTCTTCATATTCCATGTATTAGGGTCTTACTCATATGTACTTAATTTATATTCTCCTATACATATTTTTATTACTTTACTAACCCCCATTTTATGCCATAAGCTTTGGTGTGTACTATGTTAGATTTATTTTCTTGTTATTAGGATAGAGTGAACATTAAACCTATGACTCTTTTAGGGTTGTTACATGATTGTGTTAGACTGTAGGATTTGGAACCCTTCTTATCATGGTGTATTATGACAAGTGATCCCCTAATTAGGTCTAGTGGATCCCCATATTGGTCATGCTCGCACTTAACAAATGTATTCCCAATCAAAAGTGTATGTATGTTCTATCTTATCCAAGATAGGATTGTTTTATAGACATGATGTATTTCTGATTGCATACACAAAGTTTCCCTATTTTATCATATTTATATATAATTCATAGGGAAAAAATATATACAGGTCTAAAGTACCAAGGAGCATTCCATGAGCCATATTTTCCAAGTTATAAGATATATCACTATCTTACTTATCACACATTTCATCCTTATGCACACATAAGATAAAACATAGGGGTGAACTACATGAGTATGATACCATATTTAGAGTAGTGTCTATGTAGGTATCACCCACTAATAAAGGGTTGTTTGAAATTATCTCAATATTATGAGTAAACAAACCCATTTTTATCAAGGCCACTATGAATATTAAGAGCTATGTTTTTGATGATTCAACAAGAGCAATAGTCCATGAGCTAGATCTGAATGCACTAGAGTGAAGGGAAAATAAAGTAAAGAGCATTATACATGGTTAATTCCAAATTAAGTATGTATTTCATACCAAACACCTACGTCTAATTCATATAGAAGCATCAATGTGACCATCTAAGGTTGATGTAAGCATTATAGGTCATTGAGGTCAAATTTACAAAATCTGATGACTGATCCAAAATCCAAATCTGATCTATTTCTAACTTGTTCCACATCAGATCCAAATGCACTCTATAATCTAGCTACGTACCATTAATTTTCATTTATTACAATATTAATCATTAGTTGTACTCAATATTTATAACATATCTCAGTATTTAAATTTAAAATATTATTTATCTAAGTTTTTGATTAATTATCTTGCTATAGATCTATTTATCACCCTTGTGATTAATCATTTATATATTATTAACCCTAACCCCATTTCTAAATTTAGGGTTAAAATTTTGGTGAACCAGACATGAAAACTCAAACAATATTATGAAATTTTTGTATTCTTATTATATCATGTTAGAATGCTAAAATATGTATGTCTCTTCTTTCTTATTATCATATCAATTTCTATAACATTTTAAATGTCTAAAAAGGAACTTCTTCTTCCTCTTAAACCTAAGGAGGGTGATAACTACCATCCCTCTAACGAAGTCCATGGTATCACTCCTTCAAGGGGTAAGGTAGATGGTATATATATGCATGTTCAATCTATAGCACATATGGTTTGTGCTTATGAATCCCTAAAATATCAAATCATACTTATCAACAAGTTAATATAAGAGTTAAAAAATCAAAATCAATACTTCAATTAAAGATCACATTATTGGAAAATCAAATTCCATATGCTGAAAGTCCAAAACATGGTAGTGTTAATCATGTATTTGCATCTTTATAAATGAAAATTTAAAACAAAATACATTTAGAAAAAGTGACTAAAAAAGTGACCCAATGACTACTAATAGTCTAAGTGGAATCCTAGGATAAATGATTTGAAATTAAGTGATCCAATTTCCCCATCTATTTCCTATAAGTAAATCCAAATACTATTATGCATATCATAGAATGCATGGTCATAATACACATTGTTATTTTATATTAAAGAATAAAATACAAAGTCACAAAGGTAGTGGTGATCATATCAATGATACATAAACCAAGAAAACTAAACACATTATGAGTACCTCTCCTAAAACACAAATACCAAAATAATAAATATGGTTACCAAAATATAATTCAAATCAAAAAAATGGTCAAAAGAACAAATAAATACAGAAAACACTATTACCAAATGTTCCAAAATTTACAAATGATACACAATTACCAAAAGAACCAATGCTACCAAAATCACCATAAAATAAACCATGTAAACTCCTTTTGTTGGTCAATAAGAAAAAACAAGAGGACACATTCCAAATGATTATGATAGTGGTGATATTATTCCTAATACAAAACTAAATACAGATAATAATAAGGTAAACCATGTAGCTTAGGATGTTCATAAGGTATTACCATCCAAGGTGCACATGGATACAAATAATGTCATACCAAAAAGGTCATAACCACAATATATCACAATTCATTATTGATATATAGATACTAAAAATGGTATATCGCATGTTCAAGAATAATCTAAGAGGTTAAATTTATCCTATAATAATGATAACATCTATGATTATGATCTTAATAATATAAAAGATTGGTATGATCCTGATGATACTGATTACAAAACATAGGAGTATGATACACATGATATGAGGCCTCCAAAATAAAATCTCCTTAATGATGTCCTTGGGTTCTAGTATCACATCTACCTATACATGATTATGATACACTAAGGTTATATCATTTTATGATCACTTTCCACTATCATGATTGAGCTTATGTACTTACACATGCCTTTAATCATGCTTATATCTTACATAATTTACTTAATATGTTATGTACTTGACATTTTTTGCTAAAACATATATCCAAGGACTAGTATAATATGCTTATGTTGGTTGATTATGTTACATGCTTTATTTTTTTACACTTCCTTGAGTGTGTTATCTTGATTATTATTATTATCTTACTTATTTTTAAAATTGAATATGATCCATTTTTTGTGTCCCCCATGACTTTTTTTGCCTCTTTAACATTTTAATATGTTATTTATTGTTGTATGGATATTTGAATAAGTTGTGCTTATTTTTTGAATATTTGAATACATTATGTCCCTTCCATTATGCAACATTTGAACATACCCCTTATTTGTACTCTCCTTGGGCCATTATATTTTTATTTGATGTTGAGTGCTCTTACATGTGTGTTTAATTGCTTATTGATATTGTACTATTACTCTCTAGACATTTCCATGATCTATATCATGTATACTATGACTTGATGTGATCACATTTTGCATGCTTCAATGATATATCTATCTACACATGTTTCTCCTATATATTATATGATAACTTCATAGTTTTCATGTTTATATTATAATTTTAAGGTAAGGTAACTACCAGTTACTAATTACACTCACCTCAAAATAGGGGCATATTAGTGGGGGCATGACATATATGAATGGCTTCCACTTTCTTCATAGATTCATATTGTAATGGGACATGTTTTGGAAACATATTCTTCACATTTGTCACAGTTTCAAATATATAGTAGGGACATGTTTTAGAAACATGTTCTCTACACTTACACAAATTTTTAATTTCATATTATAGTGAGGGCATGTTATGGAAACATGTTCTCCACACTTGCAAATTGGCCAAATTGCATAATTATATGACTCAAATACATATATGAAGTAGAATTCTATATATTGGTTCCATGTTATACCAATGTTTAAACATGATACATATATTAGGTGAATATGATATTAAAATAACACCTAAATTTCATAATCAAATCATATTTTATATTTTAAGCACTTTTACAAATTTTAGCTCACTAGGTTTGACTATTATATATTATTATTGAGCTAATATACTATATTAATTAGTTCAATTTTGGTATGGTTAAGGTGATTAAATCACTCAATATTAATAATTTTATTAGTTTCACTTGATAAAATCATCTAAATTTACCAACTTTATAGTGTGATTTAACTTGGTTCACTCATGCTTACCAAGGACTAGTATAATATGCTTATGTTGGTTGATTATGTTACATGCTTTATTTTTTTACACTTCCTTGAGTGTGTTATCTTGATTATTATTATTATCTTACTTATTTTTAAAATTGAATATGATCCATTTTTTGTGTCCCCCATGACTTTTTTTGCCTCTTTAACATTTTAATATGTTATTTATTGTTGTATGGATATTTGAATAAGTTGTGCTTATTTTTTGAATATTTGAATACATTATGTCCCTTCCATTATGCAACATTTGAACATACCCCTTATTTGTACTCTCCTTGGGCCATTATATTTTTATTTGATGTTGAGTGCTCTTACATGTGTGTTTAATTGCTTATTGATATTGTAATATTACTCTCTAGACATTTCCATGATCTATATCATGTATACTATGACTTGATGTGATCACATTTTGCATGCTTCAATGATATATCTATCTAGACATGTTTATCCTATATATTATATGATAACTTCATAGTTTTCATGTTTATATTATAATTTTAAGGTAAGGTAACTACCAGTTACTAATTACACTCACCTCAAAATAGGGGCATATTAGTGGGGGCATGACATATATGAATGGCTTCCACTTTCTTCATAGATTCATATTGTAATGGGACATGTTTTGGAAACATATTCTTCACATTTGTCACAGTTTCAAATATATAGTAGGGACATGTTTTAGAAACATGTTCTCTACACTTACACAAATTTTTAATTTCATATTATAGTGAGGGCATGTTATGGAAACATGTTCTCCACACTTGAAAATTGGCCAAATTGCATAATTATATGACTCAAATACATATATGAAGTAGAATTCTATATATTGGTTCCATGTTATACCAATGTTTAAACATGATACATATATTAGGTGAATATGATATTAAAATAACACCTAAATTTCATAATCAAATCATATTTTATATTTTAAGCACTTTTACAAATTTTAGCTCACTAGGTTTGACTATTATATATTATTATTGAGCTAATATACTATATTAATTAGTTCAATTTTGGTATGGTTAAGGTGATTAAATCACTCAATATTAATAATTTTATTAGTTTCACTTGATAAAATCATCTAAATTTACCAACTTTATAGTGTGATTTAACTTGGTTCACTCATGCTTACCAAGGACTAGTATAATATGCTTATGTTGGTTGATTATGTTACATGCTTTATTTTTTTACACTTCCTTGAGTGTGTTATCTTGATTATTATTATTATCTTACTTATTTTTAAAATTGAATATGATCCATTTTTTGTGTCCCCCATGACTTTTTTTGCCTCTTTAACATTTTAATATGTTATTTATTGTTGTATGGATATTTGAATAAGTTGTGCTTATTTTTTGAATATTTGAATACATTATGTCCCTTCCATTATGCAACATTTGAACATACCCCTTATTTGTACTCTCCTTGGGCCATTATATTTTTATTTGATGTTGAGTGCTCTTACATGTGTGTTTAATTGCTTATTGATATTGTACTATTACTCTCTAGACATTTCCATGATCTATATCATGTATACTAGGACTTGATGTGATCACATTTTGCATGCTTCAATGATATATCTATCTACACATGTTTCTCCTATATATTATATGATAACTTCATAGTTTTCATGTTTATATTATAATTTTAAGGTAAGGTAACTACCAGTTACTAAATACACTCACCTCAAAATAGGGGCATATTAGTGGGGGCATGACATATATGAATGGCTTCCACTTTCTTCATAGATTCATATTGTAATGGGACATGTTTTGGAAACATATTCTTCACATTTGTCACAGTTTCAAATATATAGTAGGGACATGTTTTAGAAACATGTTCTCTACACTTACACAAATTTTTAATTTCATATTATAGTGAGGGCATGTTATGGAAACATGTTCTCCACACTTGCAAATTGGCCAAATTGCATAATTATATGACTCAAATACATATATGAAGTAGAATTCTATATATTGGTTCCATGTTATACCAATGTTTAAACATGATACATATATTAGGTGAATATGATATTAAAATAACACCTAAATTTCATAATCAAATCATATTTTATATTTTAAGCACTTTTACAAATTTTAGCTCACTAGGTTTGACTATTATATATTATTATTGAGCTAATATACTATATTAATTAGTTCAATTTTGGTATGGTTAAGGTGATTAAATCACTCAATATTAATAATTTTATTAGTTTCACTTGATAAAATCATCTAAATTTACCAACTTTATAGTGTGATTTAACTTGGTTCACTCATGCTTACCAAGGACTAGTATAATATGCTTATGTTGGTTGATTATGTTACATGCTTTATTTTTTTACACTTCCTTGAGTGTGTTATCTTGATTATTATTATTATCTTACTTATTTTTAAAATTGAATATGATCCATTTTTTGTGTCCCCCATGACTTTTTTTGCCTCTTTAACATTTTAATATGTTATTTATTGTTGTATGGATATTTGAATAAGTTGTGCTTATTTTTTGAATATTTGAATACATTATGTCCCTTCCATTATGCAACATTTGAACATACCCCTTATTTGTACTCTCCTTGGGCCATTATATTTTTATTTGATGTTGAGTGCTCTTACATGTGTGTTTAATTGCTTATTGATATTGTACTATTACTCTCTAGACATTTCCATGATCTATATCATGTATACTATGACTTGATGTGATCACATTTTGCATGCTTCAATGATATATCTATCTAGACATGTTTATCCTATATATTATATGATAACTTCATAGTTTTCATGTTTATATTATAATTTTAAGGTAAGGTAACTACCAGTTACTAATTACACTCACCTCAAAATAGGGGCATATTAGTGGGGGCATGACATATATGAATGGCTTCCACTTTCTTCATAGATTCATATTGTAATGGGACATGTTTTGGAAACATATTCTTCACATTTGTCACAGTTTCAAATATATAGTAGGGACATGTTTTAGAAACATGTTCTCTACACTTACACAAATTTTTAATTTCATATTATAGTGAGGGCATGTTATGGAAACATGTTCTCCACACTTGCAAATTGGCCAAATTGCATAATTATATGACTCAAATACATATATGAAGTAGAATTCTATATATTGGTTCCATGTTATACCAATGTTTAAACATGATACATATATTAGGTGAATATGATATTAAAATAACACCTAAATTTCATAATCAAATCATATTTTATATTTTAAGCACTTTTACAAATTTTAGCTCACTAGGTTTGACTATTATATATTATTATTGAGCTAATATACTATATTAATTAGTTCAATTTTGGTATGGTTAAGGTGATTAAATCACTCAATATTAATAATTTTATTAGTTTCACTTGATAAAATCATCTAAATTTACCAACTTTATAGTGTGATTTAACTTGGTTCACTCATGCTTACCAAGGACTAGTATAATATGCTTATGTTGGTTGATTATGTTACATGCTTTATTTTTTTACACTTCCTTGAGTGTGTTATCTTGATTATTATTATTATCTTACTTATTTTTAAAATTGAATCTGATCCATTTTTTGTGTCCCCCATGACTTTTTTTGCCTCTTTAACATTTTAATATGTTATTTATTGTTGTATGGATATTTGAATAAGTTGTGCTTATTTTTTGAATATTTGAATACATTATGTCCCTTCCATTATGCAACATTTGAACATACCCCTTATTTGTACTCTCCTTGGGCCATTATATTTTTATGTGATGTTGAGTGCTCTTACATGTGTGTTTAATTGCTTATTGATATTGTACTATTACTCTCTAGACATTTCCATGATCTATATCATGTATACTATGACTTGATGTGATCACATTTTGCATGCTTCAATGATATATCTATCTACACATGTTTCTCCTATATATTATATGATAACTTCATAGTTTTCATGTTTATATTATAATTTTAAGGTAAGGTAACTACCAGTTACTAATTACACTCACCTCAAAATAGGGGCATATTAGTGGGGGCATGACATATATGAATGGCTTCCACTTTCTTCATAGATTCATATTGTAATGGGACATGTTTTGGAAACATATTCTTCACATTTGTCACAGTTTCAAATATATAGTAGGGACATGTTTTAGAAACATGTTCTCTACACTTACACAAATTTTTAATTTCATATTATAGTGAGGGCATGTTATGGAAACATGTTTTCCACACTTGCAAATTGGCCAAATTGCATAATTATATGACTCAAATACATATATGAAGTAGAATTCTATATATTGGTTCCATGTTATACCAATGTTTAAACATGATACATATATTAGGTGAATATGATATTAAAATAACACCTAAATTTCATAATCAAATCATATTTTATATTTTAAGCACTTTTACAAATTTTAGCTCACTAGGTTTGACTATTATATATTATTATTGAGCTAATATACTATATTAATTAGTTCAATTTTGGTATGGTTAAGGTGATTAAATCACTCAATATTAATAATTTTATTAGTTTCACTTGATAAAATCATCTAAATTTACCAACTTTATAGTGTGATTTAACTTGGTTCACTCATGCTTACCAAGGACTAGTATAATATGCTTATGTTGGTTGATTATGTTACATGCTTTATTTTTTTACACTTCCTTGAGTGTGTTATCTTGATTATTATTATTATTATCTTACTTATTTTTAAAATTGAATATGATCCATTTTTTGTGTCCCCCATGACTTTTTTTGCCTCTTTAACATTTTAATATGTTATTTATTGTTGTATGGATATTTGAATAAGTTGTGCTTATTTTTTGAATATTTGAATACATTATGTCCCTTCCATTATGCAACATTTGAACATACCCCTTATTTGTACTCTCCTTGGGCCATTATATTTTTATTTGATGTTGAGTGCTCTTACATGTGTGTTTAATTGCTTATTGATATTGTACTATTACTCTCTAGACATTTCCATGATCTATATCATGTATATTAGGACTTGATGTGATCACATTTTGCATGCTTCAATGATATATCTATCTACACATGTTTCTCCTATATATTATATGATAACTTCATAGTTTTCATGTTTATATTATAATTTTAAGGTAAGGTAACTACCAGTTACTAATTACACTCACCTCAAAATAGGGGCATATTAGTGGGGGCATGACATATATGAATGGCTTCCACTTTCTTCATAGATTCATATTGTAATGGGACATGTTTTGGAAACATATTCTTCACATTTGTCACAGTTTCAAATATATAGTAGGGACATGTTTTAGAAACATGTTCTCTACACTTACACAAATTTTTAATTTCATATTATAGTGAGGGCATGTTATGGAAACATGTTCTCCACACTTGAAAATTGGCCAAATTGCATAATTATATGACTCAAATACATATATGAAGTAGAATTCTATATATTGGTTCCATGTTATACCAATGTTTAAACATGATACATATATTAGGTGAATATGATATTAAAATAACACCTAAATTTCATAATCAAATCATATTTTATATTTTAAGCACTTTTACAAATTTTAGCTCACTAGGTTTGACTATTATATATTATTATTGAGCTAATATACTATATTAATTAGTTCAATTTTGGTATGGTTAAGGTGATTAAATCACTCAATATTAATAATTTTATTAGTTTCACTTGATAAAATCATCTAAATTTACCAACTTTATAGTGTGATTTAACTTGGTTCACTCATGCTTACCAAGGACTAGTATAATATGCTTATGTTGGTTGATTATGTTACATGCTTTATTTTTTTACACTTCCTTGAGTGTGTTATCTTGATTATTATTATTATCTTACTTATTTTTAAAATTGAATATGATCCATTTTCTGTGTCCCCCATGACTTTTTTTGCCTCTTTAACATTTTAATATGTTATTTATTGTTGTATGGATATTTGAATAAGTTGTGCTTATTTTTTGAATATTTGAATACATTATGTCCCTTCCATTATGCAACATTTGAACATACCCCTTATTTGTACTCTCCTTGGGCCATTATATTTTTATTTGATGTTGAGTGCTCTTACATGTGTGTTTAATTGCTTATTGATATTGTACTATTACTCTCTAGACATTTCCATGATCTATATCATGTATACTAGGACTTGATGTGATCACATTTTGCATGCTTCAATGATATATCTATCTACACATGTTTCTCCTATATATTATATGATAACTTCATAGTTTTCATGTTTATATTATAATTTTAAGGTAAGGTAACTACCAGTTACTAATTACACTCACCTCAAAATAGGGGCATATTAGTGGGGGCATGACATATATGAATGGCTTCCACTTTCTTCATAGATTCATATTGTAATGGGACATGTTTTGGAAACATATTCTTCACATTTGTCACAGTTTCAAATATATAGTAGGGACATGTTTTAGAAACATGTTCTCTACACTTACACAAATTTTTAATTTCATATTATAGTGAGGGCATGTTATGGAAACATGTTCTCCACACTTGCAAATTGGCCAAATTGCATAATTATATGACTCAAATACATATATGAAGTAGAATTCTATATAGTGGTTCCATGTTATAACAATGTTTAAACATGATACATATATTAGGTGAATATGATATTAAAATAACACCTAAATTTCATAATCAAATCATATTTTATATTTTAAGCACTTTTACAAATTTTAGCTCACTAGGTTTGACTATTATATATTATTATTGAGCTAATATACTATATTAATTAGTTCAATTTTGGTATGGTTAAGGTGATTAAATCACTCAATATTAATAATTTTATTAGTTTCACTTGATAAAATCATCTAAATTTACCAACTTTATAGTGTGATTTAACTTGGTTCACTCATGCTTACCAAGGACTAGTATAATATGCTTATGTTGGTTGATTATGTTACATGCTTTATTTTTTTACACTTCCTTGAGTGTGTTATCTTGATTATTATTATTATCTTACTTATTTTTAAAATTGAATATGATCCATTTTTTGTGTCCCCCATGACTTTTTTTGCCTCTTTAACATTTTAATATGTTATTTATTGTTGTATGGATATTTGAATAAGTTGTGCTTATTTTTTGAATATTTGAATACATTATGTCCCTTCCATTATGCAACATTTGAACATACCCCTTATTTTTACTCTCCTTGGGCCATTATATTTTTATTTGATGTTGAGTGCTCTTACATGTGTGTTTAATTGCTTATTGATATTGTACTATTACTCTCTAGACATTTCCATGATCTATATCATGTATACTAGGACTTGATGTGATCACATTTTGCATGCTTCAATGATATATCTATCTACACATGTTTCTCCTATATATTATATGATAACTTCATAGTTTTCATGTTTATATTATAATTTTAAGGTAAGGTAACTACCAGTTACTAATTACACTCACCTCAAAATAGGGGCATATTAGTGGGGGCATGACATATATGAATGGCTTCCACTTTCTTCATAGATTCATATTGTAATGGGACATGTTTTGGAAACATATTCTTCACATTTGTCACAGTTTCAAATATATAGTAGGGACATGTTTTAGAAACATGTTCTCTACACTTACACAAATTTTTAATTTCATATTATAGTGAGGGCATGTTATGGAAACATGTTCTCCACACTTGCAAATTGGCCAAATTGCATAATTATATGACTCAAATACATATATGAAGTAGAATTCTATATATTGGTTCCATGTTATACCAATGTTTAAACATGATACATATATTAGGTGAATATGATATTAAAATAACACCTAAATTTCATAATCAAATCATATTTTATATTTTAAGCACTTTTACAAATTTTAGCTCACTAGGTTTGACTATTGTATATTATTATTGAGCTAATATACTATATTAATTAGTTCAATTTTGGTATGGTTAAGGTGATTAAATCACTCAATATTAATAATTTTATTAGTTTCACTTGATAAAATCATCTAAATTTACCAACTTTATAGTGTGATTTAACTTGGTTCACTCATGCTTACCAAGGACTAGTATAATATGCTTATGTTGGTTGATTATGTTACATGCTTTATTTTTTTACACTTCCTTGAGTGTGTTATCTTGATTATTATTATTATCTTACTTATTTTTAAAATTGAATATGATCCATTTTTTGTGTCCCCCATGTCTTTTTTTGCCTCTTTAACATTTTAATATGTTATTTATTGTTGTATGGATATTTGAATAAGTTGTGCTTATTTTTTGAATATTTGAATACATTATGTCCCTTCCATTATGCAACATTTGAACATACCCCTTATTTGTACTCTCCTTGGGCCATTATATTTTTATTTGATGTTGAGTGCTCTTACATGTGTGTTTAATTGCTTATTGATATTGTACTATTACTCTCTAGACATTTCCATGATCTATATCATGTATACTAGGACTTGATGTGATCACATTTTGCATGCTTCAATGATATATCTATCTACACATGTTTCTCCTATATATTATATGATAACTTCATAGTTTTCATGTTTATATTATAATTTTAAGGTAAGGTAACTACCAGTTACTAATTACACTCACCTCAAAATAGGGGCATATTAGTGGGGGCATGACATATATGAATGGCTTCCACTTTCTTCATAGATTCATATTGTAATGGGACATGTTTTGGAAACATATTCTTCACATTTGTCACAGTTTCAAATATATAGTAGGGACATGTTTTAGAAACATGTTCTCTACACTTACACAAATTTTTAATTTCATATTATAGTGAGGGCATGTTATGGAAACATGTTCTCCACACTTGCAAATTGGCCAAATTGCATAATTATATGACTCAAATACATATATGAAGTAGAATTCTATATATTGGTTCCATGTTATACCAATGTTTAAACATGATACATATATTAGGTGAATATGATATTAAAATAACACCTAAATTTCATAATCAAATCATATTTTATATTTTAAGCACTTTTACAAATTTTAGCTCACTAGGTTTGACTATTGTATATTATTATTGAGCTAATATACTATATTAATTAGTTCAATTTTGGTATGGTTAAGGTGATTAAATCACTCAATATTAATAATTTTATTAGTTTCACTTGATAAAATCATCTAAATTTACCAACTTTATAGTGTGATTTAACTTGGTTCACTCATGCTTACCAAGGACTAGTATAATATGCTTATGTTGGTTGATTATGTTACATGCTTTATTTTTTTACACTTCCTTGAGTGTGTTATCTTGATTATTATTATTATCTTACTTATTTTTAAAATTGAATATGATCCATTTTTTGTGTCCCCCATGTCTTTTTTTGCCTCTTTAACATTTTAATATGTTATTTATTGTTGTATGGATATTTGAATAAGTTGTGCTTATTTTTTGAATATTTGAATACATTATGTCCCTTCCATTATGCAACATTTGAACATACCCCTTATTTGTACTCTCCTTGGGCCATTATATTTTTATTTGATGTTGAGTGCTCTTACATGTGTGTTTAATTGCTTATTGATATTGTACTATTACTCTCTAGACATTTCCATGATCTATATCATGTATACTAGGACTTGATGTGATCACATTTTGCATGCTTCAATGATATATCTATCTACACATGTTTCTCCTATATATTATATGATAACTTCATAGTTTTCATGTTTATATTATAATTTTAAGGTAAGGTAACTACCAGTTACTAATTACACTCACCTCAAAATAGGGGCATATTAGTGGGGGCATGACATATATGAATGGCTTCCACTTTCTTCATAGATTCATATTGTAATGGGACATGTTTTGGAAACATATTCTTCACATTTGTCACAGTTTCAAATATATAGTAGGGACATGTTTTAGAAACATGTTCTCTACACTTACACAAATTTTTAATTTCATATTATAGTGAGGGCATGTTATGGAAACATGTTCTCCACACTTGCAAATTGGCCAAATTGCATAATTATATGACTCAAATACATATATGAAGTAGAATTCTATATATTGGTTCCATGTTATACCAATGTTTAAACATGATACATATATTAGGTGAATATGATATTAAAATAACACCTAAATTTCATAATCAAATCATATTTTATATTTTAAGCACTTTTACAAATTTTAGCTCACTAGGTTTGACTATTGTATATTATTATTGAGCTAATATACTATATTAATTAGTTCAATTTTGGTATGGTTAAGGTGATTAAATCACTCAATATTAATAATTTTATTAGTTTCACTTGATAAAATCATCTAAATTTACCAACTTTATAGTGTGATTTAACTTGGTTCACTCATGCTTACCAAGCTATAAGTATGACTGGGTCATATGGTTGAGGTAATATCAACTGCCAAGTGGAAACTCACCTTTTCTCTAAGGTCGAGGGAAATTTTCATGCTTTAAAATTTATATATTTATGCACTTTACATATTTATATTTGTCCTAATCTTATTTTAAATAGTTTATAATGATATATCTTTTCAAATCAAATTGCCATCAGGCAAGGTGGTTGAATTGATACACAAGTGTACTCTTAAATGTTTCTCTCTTTCTATTTCAATAATTTAAATGCTTTACATTTTAGATTATATGAATTAATTATTTATTGTAACATGATTTTAGTTACATGTTAATCACTAGACAATCACTCAAGTTGGGCTTACATAAAAGACAAGGTGTGTTATACACACCTATGTATGTAATCCTTTTCCTTTAAACTTAAAAATTAATTAATAAATTAAAGGGGGGAGTGTTAAGATTATTTATAAATTATATAACACCTTTGTATTATACACATGGAAATTATGAACCTTGGCATTTCCTCTTAGTTATAGACCTTTTCTTGCTAATGAAAGGCTCGCAAATAATATCTCTATGCTCATTATTTATATCTTAGTTTAAGAAATGTTATTATGATGACCCATGCCTTTTATCATGCTCAAAATAATATAATTCTATTTATCTTCTATCTTTATAAGTTATAGATCTGTGCCTATGTTCTAGCTACTTAAACACTTGCATCCCAGTCAGACACCTATGTCAACACAAATGTCCCATTCCAACACAAGTTTTCAGTCCATTAAAGTCATCCAATTTTAAATTGTAATGTATCCTTATGTTCAAACTAAGTTCTTTATTGAAATATATTTTCTAAAATCATTGGTATAAATACATGATCAAACCTCATTCATTCCTCATCTAGCAACTTCCTACCTCTCACAGGGTAAAGTATCATAAGCACTCAATCAATCATTCAAGTGAGAAATGCTTCACTATTTTTTCTTATTTCCATATTAGTCACAGGAAAAATACATATACAAGATAGAATTAATGAAGGAGAACTCCATGAGCCATATTTTCCAAATTACAATTTAGATCACTATTGTAATTAATTATCACACACTGTGTCATTATGCATAGAAAATATAATATATAGGGGAGAGATACATGAGTCTAACACCCTATTTAAAGTAGTGGATATGTAGGAAACACCCATTGAAAGAAGAATCTTTATGCTTATCTCAACACTATGAGCCCACTAACCCATTTCTACTAAGGTCAATATGAATATGAAGAGCTAGGGTTTTGATGATTCAATAAGAGTCATAGTCCATTATCCATATATGAATACACTATAGTAAAGGTGACATAGGACCAATAATATTATAGGTGGTTTCATATATATACAATAGGTATTTTTTACTATACACCTATGTTTAATTCAAACAAAAGCATTAATATAAGCATCTCAGGTCAACACAAGTGTTTAAGGTCATATAGGTCAAATTTATAGAATATAATGACTGATCTAGAATCTAGATCTATTCTATTTACAAAATTTTCCACATTAGAACTACATTTTCCCTATAATTTAACTAAGTACCATTATTTTATATTTATTGTAATATAAGTCATTAGTTTTACTTACTATTTTTAGCATATACCAATATTTAAATTCAAAATATTTTTAATTTTGAAATTAATTGGCCTGCTATATATATCTATTTATCACCATTATGGTTATTTATTTATATATTATTAACCATAACCCCATTTCCATATTTAAGGTTAAATAAGCTACTTCAGCCAAAACTCCAAAATGTTAGAGTGGTAGTGATGTTTCCCCTGATTGATTGCTAAAGAGTTCATGAGACCTAAATTAATTAAGGCTGAGTTCCCATGAGTAGGTACTCCCATAATAATTGGATTAGGTTATCTATTTGTGAGGAATGAAAAAATAGTGAGGAATTTCACCCTAAGGAAGGATTTGTTAGTAACCATTGTGAATCATGTGATACCTTATGATGACCTTACCCAAGATGCAAGCAATATATGATCAACATAAACATTGGTTGAAACCAAAGATGTCCTTTGGGTATGGGAATCCTATGAGGAAGTTGATTGGGGGTATAGTATGATGTGCTTTAACTCCCCCCTTGATCTTGAGATATAATATGAATTGATTCAAACCCTAAGTGAACCATCATTGGTATGTGGAAGTGGTCATGGAGTTATAAGAACAACACTCTTGAGGAGTGAGATAGTGACCCATATCTTTGTATCACTCAATAACTAGTGAAGTTTCACCCCACTGATAGAACTCATGCCTATTTCATCCCTTCAATCAGGATTGTGTGATTGAAGACATGTAAGTAACTAAATGTACCTAGGGTGAGAAATATTCCTTGAATAAAAAAAGAAGTGATAAATAAATCTATTGATTCTATATGAAGGTTATATGATCAATGAGTTTGATAAGACTACCCTCATGCCTTGATAACTAGAAAATAAAAATAAGTCAAGACCCTCACCTATCATCACCTAAAAAATCATTTTATTTCATCAACTTGGGTCTTGGAAGGATTTAGAACCATAATTTAATAATAAATTTCATACCATCATATAATAAGGCTTTGCTATCCATTATTCCATTCATTTTTCTTGGTGACAAAACCTATTTTTGGGTAATAAGACACACTCACCCCTTAATATCTAGTCAAGTGAGTTGAGAAAGGAATTTACTTGGAAGGCCTCCATGATAGACATCTAAGTATCTATGTTGTTGATAGGAGTGATAAAAAATTATAAATTGTGTGTTTACACCATAAAACTTAAAGTCTACATTGGCACCCAGATAGACACATATCAATGTAACACTACACTTGATGACTAGACACATATTTTAGTGTGGGATATGAGATGGTGATGAGAGGAGGAGAAGAGAGGAATATTATGAATATGTATAGAACAAAAGTGTGTAGGAGGATATGTTAGGAAATACATGAAAGGAAGAACAACATGCATAATGAATTTGGCATGTTGACCAAGTCAAGGAGTTGAATAAGAAAGGACATGTGTCATGTTGGTGTACAAGGAAGAAGGTATAACCAACTATCCAGCTTGATGGAGAGAGGAAATATGGTGAATGAGTTAAAATTCACAAGTAATAACATGATATTAGGCCTATTTTGGATTTATTACTTTTAGAGTTGAGTGGTGAAGGAAATGACTCAACCATGGGAGGATAAGCATGAGAAGGATCAAGGCACATGAAATATATAACACCTATTAGAATTTCAAAATTTAAATCATGGATTGGGCATGCTACTACATGCATAGGTACACATAAGAGGTAGTATATATAATTTTTAACCAATTATTTGGATCAAACAATCAATTCATTTGTACCTATATATGGGTGGAAACATCACCTAGGCATAACTTTCCAAATTAGGAGAAAAAGTGGAAGAGAATGTTGAGAACTTAAAAAGGTATCCTTGAGAGGTTTTATACTAGAGAGATAACATATAAAGATGAATCCATAAGAATAAGGATGAAATCAAACCATGAGGGTTGAATCACTAGAGGTTGGATGGGAAGAACCAGAGTTGAGGAGTTGAAGAGTCCACACTACCCTATGGATCCATCTCGATTGATTTCAAGAAGGATGTAGAATGGAAGATCCCATTTTTTTGTGTTGTATAAGAAATCAAAGACATAAAAGTAGTAAGAGGAGGAAAAGGAGCCTATTAGATGAAGGGAAGATCTAATGAGAAGTTGAATTAGGATAGAGTCATGGGACTCCATCACACATAGATGGGTAGAGGCTAAAAAATTCTTGAGAAGACAAGGATGTCTCAAAAGGAGTTTTCACATGAAGATGATCTAAAGCAATTAAGATAATGGATCAAATTTGCTGAGTGTGAATACATGATGAGGAGAGTTGATTATTCTATGAACTAAATATGTGCATAGTGGTGTTGTACAATTAGAAGAACCAAAGACTTTGAGGAGAAGATCATATGGTGAGCAAAGGAAAGAAGATCATGAGGCTTAATACTACTAGTCTAAGTAGAATCTATCTAGACTCACTAGGAGATAAAAAGAAGTACTTAGGATTTAGGTCTAGGTGGGAATAAATGAGATCTAACCCTATAAATTTTCCTCTATCTTTAAGGAAATACTAGTGGTACACTATTAAGGGTGTGCACCTAATCAAATACATGCAAATAATATTCCCTCTATAAATATTTCTACTTAAATGCTTGGTACCCCAACAAATTGATGCTACTCATAAGGACATTAGGAGTGACATATAAGTGCTTAGAAGAATAGGGAAACATATGAATTTATAATATAATGTGTAAATAAATGTTTTCAAGAAGCATGACTTAGATAAAAAGTGACAGGCACATGATAACCTTTTAGAAGAAGCTAAAGTGGTCCTCTAGAGGGAAGTAGGATGGTATCACTAGAAAGAATACTTAGACCATGGCATAGAAAGGGAAAGGGTTTAAACCTTGAGAAATTATATTTCTTGGTGAAAGATAACTTAAGATGATAATGGAAAGAAATTTACTAAGAATGAAAAAAATGGGACAATGCGTAGGATTTATACCAAAGGAAAGGTAGGAATCTCATGAGGAGTCATGAAAAAAAGGATTGTAGAACTATGTAATCCTAGATGAATCAATTATTTATGAGGAATATTCTAGGGAATCAAGATTACATAAGGAAGGAAAGAATAAGAATAAATATTTATTTGGGGATGAACAACTAGTTTAGTTTGGGGTGATGTTATCCCCTAAAATTGGATAAATACCAAAAAAGTGCATGCTTATAGACTTCAAGTAAGTTCAACACCACTAGACAAGAAGTACATGTAGTTCAGACCTCAAAAATTACACATGCACCTTATAAATAATTTACAAGAAAGTATAGGAAAACTATTAGAATTGTGTGAATGTGTGTTACATGATAAAATGATAAGACTTGAAGAAAAATATCCACATAGACCCAAGAACTGTAGATGATATTTCAAGGAAAAGTTATAGGTAGATTGGATGTATATGTATCCTAAGACATAATTATGGTGGTAAAAAGGTATTCATCATTGTGTAGACATCTAATTCTAGCCGCAACTAGCTTTTGATCAGACTTCATATTGATTCCTACCAAACATTGAAAATTAAGCCTAGGAATCACTGAATGCCTCATATTTGATAATGCACCATTCATTAAAATCCAAAATCATGTTGAGGTATCCCTATTTGGGGTACTATCCCATATGTAATAATAATCTCTCATGAATTCACCCCAATCACCTTGTGACATAATAACTATCAATTTGGCTTATGGGCCCATTAAGTGAGGCAATTAATCAAATCTTAACAAAATAAAAAGACTAATCAAAATTAATTAATTAATCAAGAGTAAATGTTTAGTTGAATTATCTATTTTCAATTATTGAATATTTAAAGATAGAAATTCAAAATATCAAAATATCAAGCCTTTCATCATTACCTTTATGAGTTGTTAAAATATCTCAAAATATCCTAAAATATCCCAAAACATTTAATTTGAGTACTATGACTAGTAACTAAAAATCATAATTGCATGATAAATTTTAATTCAATTGGAGTTAGTCTCAACTCAGCCTTAACTCATCTTAGGTTAGAGTTAATTCTTGAGGATATAAATACAAGGCCATACCCATTGATGTTTAAGTTATCTTGGTGTAATGTTATAATACACAAATAAATGCAAAGAAGCCTTGCATGTAATGTTACCATGACAAATTCATGAGCCAAGCAACAAAACCAAGGTGTCAAGGAAAGGTGAATCCAACATATCTCCATTGATAAATATTTATTGATTCACAAGCTGAGCAAGCCATTTATACAAACTATTTAGAACTCCAAGGAAGGTAAAAGAAGGTATTCTTTTATGTTTTAGTTGTGTTTCATATGTATGCTTGTTACCTATGCTCTCTCTAGTGTCTAGGCTAGAGGTGTCAGAATTTTAGTGTGTTTATTTGAGTTTTATTTATTGGAATAATAAAATACTAATATCCCCTCTTATATTCCTTGTTCACATAATTAACTACCTATTGGGACTTGATTGTGCACCCCACATCTTCATCTTTTTCCCTCAATTCTTCTCTTCCCTTTTCTTTCATTAAAAAAGGTTGTAAACATAGTTGTCATTTTTAATCCATTAGTTGTTATTTTTAATTTTTTGATAGGTTGTTTTTATTGGTTTTAGCCTAATTTTCTCAAAATTTCATTGACATCTGATTTGTGGTTTAGAATTTATGACTTTTTTAGTGACGATCTATTATTTTTGAATAAACATCTGTTAAAACAATCATATTTTTTAATCTATGAACTATTTTTTTTTTGATTTTTTTAAAAATGGTGTACATTTGTATTATATATATTATATATATATATATATATCATCTAAATATAACTTATAATTTTTTATATATCAATATTTTACTAACTATCCCTTTTATTTGTTAATTTTTGTTTTAGTTGGTTTCTAATTTTGTTTTAAGTTTGCAAGTTATTTTTTTTCTAAATTGTAGGTATTTGGTATTTGGGATATTTATAATATATTTATTTTGGAGGTTTTAATTTTCTAATATTTCCCAAAAACAAACAAACTATATATATATATATATATATATATATATATATATATATAGTTTGTTTGTTTTTGGGAAATATTAGAAAATTAAAACCTCCAAAACCAAGATATTATAAATATCCCAAATACCAAATACCTACAAGTTAGAGAAAAATAACTTGAAAAATTAAAACAAAATTAAAAACCAACTTATATATATATATGTATGACCCCATAACATTTTTTTAGGACCCAAATACCAAGAAAAAACATTTTTAAACAATCTAAAGTTGAAAAACTCACATTTGAATTTGGTGTTTAAAAAATATATTGCTTAAGTCATTTTCATCTTTCAAGGTTTTCAAATAATACCAAGGGAGATAAACTTCATGACATATTTTATTTGGTGATATAAAAATGAACTCTCACTTTAGTTAAATACTCATAAGATTTTTCATTTTTATGTTTGTTGATTGAGTGTTTGTTTAGAAAAATAAGTGTCGTTTGTATGCTCTCCCACCATCCCCTTTATGGAACTTGGGTGATAAAAAATCCTCATTCTTTTGATTTATTGATTTTATCTAAAAGCATGAAAATAAAGTTGTTAATGCCCTTCCAAAAATTTTAGTGATTTGGATGACCATAAAATGACCCTAAATTCCTTCCACTTTCTTTATTTTTATGCATTTTGGCTTGTGGGTAGGAGCTCACTTCTCTCTCACAAGTTATTTAGGGGTTCATTGACATGGGGCTTCATCTCCTAGCATCATACCAACTACACTCCATGATGGGGTATATAAATTGAGGGTGACCTACTAGTATTCTTGTTTGAGTAATTAAATAAGCTCTATTATTGGTACTCAGCCTTCGAACATAGGGGAAACTCAGACATCACACTACACTAAGTAATTAACAAATGTAATGGTAGTGGATGTGGATATAAATTATGTGATTATGCCATATTGTTTGTCATACATATGATACCATCTAAAAATGAATGAAAATTGATAGTTTAGATAACCCCACTTGCCACAGACATAATGTTAATGTAGGGTGAGTAGATTGAAGTTACATATCACCCTAAAAACTCTTGAGAGAAGAGAGGGCCTAAAAACCCTAATTTTATTACACTTTTAATTTTTGGATTAATAATTTAAAATAATCTCAAGAGAAATTATATAGATGAAATTTGATATTATGATGCAACCTTGTCATTTTTAGGATTTAGGATGTTACACTTAAGTGTTTTTGTCATTTTGTATTTTCACTTACATGGTATTGAGTCATAACTATTTGTTTATCATGCCATATCAAAATGATTCTTTCTATACATCACTCATTTATTGGAAGAGGTGTTATGCCATCCATTTGACACCACACCTTTTCTTAGTCATTACCAAAGTTTTATGTGTGTGTCACTCAATTTAAAAGGGTGTCATTACATTGCCCAATTCATTCTAAGTTTTATGCCTTAAAGTCTTAAAATAAAACCATTGGTCACATATTTAGATTATGATAGCATAGTTATGATACTCAAATCATTTTAAATACTTGTTGCCTTCTATTCAAAAGTTTAAATTTTTAAAACCACATGTACCTTTTGGATCTATGCCTAATATCATCATGCCATCCATTTTTGTTTAGTTTGTTGACTATTTTAAAAGCCTATTCTTCTAAATTAAGTTTTAAATTAAGCTTGACAAGTTAAAATTCAAACATTGATTGATTTATACCTATACCTCATGTAATTTTGGCCTAGACATCGATCTTTCACTTATTGGTCTTGAAATTTAGGTTAATTTCTTGATCAATTTGAAAACTATTTTTGTACCTAGATTTTAGGAAGAAGTCTATCTTCAGTGTGCCTATAATTAAATATATTTTATCCAATGATCAAGTGTGTGTATAAATATACATGCTTAGTTTGTGTCAAAGTGTTTCAAATTTATTAGATTAAATATCTTATCTTTTATACCTTGTTTAGTTTAAAGTCTAGCTTTTTTGCCTTTTCTAAAAGACCTAGCAATACCTATTTTGAGACTATCTTTTGTGCCTTGTTTTCCAAAAGACCTAGGAACCTTTGATTATTTAAACCTAGATTATACTTGTTTAGAACACTTTATACCAATTTTGGATATTTGGTTTTATTTTCATCCTCTTAAACATTTTTTAAGACATTTGATGTTAGAATGTTTTAGACCAAATTTTATTATAGATCTTTTTGGAGATACAATTTTATATCTTAGACCAAGTTACGACCATTTGTCCTTTGATTTTTTTTTTAGAGTTTACATATCTCTAAGACTTCTTTTTGGAACATTAATAATTGATTTGGATATGTCTCATTATACTCATAGCAAATCCATGTACAATCAAGGTTATGAAAACATGGTCACACAAGATGACTTTGTTCAAGACCCCTATGGTGATGATTTAATTTATGAGATATATCCTTATACTCCTTACAATAATCAATTTGGGGAACAAGTCCAAGATCCATTAGCCCATTATTCGGTTAACATGCCTCCATATTTAGAGAAAGACCAAAAGAAAACATAGTATCTTGATAGCATACCTTCGGTTATAGAACAAGCTCAACAACAACCATATTATGTTAGTATTCCATTGAAATATGAACCTTTTTTTTTTTTGATATTAAATTGATTGAAAAAAAGGATGAAGTTTTAGTGATATCTATGGAGGTAGGGGCCAAGTTCCCAGTAGACTTCCCCCATGAAAATTTGTCTAGTCTAGTTAGAGTGTATTTTAACATACCTTACAACCAAACCATTAAACAAACCTCTTCTATAAATCCTCAATCACTCATGTTGATGTCACATAAAAATCCTAATATTTTTATCAAAGGAAAGGGCCTCATGTATGATCACTTTATGTAAATGTAAACAACATATCAAACTTATTTAAATCTCATGCATAATTTTAATAAAATGGCCATGTCAAATGCTCTACTCATGGATTTAGCTCCTTCAACAAGAGTATTAATTGAATTGATAAGTTAATAAAATATAGGTATAGACCCATTTATACAAATCACTCAAGTTGGTGACATGTTCAATGCCCATCTATCGAATAAGTGTCTATTGCTTCTACATAGAATCATGTGCCAAACATGATGGATAACATACAAATGTCATCCAATCCAAGCCAAAGTGGTTTAACTACACCAATAACTAGTTTGTAACAAGTGCCTTTAGTTAATACCATAAGTGGTTTGCAACAATAGGGGGAAGGAACTCCTATAACCTAACCACAATAAGCTATCTCTATTCATCAACCAACTACTTCACCAAGCATGCAATCATAAGGATTAAGTAATCAAGTGCACACTAGTGCTTTGACTTAACATAATGTGATGAATTCTACTCTACCTAATAGGTGATGACTAAAATTCCAAAAGAATAGACATTATATAATATACCATCATAGTGGATATCAAACATTCAACCACCTCAACAAGGGGTAGAAAATATTCCACCTCATTAGGTAGTGACAAGTATACCTCAATAGCTATAGACCACCGCACCTTCAAAATCACAAACATTATCTAATCAACAACATATGTCCATTGGTTAATGACAAATGTTGAACATCTAATAAACATCTAGTTTACAATAGGTGTTTGTAAAATAAATAGGTACCATTATCCCATAAGTACCAATTAGGAAATAATTTCCTTTCATTCCAAACATGCCATATATTTAATGACAAGGCCTTGGTCCAAAACAAGTTTACCTTATTTAGTTAGGTTTGATTAGTTGATAGTAAGTCCCTACTCAAATTCAACAAGCATAGTACTTTACCCAGAGCCATATCCTTCTATCTCAACCATAATTCCCTTAAAGTCAGACATATATACCAAATCTAAACCTGAATATTACACCACAACATGTGTAATTTAAATAAATCATCCCAATCTATAGATGCATATTCCTGGTTGGTTCCCTAACCAAACCGACATTCCAAAACAAACAATTCTTCCATTATACCCTAGTCAAGGTAATCCACCTTTGATTGCCCAACCTCCACCTCCATCCAATGTTCCATCTAATTTATTGGAATAAAAACTATAGTAAATAAAGGATGTAATTAATACCATTCAATTAGGGAAACAAAACAATAAGTAAAAGTTAAATTATGTGTGTTTTTCCCCATTCAATATGGAGTATCTATAGATACCATTTCTTTTAGGGTATGACCCACCAAAATTTGATAAATACAAGGGTAAAGGAGACCCTAAGGCCCATTTTATTGAATTATTTATTTCTTTTTATCTAGTGGCATACAATGATATTTATTTACTCTACTTGTTTCCTTGGAGTCTATCAAGTCAGGCTTTGGAGTGGTTCCTAAAATTGCCAAAGAATTATGTATATTATTTTGATGACCTCTCAAACAAATTTGTTTAACACTTCTACAATATCAAACATGATATTTCATTGGTGGATTTGAGTCAAGACAAACAAAAATTTGGTGAAAGGTTAAAAAGCTATCTAAAGAGATGGAGATCACTTTCTAGTTGCTTCAACCATAGCTTATCAGACAAACAATTGGTTATTGTGTTCATTAAAATTTTCACAATGAGATATCCTATCACCTGGAGGTTCAGTGTGCATATACACTCAAAGAGGTCATAGACAAAGGTCTACCAATTAAAAAGGCCCTTACTAAAAATGGGATTATAAAATTAACCTCATTGAATCATAATCATAACCAAAACCAAGGAACATGCCAAAATCAAAACCAAAGCCAAATCCAAGCACAAGCATTGACACTAGCCCAAACTAGTAATTATGAAAAATACAATCAATTAAACTATAACAAGACTGTTATTGTAAATGGAGTAATTGAATCATGCCATGTAAAAATGGTGTAAACATCATCTAATCGACCCATGCCACACAAATAACTTACTCCTCATTAGTAACCCATTCAACAAGTGCTACTTTTGTAAAAATTTAGACCATCTCAATAAAGACAACAACCATTACCTTTGAAAACCCCTCCTCCAAGGATAAATGTGCCTACTCATTGAGTCTTTAGTGACCTTGGAGTACCCATTGAAGCCATGTTTTTCAAGCTAGCCATTGCTAACATGATTAGTTGGCCAATTCTAAAGCACTATCCTGAGGGAATTCCTTATCCATATTGGTATAGAGAAATCGGGTAATTTGAATACCATCATGTTCATAGACATAATTTATGCCATTGTGTGAAAATCAAGCACCTCATTGAAAATACATTAGATAATGGGGAGATTACATTGGATAATATATCCTCCACATCCAATCAAAACTTGTGCATCTATCAAAACTCTTTTTTGTAACATAACAATAATAATGAATATCCATAATAAAAGCTTGAATAACAACAATGACAATATCAACAACCTTAATAACAATTCTAGTAGTAACAATAACAACATCAACTGAATGGATATAACTAAGCTCAAAATGATTCCAACAACCAACAAACTTACTACACAGTTGCACATGACTACAATAAAGTTGTAGGTTATATTATGGGAGGTTGCATTTCCACCATCACCATTAATCTAAGACCAAGTACTAATAAAATAGGATCATTGATAAATAATTCCAATCAACTCATCTATGTGAGTGATCTTTCCTTGACTTAGGACTATAAATAGGTGTACCAATAACATGAGATTACTATTATTATTGGACCTTATATTGATAACTCATCATCACCCACTGACCACATATAAGTGCACTAGTAAGTGAGACTTATCCTATTTGACCCCACTCCATCATCATTTTTTAGTAACAATGGTCCTATACCTAATCCTGATTGTGTAACCACAACTTGGTGGTTAAAGATTACCATTCTAGGCCCATAGTCACCTACCACCAAACCCATCCAACCAACCATTCTAACTAAGAAAAAAGTAAGTACTACTATAAAGTAAAAAACCTTTGATATTGTAGAATAACTTTAAAATATACTTGCAAAGATTTCCATTCTATATATGTTACATACATATACCATCCACAAAAACATCTTGATAGAATTTTTTGGCTAATCCTAAGTTCCAAATGATATAACGTTAGACAAATTCTAAGATTTGGTTGGACATCTAACCCTAGTCCAATAGTTGACCTTGAACCAAAATGATATGTCATCCCTTCATCCTCTCCATAAAAATCTATTGAATATTAAAATTGTCATCACATGGAACAAAGTGAAATGTGTCCTCATAGATAATAGATTATGCCTAAATATTGTGTCTCTAAATCTCATCAAACATATCAAATATACAATAGCCAATCTCCATCTAAAAATGATCACTATCAAGACCTACAACAATGAAGAGAGGGAATAATAAGTCACCATAAGCTTGCCAATTATTGTTGGGCCCTTGACCCTTGATACACTTTTCCATGTGTTATACCTTTACCTATCATATAATTTACCTTTGGGAAGACCTTGAATACATGAAATTCATGCAATCCCTTCAACCTTTCACCAGTGTCTCAAGTTATCTCATTTAGGTATGGTGATCACAATCAATGGAGATTTAAAGCCCTATAAACATTGTAAACATTTGGAGGCTAAGTATAAAAGTTATAACTACCCCTTTGGCCTAGATCCAGTTCCTAAAATGGACAAAGGAAAATAAATACTAGCTTATTTACTAGAATTCAATTACATAGACCTAGATACCCTTGATTCATCTTCCCATATGCCACCTCTTGAAATGTCTAATAATTTTATCATCTTGGCTAATTGATGAAAAGAGTATTTAACTCATGACACATTTCACATTGCCAAGCTTTCATAGAACCCCAAGTCCTATAGAAGACCTAAATCCAAGCCACCTTGTATGGAGTACCAATGAAAGGGAAAGGGAAAGGGAAAGAGAAAACTCCATATTCTAGATCTTATCATTTTCACATCAGCCACTGACCAAGAAGAGGACCCATTTGCAAAGGATAAATCTTGGTTGTATAATGACAAGTTGATTGATTACTAAAAAAATGCCAAATACCCCATTCCTAACAAGATCATGGAGAATTAAGACTATGAAGGAGGAGGTATCGAGCCAAGATAACATGAAACTTTTGATCCAATTTCTATAACTCAATACAAAGGAACCTATGGTCTCAAATTTAAATTACCTAGGGGTGACAGCACATATCTTATTCATGTTCCAATGCCAATGACTAGTGATGATGATGCCAAAAGTGAAGTAGAGTTTGATCACTAAACTTATGAAGAACTTGCCAATAATAATTTATTTAATACCCATTCTATTTGTACCCTTATACCAATTATTCATAATAATCTACTTCCTCTTTATTACCCTCAACTTATAGCCTGAGACCAATAAGAATCCATAGTGCCTATATTTTTTTTTGAAAATGATAAGACCTTTTCTGATTTTCTAGGACTAAGAGACAATGTTCCATTGGGAGACCAAAAATAAGGGTTCTCAATCAAACTAGATCCTGCAACCTATTTTTGAGAATGGCTAAACACCCCTAGCCACAAAGAAATAAATAAAATATTGAGGTCCCAAAGTGAAAACCTCTTTGAGGCACTTTTGGATCAAGGTAATAATAAAGACAAAGGCTAGTCTTCTGGTGAAAACCTATTTCATGTGCCATTAGAATGGGGTGTTCACTTTTCCTTGAATGAATCTATAAAGACCACCAATGATGAGCTTGATTTTAGGTCTGAGTTTAGTTCTAAAGAATATCATGCCTTTGATCAAATTATTCAAGAATTTCCAATAGTGTTTGTAACATGGAAATCCATACCATTGGGAGATTCATATTTATTTTGTTTAGGTGATCTTGAAAAACTAGTCCAAATAGAGGACTTTATAGTTACAAGCCAATTCAAATCATTGCTAACCATCTTGGAGGATGGTTTGACTCTCCTCATGGAATATACTATATAAGTAAACATCAAGACTCTAAATGACTTGAAATGGATCAAATTAGGCACATCCCTCATTGAGGAGGAATGTGAAACATTTATAGGCTTTTTGAGGGAATTTATTGACATCTTTGCTTCTACCTATTAAGACATGCTAGGTTTGGACCCTACCTTGGTTTTACACCACCTCATTAAACATCCTAATGCAAAAATTGTGAATCATAAATTACAAAAGATGTATCCTCATATTGCTATGTTGGTAAATAAATAATTGGAAAAAGTCTTAGAAGTGAGATGCATCTGATCGATTGAATACTCAAAGTGAATCTTGAATGTTGTGTTAGTCAGTAAGAAACTAGAAGGAATCAGAATCTACACTAATTTCAAACATATAAACAAGGCTTACCCTAAGGATGACTTTCCTCTACCAAACATTTACATAATAGTTAACTTCACAATAAAGTATGCAATGATTTCACTTATGGATGGATTTTTAGGATACATTCAGATCCATATCACACTAGAAGACTAATATAACATAACATTCACCAATCCATGGGGAATGTTTTGTTATCAAGTTATGCCATTTGGTCTTAATAATGTTGGGGCCACATACCAAAGATCCATTACCATCACTATTGAATACTATGTCAATGACATCTTGTGTAAATCAAAGACCCGTGCCAATCACCCAGCTACACTATGATGAATATTTGAAAGGCTTCATGAATATAAGGTCAGACTCAATCCTAAGAAGTGAATTTTTGGTGTTAATTTAGACAAATTAATAGGATTTTAATCTCTTTTAGAGGCATTGAAGTTGATCTTTCCAAATTACAAGCCATTATTGGGATTCCACCACCTTCTAATTTGAAGTAGTTCTGTAGTTTGTAGGGCAAGATCCAGTCTAGTAGACACTTTATATCATAGTTGGACATAAATTTCCATCCATTTACACACTTTTTGAAGAAAGGTGTTACATTTAATTAGGATGAAGAATGCTATAAAATTTTTATCACTTGAAGGACTATCTTGCTAATCCACCTATTTTGTTACCACCTATGTTAGGAAAGCCATTTCTTCTATATATATCTACCATAGATAAGGCCCTAGGGGAATTTCTATCTCAGCATGATTATAGTGGAAAATAACATGCCATGTAATATTTAAGATTAAAATTGGTCATATATATGAACATAACTATACACATAAAAAAAGCTTATTTAGTTATGGTCTTTATAGCCCAAAAATTGAGGCACTACATGCTTAATAACAAGACCATAGTTATTTCCAAAGTAGATTCACTTAAGTATCTACTATCCAAGATATCTTTACAAGGTTGCATGGCTAAATGGATCATGCTTTTGAGAGAGTTTAAAATAGATTACATCAACCAAAAGGTTATAAAGGGACAAGTCCTTGTAGATCAACTTACTGAAACACCCCTTATAGATACCAAACCACTAACTTTTAAATTTTCAGATGAGTCCATGATGACCATAATTAAAACACCTCTTGAAGAGTATCACTAGAAGCTATATTTTGATGGATCATTCACTTCACATGGATCAGGGTAATGCCTATTATTTATTACACCACGTGTTGATCTTATCCCTAAATCATTCCATATCATTTTTCCTTATAATAACAACATAGTTGAATATGAATCACTCAATGTAGGGATTTGTTAGGTACTACAATGGAATATTCAAAATATCAAGGTTTATTATGATTCTTACTTAACATCAATTAGGTTATAGACCACTTTTAAACCAAAGATGACAAGATGGTTCCATACAAGGCCATAGTTGATACCCTCAAATGAAATATTACTAACATATAATTTAAACATATACCAAGGGATAATAATAGAACAATAGATGCCATGACCACCATTGGCTCTTTGATCTACCACACTAACAAATAAAAAATTATTAATTCTTTATTGAAAATATTCTAACACCTGATCATGAAACTTTAACCATCATAATGATTTTTGATGTTGTTGGTCCTAGCTCTACATGGTATTAAAACCTCTTTACCTATCTACATGACCATATCATGCCACCAGAGCTATCATGTAAACAACAAACTAACTTTTCCCACCAAGCCACATGTTATACCTTACTTGGCCCAACTTGTTATCACCATAGCTTTGATGGAACTTTATTTCATTATTTAAATTTTGTAGAATCAACATTAACATTACATGAAGTTCATGAAGTATGTGGAACCCACACCAAAAGGGACTTTTTAGACAAAAATATCCTATGTACAAGATATTATTAGTCAATTATGGATGTAGATGCAACTACATATATCAAAAGGTGTAACAAGTGTCAAAGGCATGTAAATATAATTCATGCCCTAGCCAAAATAGTAAAACCAATGCTTACACCATGGATATTTGCAACATATGGACTCAATCTCATTGGGAAGATTAACCCAACCCCATTTGATGGCCATAAAAACATCTATACCACTACTAAATATTTCACTAAGTGGGTTGAATCTATACCCCTCGCGTGACTAGAAAACAAAATTCCAAGTTCATATTTAATAGTCTCATCTGATAATGGTGGATCATTTAAGAACAAATATGTCAAAATGCTATGTGCTAAGTAAAACATTATTCAACATTTTTTTACTGTATATTACCCAAAAGGTAATGGCCAAGCCAAAGCATCTAATAAAACCATCATCAATATCCTAAAAAAGATTAGAAATGTTGCTGGACATGATTGTCATGCCCTCTAGGCATACTACACTAATTACTGTAGCCCAACAAGATCCATTTTATATTCCTTAGTTTATGTCATTGAGGCCATTCTTTTCATTAAAGTTTAGTTATATTCTCTATACATCTCACTATAACATGTCTTAGATGATGAATACTATATATTTGCTCACCTATAAGAGTTAGAATTACTTGACAAGAAACACATGGCTACTATTAACAACCTTCAAGAATATCAAAATAGACTCCATGGAAACTATAACCAACATGTCAAACATAGAGATTTAGAGATTGATGAACTTGTTCTCATCTAAAACCAAAATAACACCATGGCTGAGAAGAAGAAGGGCAAGTTAAAACCCAATTGGATGGGTCCCTATATCATTATTGTAATTTATGGCTCTAGAGCATATAGGCTCGCTACTCTAGACATAGATGAGCTCGATGAGATAATAAACATCATACATCTCAAGCGTTACTTCATTTGAGAGAATTTAAATGTTATCTATAAAGCCCATTTATGTTGTACCATATTATGACCTTATTTATACCATACCATATACCATTCTATCATACCTTCCCTATCAACCAAAGTTGTTTTCACCCTCCCTAGCTAAACCTTTGACCTTGTTTCCATTCCATTAGTTCTTTAAACACCTTCAATGAGGGAATTCAAATCAAGTTTTAAAATTTGATTCAATATTCTAGATAGAGGTAGTATTTTGGACCAGTATGACAATGGTTTAGTAGTTGTTTCATTTTATTCTAAGTGAACTTGATTATAACCACCTTTGGGTAAATTAGTATCTCACTTTGTGCTATTAATTATAACTACATGTGGGTAAATTAGTATCATGAACCTTTACTTTTGTCCCCTAATTATAACTACCTATGGGAATAATAGGAATAACACCTTTATCATGCCTTCAAGTCCCACCTTGCCATTCCTATGATGTACTATGCCATTTACCTAATTTGTTGCTACCTAATTAGATTCCTCCACTATAAGTTGGAATTACACTGACTTGAGGTCCCATCTTGGGAATATGTAAGCATTTATATATTCACATTGAGGTCATATTAGTCATCCCTTTAACACCATTTCACTATTTTATAAGTAACTTCAAAGTTTTAACACTCTTGCCATTTTGAAAGTAAGACCTATTAGTATCTCGTCATTCTCCATCAAGTTAAGATACATACAAAATTCTAAAAACATCTGTAATAAATGTAGAAAATCCTAAAAATCACCAAATCAACAACTTATTTGCCTTAAGGATTATGGAACCCCTAGCTATTGCACAACAAACCACTTGTAATTTAGTTTCCCCATCCTTATTTATCCCTTAAGCCTTATGATCTTATTATTTTATGAGTTCATATTTTATGCATTATCTATTCGACTTTGATATATTAATGCCCAATATGCTTCATATCACACTCTCATCATTTTGAAAGACCATACCCATATTCCTCTATCTCATCAATCATGTTTTTCTCATCATCATTTTCTTCTATCTCGTATCTTAGAAAAACTAAATTTGGACTAAAGTTTGTGTTGGATATTGTGTCCATGGAACTTGTAGACAATGTCTACTTGCTTAGTTCATCTAGAGTTAGCTCGGCTACCCCTTCCTTTTCTTATATTTGCCCTATCTTGTTTATTTGTTTTCTTATCTCCTATAGCCTAGGGGTAAGGTCTATCTTCTTATTTGTGTCATCTTATTTTCACTAACATTTTGATTCACCATTGTTTGTGTTTGTTTCATGTTCTTTTCATTATGTTTATTTGCTTATTATTTCTTGGTATTTTGTTGTGCTTTTTGTTTATTAGTGTTTTGTCTTCTTATTTGTTTGTTTTTTTTTTACCTATTTGTTTTCTTTCATTTTTGTGCCTTTACTTAGTATATCTATGTTCATTGGGTTATTCCTTACAAATTATACTTAAGTCCATCCATATTCATATGTCAACATTGTCATCATGGTTTTTATCATTAGTGCATTATTTTCACTTATTTATTGGATTGTGTGTCAATCCTTATGCATATTTTTGGCTTAGTTATCATGGTGTTTTATATCATGGTGCCTACAATGATGTGATATAAAAAAATTTAGCTTGAAAAATCTTACAAGCAATGATGTATTACTTCTCCTTGGCACCTAAATAATTCTTGGTCAACCCAAATCATTTTCCACAAATAGGGTAATTAAATAACAAAAGATGTTTACTCCTTGTTAGTTAGGATGTGCATCTCCATACTATCAGGTGGACCAAATTCATCTTTACCCTCTATACTGACTTATTTTTAATCCTTTAATATGGATTCAATATGTCATCCCCCTTCTCAAATTTACCATATTACTTCCATCATTATTCCAATGATTCTAACTGCCTTTGGGAAAATCATTGTGTATCATTCCACTCATAGTATCACTAATTATAACCACCTTTGGGAAAATCATTATTTTTTAATCCTACTTATCATATCGATGATTATAACCATCTTTGAGAAAAGCATTATGATTCGATCTATCATTGTGATAATGCTTATAACTACCTTTGGGCAAATCATTATCTCTATTTGCCCAACTAGGGCATGTTTTTATCCTACCAATGATTATAAATACCTATGAGAAAATCATTATTTTCCATTTTAATGATTATAACTACCTTTGGGAAAATCATTCTCTTTTTACCCTTATCTTTTGGCTAATTATTATAATTACTTTAAGGAAAATCATCGAATTTATCTGCCAAATCAGGGTAGCTCACCATGTCACTAATTATAACCACCTATGGATAAATTAGTCTTTTCTAACCCATTTACCTTTATTTCTCATCATTTTACTTATTTCAAAGGATTGATCACTGACCTTATTTATCGATTACTCTCTCGATGGGGCATCTAGAGCTCATATAGTATCATTAAAGTAGTAGGCATACATGACATTGTCATTTTTTTAGAAGACATTACTATGCCTATAGCTTACAATGGCTTCCTAAATAGGGGAAAACTATAAACACTTAATTTTAGACACAACTAGATTCTAACTAGACTTCATACTAATTCCTACCAAACATTGTAAATTAAGCCTAAGAACACTAAATGCCTCAAATTTCGTTGTACATCATTCATCAAAGCTCATAATCATGTTGAGGCATTCCTATTTGGGGCACTATCCTATATATAATAATAACCTCTCAAGAATTCACCCTCAATCACCTTGTGACACAACAATTATCAACTTGGCCTATGGACCCATTAAGATGGGCATTTATTCAAATCTTAAAAGAGTAAAAAGACTAATAAAAATCAATTAATTAATTAAATAAGATTAAATTCTTAGTTGAATTATCCATTTGTAATTAATAAATATTTAAAAATGAAAGTTCTAAAATTAAAATATCAAGCCTTTCATCATTACCTTTATGAGTTATCAAAATATCTCAAAACATCTAATTTGAGAACTATGACTAGTAACTGAAAGTCATAATTGCATGACAACTTTTAACTCAATTGGAGTTAGTCTCAACTCAAACTTAACTCACCTTAGGTGAGAGTTAATTATTAAGGCTATAAATACAAGGCCATACACATTGATGTTTAATATATCTTTGTGTAATGTTATAATACATAAATAAATGCAAATAATCCTTACATGTAATGTTACCATGCCAAATTGATGATCTAAGAAACGAAACCAAGGTGCCAAGGAAAAGTGAAGCCAACAAAGATCCTTTGATAAATATGTCTTGATTCATAAGCTGAGTAAGCCATTTGAAACTCTAAGGAAGGTAAAAAAAAGGTTTCTTTTATGTTTTAGTTGTGTTTCATATGCATGCTTGTTATCTATGCTCTCTTTAGTGTCTAATCTAGAGGTGTTAGGATTTTAGTATGTTTATTTAAGTTTTATTTATTGGACTAACACAATACTAATCTCCCTTATTGGATTCCTTATTCACACATGGTAGTTAGCCTTAGGTTAAGATGGAAATTCAAATATGGGATTGGGCTAGAAAAAAATTAGAAGAAGAAGAAGAAGGAGAAGAAGGAGAAGGAGGAGGAGAAGGAGAATAAGGAGGATATGAATAATTAGAAGGAGAATAATAAGGAGAAAAAGAAGAAGAAGATAAGAGAATTAGATATGTCATCTAGAAGGGGAGAGGATAAGTTTGATAGATAATAGAGAGAAAGAAATAATGAGCCACAAAAAATACTAGCAAGGTTTAACATTGTTATTATATTGTATTAGGGAGAGATAAGAGTCATGAGTGAGCTCTAGATTTTAGAGTGAGGCCACTGTACATACTAAGTGTGACAATCTATTCCTATTTATGTAACATATAATGGTTGTATTAAAAGAGTTTATATTAAATACTTATCTATTGCATGGTCATTTGGTGTCATTTTTGGGAGTGTTCCTCAAGATATTTGGTTATCTCTATCTCCCACATCTCCCAAACATTTATCTCCTATCACACACAACTAACATGACTAGCTTGAATCCTTCATTATTTAACACCTTAGTAGAGCTCACAAGGATTTTACACCCTATGTGATATGCCAATGTGGGAAATGGTCCAAGATATGCTAAGATAGACTTGTATGATGCCTTGGCCCTTTGTTGACTAGGCTAGCCAATAGTGGTTGGCTTAGATATAGTCACTATTTTATTATAATTGTATATTGATGCCATATTGGCCCTTGGTCATATTTTTCACCCCAAGCATATTGATGACATGGGGTTTCCATTAGTCTTGTACCCAAATTTTGAGCATGGAATTATCGAAGGGGAGAGGATAAGGTTGAAAGATAATAGAGAACAAGAACTAATGAGCCATAAAAATACTAGCAGGGTTGAGCACTACTATTATATTGTATTAGTGAGAGATAATAGCTATGAGTGAGCTCTATATTTTAGAGTGAGTCGCTACATGTATTAAGTGTGATAATCTATTCTTATTTATATAACATAGAGTCAGTGTGTAATAAAAGAGTTTATATTAAATACTTGTCTATTGCATGGTCATTTGATAGCATTTTTGGGAGTGTTCCTCAAGATATATAGTTATCTCTATTTCCCACATCTCCCAAACATTTCTCTCTTATCACACACAACTAACATGACCCTAGCCTGAATCCTCCATTATTTCACACCTCAGTGGATTTCACAAGGATTTTGCTCCATATGTGATATGCCAATGTGGGAACTACCCCAAGATACGATAAGATATACTTGTACAATGCCTTGGCCCTTTGTTGACTAGGCTGGCCAATAGTGGTTGGCTTAGATATAGTCACTATTTTATTATTATGAGTGTCTTAACTATTTTAATTACACACCAATTACCAACCATCATTTTATCTAATATGGGGATGGGTGGGTTTAATTATGTCTTTAGCTAATTAATTTATGACTACCATGAGTGGACAATCCTTGATGTTTTTATATGAAGCTTGACACTAAAAGTATGTGTTGGGGAGGTTCATACACATTAATTATTGGGTAAAACATTTCTATACAAGTTGAATATTGATATATTTTTAGATGTATTGTGTAATTTTAATATCGACACAAACATGCCATTATGGTTGGGAAAAGTGGAACATGTCAGTTTTAAAACATGAGTTCACCTAGAAGATTAAGTAATTATTCTAGAAAAGGCCAAAATGGCATAGGCAAGTTAAGAAACTCAACCTAGACCAAAACCTTAAGTTTAGCCTCACTAGAGATGAAAAAGTCATGTGTCTAAGGATAAAAAAATAGAGAGATCCTATAAAAGCATGGGCCATGTTTATATATGTCCATGTAGTGCTCACGGATTTCAAACTTAAAAATAAATAAACCCCTTCATCATATTTTTCACCCCAAGTATATTGATGCCATGGGGTTTTAGTTAGTCTTGTACCCAAATTTTGAGCATTTATTTATATAAGGGGAGAGGATAAGGTCAATAGATAATAGAGATAAATAACTAATTAGCCACAAAAAATAATAACATGGTTGAGCAATGTTATTATATTATGTTAGGGAGAGATAAGAGCTATGAGTGAGCTCTAGATTTTAGAGTGAGGCCACTACATGTACTAAGTGTGACAATCAGTTCTTATTTATATAACATAGAGTAGGTGTAATAAAAGAGTTTATATTAAATACTTGTCTATTTCATGGTCATTTGATAGCATTTTTGGGAGTTCTCCTTGATATATCTAGTTATCTTTATCTCCCACATCTCCCAGACATTTTCTCCTATCACGCACAATTAACATGACCCTAGCCTAAATCCTCCATTATTTCACACCTCAGTGGATCTCACAAATATTTTACTCCCTATATGATATGCCAATGTGGGAATCAGCCCAAGATATGTTGAGATAGACTTGTACGATGCCTTGTCCCTTTGTTGATTAGGCTAGACAATAGTGGTTGGATTAAATATAGTCACTATTTTATTATTAGTATGGGTGGCTTGATTATTTTGATTACACACCACTTACCAACCATAATTTTATCTAATAGGGGGATGGGTGGGTTTAATTATGTCTTTGTCCAAGGAATTTGTGGCTACCATGAGTGGACAATCCTTGACATTTTGATATGAAGATTAACACTAAAATTATGTGTTGGGGAGGTTCATATACATAACCTATTGGGCAAAAAATTTCCATACAAGTTGAATATTAATATTTTTTTGGATGTCTTATGTAATTTTAATATCAACACAAACATTCCATTATGGTTGGGAAAATTAGAACATGAAAATTTTAAAACATATGAGTTCACCTAGAGGATTAAGTAATTATTCTAGAAAAGGTTGAAATAGCATAGGAAAGTTAAGAAACTCAACCTGGACCAAAACCTTAAGTTTATCCTCACTAGAGATGAAAAAGTCATGTTTCTAAAGATAAAACAAATTAGATAGATCATACAATAGCATGGGCCATGTTTATGTATGCCCATGTAGTGCTTAGGGATTTAAAACCTAAAAATGAATAAACCCTTGGTCATATTTTTCATCCCAAGTATATTGATTCCATGGGGTTTCTATTAGTCTTGTACCCAAAATTTGAGCATGGATTTATTAGGGATGCATCCCACTAAGTAACCAATAAGGGTATGCAATTCAAGCCATTAACACACTTTATATAATTTATGAAAATCAAGTAAACATGAAGAGGATTATCTTTAGGATGGGGTACATTACCTCATGGAAGACCTTGGGAACACACTTGTGAGTTTTTTTTCCTCCATGATTACTTACACTATAGTTATCTACATAAAATGATGCAAGTTTCTATGGGGAACCCATTAAATAAAAATTGATTAGATAAAGGGTGAAAACCTAGGAAAAAGTTAATAAATTATAATTAAAGAAGTTAAAATTACCATATATCCAAATAGGATGGAAAAAATATGGTAGATATAAAACATCCTAGGATAAGACTAACATGAAAATTAATCCAAATCCTTCTCCTACTCTACCAAGAGTTGTGTTGTTAAATTGACTATTATCATCAATTAAATTTTGCTAATTTTTTTTATATTATTCAATGTATATTATAAGGTAATGATAAACTTGAAATTTATCATTATAATTCATTGTTCATTGTACAATGTATGATAAGTATTTACCCATCAGTTCACATCAAATTAAATAATTATATAGATCTTTGAGTATATAAAAATAGCGATGACATTTATTATAGTAATTTGGGGAATTTACTTGTTCAAATTAATAAAGATTGTGTTATTTGTCATTATTTTATCAAAGGAAATCATGGTGTGGCTCACTAATAGAGTGGTTTACGTTGGTTAGATAGTGGTTTGATACATACTAGGAATTAAGTGGTAACATCTTAAAAAAATAATATTTTGATTATGTTTTGATGAATTTAGATATTGATGGAAATGTTTTTTGATTTGAACATATTGAATTCAATATTAGTGATGGAATCATCCTTTTATAGATTTTTGGTTTTCCCTAATTATATACTACGTAAATCACACAACTGGTCAAGACTAAAGACTACATTTTCTGCAATATATTAATTTTTAGTAGCATATATGTCACAAAGGAATAGATATTATAGACCCATATCCCTCTATAAACTATGTAACTATTATAAAAATTAGTTTTTAGTGATATTTGAATCTTCACTGAAAGGCAAATATGAATACCCTAAATTATTTAGATAAATAGATAAAATTGTTACTAGATATCTATAAAAAAATTGAGTGTTATAAATTGACATGGATCATGAGTCAATACCCTCTAAAATAGATTCAATTTATCAAATAAATAAGGTGAACCATGACATTTTCCTATGGTCCAAGATATATATCTCACTCTCAGAGAAAGACAGAGGACAAAATGTTTTATATTGAGGGGATAACTATTTTTCAAAGGCCTAAAAACCATGAAAATAATGTGGACAACATATTTTAGGTAAATGGTGAGGCTTATTATTATTTATTTAACTTCTTCATTCATTTAATTTCACTTTCTTTTATATTAAAACTAAGCTTAGTACAAGGCATGGCTCAATTTCCTCTCCATTCACATAAATCCCCTCCCTCTCCCACACACACAACCCTTATTTCAATAAATTAGACTTATTTTGGTCCATAAAACAATTACAAAAGTGCCAAAATAGGATTATTTAGATTCTAATTTTGATGAAAATCGATTCCAATATCGATAACAATTGATCCCAATATTAAAAAATATAGATTATGATATTGAAGAAATCATATTCTAATATAAATTAAAACATATTCCAATATTGACAAATAAATATTTTTATATTTAATAAATTAGACTATAATATCTCCAAAATAGGATTTCAATGTTGCTAAGATTAATTTTCATTGATGATTTCAAAATTGATGAAATAATATTCTCATAATGAAATAATAATATCGATTAAATGAGATTCTCATTGTTGTCACTTTTTTTAGAAAATACCATGTAGGTTAGAACCTAGTGGCTATTAGATTCCCAACATTATTATCATGTATTTATGAACCTAATGGCTACTAGCTTCTATAGGACATAAGTGTTGCTTTTGGAAATATTTTTATTCATTTTTTTTAAATTGTGTACTTTTTTGTGATATTTACATTGGTGAATTATTTTTGGAAAACATGATTTAGGTCGGCATCTAGAAGTTTCTAGGTTACCAATTTTGTTACAATTTAGGTAAGAATCTAGTGGCCCCTAGTTTTGATATACCATAACTTTTTCATTCAAAAATATTTTTCAGTGATTTTTTAGTGAAAAGTACATATTTTTCATGATATTTACATTGATGCACTTTTTTTTGGGAAAGTAACAATTATTTTGGAACCTAAAGGCCATTAGGTTACCAACATTATTCATAAATACTAGGATCCCAATGGTTATTATCTTTAACATACCATAACTTTTGAATTCAAAAAGTTTTTTTAATACTTTTTAAAAAGTGCATAGTTTTCATGATATTCACATTGATGTAATTTAAAAATAAAATAAAAAGTAGGTTAGAATATAATGGCATCTATATTCCAAATACTATTCCTAATGGGAACCTAGTGTCCCCTAGCTTCTATAATCCATAACTTTTGCATTTAGAAAAAAATTGTAGTGAATTATTTTTAAAAAATGTGTATTTTATATATTCAAAATGATGATACTTTTGTGAAAAATGCCATTTATGTAATGATATTTATTTTGTATATAACTATGTGAATATTTTTAGATTGATGTTTCAGGTCATACTCTATAAACCATCATTTTATTCTCATCCTGATGATGGTTCATATAACATGACTTAAAAATTCAATCCAAAATTATTCACATAATTATATCCAAAAATAACCTCACTAAATTTGACATGAAATGTGGAAATAAGTTTTTGATCTTATTATTACCATGTATGTTAGAACATAAAAAAATTTAGGTTGCCAACATTATTTCTAAAAGATACGAGCCTAATGGTTGTTATCTTCGATAAGCCATAACTTTTACATTCATAAAGATTGTTCAATTTTTTTTCAAGTGTGTATTTTTTCATAATATTCACATAGGCAAACCTTTTTAAAAAAATACTACGTAAGGTGGAACTTAGTAACCAATAGGTTCCAAAAAATGTTCCTTGTTTTACCCTAATTTGGTTTTACAACCCTAATAAGATATAAATTAGTAGAATAATTTAGATATTAAGACATGACATTCAATTATACAACTATATGTAAAATACTAAAATTTATTTCAATTATTTGACAAGTGGAATATGCTAAATATAATAAGTAAAAAAATTGATGAGTACTTATATTTTATAATTGAGTTGGTGATTATGACTATGTTTTGGAAGTGGGAAATATATTGAAGCATAACCTATGATTTTTTTAGTTAAGGATTATGTATCTATTTATGTCGAGTTGGTTCTATATGATCTAGGTTAATATTGACTATTAATACTAACCTATGTTAGTCCATAGTGACATGTGATAAAATATGGGTTAGTCACAATATAATCACCTACATGTGTCTATGAAAGCTCTATATGTGTGATGCCAAACCCAAATGATGTTTGAAAATATATAAATTAACCTTATTTACCTTGAAAATCTTGGTGTGATTTTGAGGGATATAAACTTATAAAAATTAGGAAAATGTAATGGGTTGATTTGACCCTTATCATCCATGTTTTTATGATTAATTATTACCTACATATTCAATACTTTGATGAGGGAAATTAAGCCACACGTAGTTATCCCACCTAGTGTGATTGTGATCCTTTATATGTATGAAAATAATGATTTGGATTTGATATTTGCCAATGAATTATTTGACTTAGATTTAATATAATTAAAACATGGATTATGATTGCTCCTAATGATTAATTCACAATTTTGAAGAAGGCATATTTACTCAATGTGCAATAGTGTATATATGTGTACTAATATATACATACATACATACATACATACATATATATATATATATATATATGTATATATATATATATATATGTATATGTATATATATATATATGTATGTATATATGTATGTATATATATGTATATATATATGTATTTATGTATATATATATGTATATATATGTATGTATATATATGTATATGTATATGTGTGTGTGTGTGTGTGTGTGTGTGTGTGTGTGTGTGTGTGTGTGTCCATTTACATGATAGGTATATGTGTGTGTGTGTGTGTGTCCATTTACGTGATAGGTATATGGGTTGAGCCTAAGGATAAAATTCATTTTAGAAATTATTCATTGTTGGGAGAGCATTGGTAACATCCAGATTAGGTCAATATCAATTGGAAATATTGACCTAATCTAACATTACTGACCTATGTATGGGTGGACTATACTGAGCATCTAGGCATGTTTGTGAAATATAGTATGCTAGTTTTAAATAGATAGTGAGGTTCATATAGTTGTGTGACAACAAAATTAAATGATCAAATCATAAGGTATCATGTAAGTGTGAGAGAATGGTGGGTTAGGATCATATTTGAGTGCACAAGTGAGTCATGGTAAATGTATGTCAAACTTTTCATTAACAAGTAATTAATACCATATTTTAGTATCTAAAAATGTCCTAATTTTATAATATAAATGAATTTGATAGAGTAAAAGGAGAATATACAATTGAGTATGTATAATAACCTATGTATTTGGTATGAATATCCAATTTTACAAGTCGCTCAATAAAAAAAATTGTAACAAACATGTGTAGTCAATGCCCATAAATTGAACTATGAAATCTAAAATTTGAATTTGAAAATTTTAAAATTTAAGAGAAATGAAGGAGTACGCATGTATGTAGATGAAAACCATGTTTCCCTTACAAATTTTTGGATACGATGCTTCTATATTTAATCATTTGATAAATGTGCACTCTGCTAAACACTTGGAGATTGGTTCCTCTTGTTGAACCATGGATTTTTTTTGAAACACATGGAGAGTTGGGGTAAATATGCCCTAAATATATGTACCTATGAAATACCTTAGGTTGGGAATACAATATGCACAAAACCTCATAAATATGGGGATAAGTACATGATTTACTAATCAAAATAATTACTCAATAAATAAAGAGGAACAACATGATAGGTTCACTAAAATAAAAAAATGAATAAAACATTGTAGATGGATTATAGATTAAATCATATAGTTTCAATCTAGTTCAATAAAGTTTACTCAATGTAAAATAAATGTATGATCAAAAGAGAATGAACAATTTTCATGCCCCCATCATGACCAAATATTTTATTATATATTTCTACTCAAATTTGGTCAATGTAGAATAAAATGCATGATCGAAAGAGAATAACCAATATACATGCCCCCATCATGACCACATATTTGACAAGTTTGGAGTTGAATGATAACCATTTAACATTCAAATTGTGAACTATATTTGTGTGCATGCACATGAACCAATATCATGCCTTATGAATATGAAAGTGAATATATGTGTGTGAACCAATGTCATGTCATCTAAACATGTACTAACTAATATAGAATGCCATGAATATATATTATTAATTTGAGAAATTGTATCTCAATTGTATATAAATGTGAAAACATGTAATTCTTGATCCTTAAAACTATGTACATATTCCCATGTATATGCACCCAAGTGTGTATGAATCTATATTTATGTTTTTGTAAAGTGATTACATATGCATGGAATATACCCCCATAATATTCAATGATGTGCCAATATTTATCATGTAACTAAACCATATAATATCTAATCCATTATTAATATCTAAAATATATACTCTGATAATATTTTTTGTTCATGAAGGCTTATTTCTCTACAACAAGCAAACTATAATGCCCCCTTCTAAGATGAGGGACGTGTCCTATAAGTCACTCATATAAAAATAATATTTAACTGTATCATGTCGTGTAAAGATAATATCATTTATAATCATGTGAACATGTAGATATTATGTCATACTTTTAATGTATATGTCAATCAAGGTATGCAAGTAACACATGTAATGTAGTGCATATAATTGTCATGTCTAGATAGATGTATCAATGAATCATGCAATGGTAACCATCACTAATAGATGAATGAATAAAAATACATATAAAAGATAAATTATACTTATCATGACACCACTTAATGTTAGTAATCTCTAGAAGCATAACAATATCAAGAGTTAGTGTCACACATAAGGCCAAAGGCTGCATATAAGGGACATAAAGATGTCATAAAAAAGGGTAGATGACCACATGCAAGGGACATACATATTCCAAAACTAATATATAAACACAAAATATATAATCATGTAAGAGATTCACAACACCTATTAAGCTTAAAAAAGTAATAATAATCTACACTATTTATATATATCAATGCCACATCATAATGTAATAACATATCCATGTAGTAGTGTGTAAGATATGAGTAACTAACAATAAATATGTAAGAAATTTATAAAAATCAACATGGTAGAGAGGTCATGGAGAGATTTAAACATTATTAGTGTAACTTATGGAATAATATTTCCCTATTATCGACATGGCTATTGGGTAGAATAAAGTCCAACATCTATATGTCCATGTGTAGCCTATCGATCATGGATCACACTCATATACCATGAAATACATGTGTGTATGAAAATAATATACCATATACCAAATATTTCATAAATACCATATGTAAATAATATAATTTAGTAATCATATAATTATCAATTCCTAATTTGGATTTTTTAAATATTTTAAGTGCTTTTGTACTTATTAATTATTTTAGTATTTTGTATTTTTTAAAATATAAAACATTAGTGAAAATAAATTAGTGAGTAGGTCATCATTGTTAAGATCAAATTTCATATATATTAGATTTTCCTAGAGATTAATTAATTGCATTACCTCTTCTTATTTTAATTTTGATTGTTCATATTCAATACTTTTTGTTAACTTGGAAGGTTGTTATTTTTGAAGGTGAGAATCACCATCATGTAAAATCATGATCACTCTTCCTATTATATCTAAAATATTTTCTTTGTTATGACAATGATAAAATTGACACACATTTATCATACATGACTTGAGAACTCAGACAAGTTCCTAATCTTCCATTATCTCAAACTTGCATGCTCTCTTATGAGTCCACCCTTTTGTTATATTATTACAAACTATATGAACCTAATTTTATGTTACAAATATGATAATATCCTACACATACATCCATAGACTCTCAATTTAGTTTTTCTATATACATGTTTGTTCTTTCAAATATAATTAGTATTTCTAGTTGATACTAACCTCATCTAGTTTACATCAACCTACTCCTAGCAATGGATATTTTCTAATATCAAACCCATCCATAGGGTTGAACTATTAGTGTAATGTGTTATTGTCATGAAAAATTATTCAATTGGATCCATATATAAAAAATTGAGGTCTCATTAAAAAGGGACATCACACTTATTTGATATACTTTTAGACACTATTTCATGCTAAGAAAAATTATCCTATCCCTCCCAATATAAAACTATCACTAAGAGTAGTCACAAACAAGTCTGAAGCACTCTAAATCCAACACAAATAAAGATTTTTCAAGTACAAAATACCCATCATTATTGGCATACATATAGTAGAGGATCATAATTTCACAATCACACTAAGTGGGAGAACTACACATCTTGATTACCTCTTTGGGGTATTAGATACATAAAAAATAGTCAATCATTAGATGGGGGTGATTAGAATCATTTAATTCTATTACACTTTCCCTATTTTTTTAGGTTTTTAGCCCTCACTAGAATGCCTAGGGTTTTATTATAAAAGAGATTGATTTATGGAGTTACACACATCATCAAGGTTCATAATCATAAGTTTAAAGCAAATAAAGACATTTATAGGTGACCATATAGTCATTGTGCCCTACTTCCACAAAAGTTAGTACCAACCCTTAGGTTAATATCAACTTAAAATACTATTTCAATCTTGTGGAATGAACCTATTATAGATAGTAATTAGTTCTAGAATAAAATGAATGAAATCCCTAATTATCTCTAATTTTCACTTTTTAAAGTATAACAATAGTTATATAGTTAGATATAAATCTTAAGTATTGTGACATCTTTCACTATTTATTGAACCTGGTTTTAAAATATCAAGTCAATATTTTTGGTTGATACTAACCTACTTCTTGGTGTTGACCTAAAAAAAATTAGGAAAAAATGACTATACATCTTCATGTAACTATATTTTATTTATATATTTTTTCAATACCAAACCTTGATGATGTGTACAAATCTATAAAATAATAATCTTTTCCTTAAAATACTACTTATGCATGTGAGGTCTAGAAACTTACAAAATGGGGGAAGTGTAATGGGTAGAGATGACTCGAATCACCCCCATATGATGATTGACTATTACCTACATATTTAATACTCTGATGAGGGAAATCAATCCACATGTAGTTCTCCCACCTAGTGTGATTTTAAATTTGTTCTCTTTCATTACATGTATGTAGCTAATGATGTGGTTTTGGTAATTGATAATGCTTGATTTTGACTTATATTTTGAGTGATTTAGACATGGCTTGTGACTGATTATAATAAGTGTGAAAATTTGGAATAATATGGCATATTTTCATATTGTGAAATAGTGTATAGATGTATAATAGATAAGTTTCAAGTACCTTTTAGATGAGACTTTATTTATTTATATATGGATCTAAATTAATAATTCCTCATACCACTAATAAACTAGACTAATGGGCCAATCCTAAGGATGGGTTTAATTTTATAAAATATCAATTTCTAGGATTAGGTCAATACCAATTAGATAAGGTCAATTGTTCGACTCAGAATATTAGCTATATCTAAAATAACCAACCCATGTATAGGTGAACTAAACTGAGAAGTTGGAGATGTATATGTAATATATTTAGTCTATTTGAAATAGATAGTGATGTTATTTTAGGTGTATAATATTATAATGGAAAGATTTACTCATTAAATAACATGAAAGTGTGAGAGAATAGAAAATTAGTACCTTGTTTGAGTGTTCAAGTCATACATGGTAAATGTGTTCAAGTTTGTCATTTTTAAAAACTAAAGACCAAATTCAATAATTCAAAATGAACCATTTTATTATATTAATGGAATTTATAGAGGAAAGGATAAAATTTACCTGAGTGTGCACAACACACTTTGTCTTTGGTATGAAGCTCTAAATATATATCTTTGTTTCGTGCAAACCTATAATGAAAAATAAGTAGTTAATGTCCATATATGAAATATAAAATTTGAAATCTAAAATTGAAATAATTTTAAGAGAAAGGAAGGAGTAAACCTATATGTGAGTAAACCATGTTTAATTGTTAATTTTTAGAGATGATGCTTCTTTATTGAAGTATTACAAAATTGGGATTCCTTTTTGAAGCACATGGAGAGTTATGTTGATCATGCCCCAAAATTGTGTAACTATGTAGGATATTGGGTTGGTAAGGAAACATGCCCCAAACCTCAAGATTGTGGGAAAATACACACAATTTACTAATCCAAATAATTATGTAGAAAGATGAGATAACTATAAATCTAGATTCACTTAAAGAAATAACTAGACAAATAAATGAGAGAACTATCAAACTAGGTACTTTCAAATAAAGTGAATCAACCACTACACATGGCTTATATATATTCAATTTTAATGCTTCACTCAAGTTAGATCCATGTAAAAACAAAATGCATAATCAAAATGGAATGGATATTTTTCATTCCCCCATCATGAATAGATGTTTTATTGTGTAGTTTCACTCAATGTAGAATGGAATGCATGATCAAAAGAGAATGGAACATGTCATATGTAAATCATGATAAAAAATATGATAAGTATGATGTGGAATGATAGCCATTTTCCATTCAATTATAACTATTTTATTGTGTATGTGTGTATGAACTAATATAATTTCCCCTACATATGTACAACTGATATAGAATGTTGTGCACCTATATGATAAATTTGAAAACTTATATCTCAGATGTATGTGTATGTGAAACCCTATAACATTTTTATTGTAAAATTTTGTGCATATACCCATGTATATGCAACCAAGTGTGTATGAATATGTTTTTAAATGTTAATAAATTGAGTTCATATGCATGGCATATATCCAGATGATTTATATCAATGTGTCAATATTTGTCATGTATATGAACAAATTAGATATGTGTACCATTTGAATTTATGAAAGATATAAATTTTTTCCTCTGATATGATTTTATACTCATGGAGGATTATGTATTTATGACAAGCCCATTATAATTCCCCCATTTTTAGATGAGGGATGTATCCTATAATTCAATCATCTAAAAATAAGAGTTAATTGTATCATATCATGTATAAAAATAACATCATGTCATATTGTTTGATCATGTGAAGAATATGTCATCATATTAATGCATATATTTATCAAAGCATGTATGTAACATATTAAATGTATGGAATGTAAGTGTCATATATATATATATATATAGATATAGTTGTATAAATAAAGATCACAATAGAAGTGTAACTAAAAAAATATGTAATAAAAGTGTTGATATAGATGATGGCAACTCTTGATGTCAAAAATCTCAAAAATTTCAAGTGTTAATGTTACACATAAGGACAAGGAACACATACAAGGGACATAACATGCCAAAATAAAAAAGGCCATGGGCCACACACATGAAGACATAAAACAATGTTGTAAATAAGGGACATCAAGGATGTCAAACCAAACAAGGCCAATGGCCACACACAATAGTCAAACACAAAGTATCTAATAAAGTATTATATTAACATCAATGGAGCATAGAACAAAGAATTAGTCTACAACATCCATATATATCAACTAGTCTATACCATCCATATAAATCAATGCCACATCATAATATAATGACATATCATGTATAATTATGTAATAAATGAGCAACCAAAATGCATGTGTAATTAAATAGGTAGCTCAACATGGTAAAAAGATTATAGAAATACATAACTTGTAATTGTGAAACATGTGGAATAATATGCCCCCAATATCAGCATGACCACAAGGTAGAGGGAAAACTAACATATGTATGTCCATGTATAGCTTATATGTCCTACATACAACTCAAATACCATGAAATTATTATGTGTATGTAAAAAATATTTCATCTATAAAATATGAGATAATTAACATATGTAAATAGTGTAAACTAGAAATCATGTCATTCTTAGGTCTTAATTTTATATATTTTTAATATTTGAATGTTTTTGTATTTTTTGATTTTTTTTGTATTTTTGAAAAATTTGAAATATTGAAAAGCTAACCAATGATCCTATCAATTTATGGATCATGGGAAGTTCCTATATTAAATAGTGTAAGGGTATTCCATTATGAATGGGAGGTATCAACTAGGGTTGGGATGGAATCTAATAATAATCCATATGATATACCATAACTATCATGATCACTACTCATATAACTTGGGTTATTCTAAGTGGATCTATAAGTATGAGGGATTTATGGTGTTTGATGTATAGTATAAGGGCATATCACTAACTGTGTTTATTTTAAAACACCCTAAACTACCCACAATGCTAATTTAATATGCACTATATGATATTGTAGCCTCTATGGTCTCTAAGTAACTCTCTAATGGGATTGATGATGAATAACTAGTTATATAGATAAATATGATATATGTGTAGCAATCAAATTTGTATGTTGATCTTGAATAGGTGTATCAACCATGTTTGAATAATGATCTTGAATATGTGTCTCATCCATATTCAAGTAATGATCCTGAATATGTGTCTCATCCATCTTTGAATAATGATCTTGAATATTTGTATAATCCATCTATAAATAAGGATCTTGAATATGTGCATCAACTAATCATATTAGTGGTGGGGGTGGAGGAGGAGATATATTTTACTCTAGAAGATACTCATATATTACACCTAGAACTGTGACTACTCTATTTTAGTATATATACTTTAGGAATTGTGAATTTATGAGGGAACTACATGAATTTTATAAATTTATGGGTGTCTTACAAATATATTTAATATCACATTACTCTAAAAAATTAGGAATGGTGTGCCTAATATGGTTGAGCCCACCTTAAGAGGTAATACTATACATCCAAAAGTAATCTATTTTAATTCATAAAATGTTTTTATTAATTTTGATGTATCTTATATATATTATCATGAGTACCTAGAGTATTGTAAAATTGATATCATATGAACATTATTAATTGAACCATTGTCAATCATAACACTATGTATAGGTTCTCCATTGATATAGGCATACAAGAAAATTGTATGAAAATTTGAATCATCATCAATTTTATTTATATCATCAAATGTGATCATGGGCTATTAAGGTACAATATCACTGAATATACCAATGATAGTATCTAGTGGATGACATATGTCACTGGTGAAGGATAAATGTTGTATGCATAATGTACCTCTAAAGTGTCCTTAGTTTCTATTATTTCATGTTTAGGAAAATAATCACTAAATATATTCAATTTTTGATTTTCATTATGTTTTATTCAAGATTACTCTATATGAATGCCCAAAATAATATTTTTATCATATATGAAATCATGTATCTTATGTCTTAGCTTGAAACACAAGTTTCTTGAATGCCCCACTATATGATGATACTAAAAATATGCATTGTCATAAAATTCCCTTGGCCTAGGTCTTCTTGGGTTCAAATTTTATGGAGGAAAGAGTGTTATAAGACTATACTTGGGGAAATTATTTATTAGCACCTGAGGAGGTGATGGTAATAATGAAAACTACCTCTTTGGTGTCTCTTTCACTTATAACTAGTTTATAGGTTACAAAAGTGCATTGACTATAATCTTCACCTAATTCTAGTAATCATTTGGTTTGATCTTATAATTTATATTGATTTGAAAATTCATTGTTAAATTAATCATAGGATTTCATGTATAATTATGCTTATTCAAATAAATTAACTTTAATTCTCTATCCCTCATTATCTGACATAACTCATCAAATGATTTGAATCTCTAGGACATAATTAACTTGTGAAGTGGTGCTAGTAAAATTTGTTTGAATATATATTGTATTTTTTTTCATTCATAATATGGTCATATTGGATAAAATGTTGTTTTATTAAATCACATAGTCACTGATTGGTTCATTGGACTCCTTGATTTAGCTTAACAATTTGTGCAGAAGATACACTCTGATCGATGTTGATAAAAAAGTGTGCTAGGAATTGGTCAACTATAAGGTTAAACATTATTAATGATTGAAGAGGGAGATCATATAACCATGTGAATGAATATTCCTTAAGAATTGTTTTAAATAAATTGGTCAATATTACATGCACAAAATAAGATGACCTATAACTATTATTTTTCTCTAAATAGACTAAGACTCAAAAAATGTCATAAAAATAGATCCTATGTATACTTGGATGATTAGGTAAGGACCCAAAATATATATAGAACTAGTAAATGGTAATATACATTAAAATTTCAAGAGTAAAGGGTTACAAATCCTAAGCTTATGACATGGTGTATAGCTCTCACTAGGGATAAATGATGGGTTAGTGATTATAAATTCTATGGTAAATGGGTGTATTAATGATATGATAAAGGTATTTCATGTAAGGAACTCATGAAAAATATTAACCTAATCCAAGATAGATAAAAAAAAATAAACTAATAGTAATATGATTGGTGAAATGGTCAACCAATGGGTAGTCTATATAACCTAAGGTGATAAATGGCAATCCTAAGAAATATTATTTTTATACCATCTTATTTAGTATAAGGAGGATCATAAGTAAGGATGACCACATAAATTAAAAATAATAATAAAAAATTAATATCTAATCTAATAAGTAAAAAAATGAAAGAGAGTAGGGATAATGATACTTACCTTTGGGTGGCCCTGTTGATACTTCAATCCCACCTTTGGCTTAAGTGTACATTTTAATGATATGTTTTTGGTTGCATAATTAATATGAAAATATGAATACCTAAGTGCCCTCAATTTTTGAATCTAAAGTCCAAGTTTAACTTCTTGGTTCAACTTTTATTGAGATTCAAAGACACTACAGGACTAGACCTTCAAGATAAGGCTCTAAACCTATAACTCTTCCAAATATTAATTAAAAGTATAAATGTGATCATAAAAAGAGTATATGACTATGTCATATATATTTAGGAATGAAATATTACCCCTATATATATCCAATACCTAAAAATAACCCTAAACTCTAAGATGATAGTATCAACTAGGCCAATACTAATGGAAGATGTTGGTTGAAACAATATTATATTATCTAAGATGAAATAATAAATATTGAAAAATAAAAAAAACCAATATATTAGGTAAGATGATACAATATAAGGAATACACAAATGAAACAAACTATATCAACCAGGTTGATGTATTAGGATATAGGGAAGCTAGAAAGTCTAGATGGAAAGAAGATGGAGAAGTAAAATAAAAATTGACTCAAAGGAGGTTAGATTTATTTTAATGAGGGTATGATATAATAATAAGTAAACTCTCCCAAAAATTACTATTATGCATCAAAATTTAACCCTTTAGAATTAATTCGAGCCTTCCAAATTTGATGTAACATGGAAACACCTCAAATTTGTAGGTACCTTGTTGGAGAGGTGAGTCTCTCGGTTAAAGGGATAGCTCCCCTTGATGAATCACTTAGGATCAAACACTACTCTAACACTTGCTAATAAAAGGGAGAGAAACCTACTCTAATGAAGGTGATGAAAGAAACATGAATTGATCACTACCAACCAAATACAATTACACTTCAAACAAGATCATAACCTACACATAACACTAATCTAAATCTACCTCTCTACAATATTTCTCATGGAGGTTTGTGAAGAAATTTTGAGCTAGGAGGACTAGTCAAGAAGTCATGACATGACACTAGTGAAAAGAAAACTCAATAAACCCATACACACTCCATTTGAACACTTCAAGAGACCTACAAAAATATTTTCAAATTGAATATTAATGCTAAAAAAGGACAACATGCCAAGGAAGTAAATCTTGTCACTTAGCAAGATAAACTAGTCAAACATGTACATTGAAACCAATACATGGATAAGGTAAAACTAGGTTTTTATTCATTGATAAAATGTTGTAAATGGGAAGGGATTTTCCATACCCAGGTGGAGGATATCAATTTAGCAAATTCAAGCCCAATATATAGCACAAGTGAGAGATAAAAGAGAAGGGTTTAGGAGAGAGAGATGACAAGGGTATCATGAGTTAAAAACAAGAGAGGATTTATGAAACTAGCTCAAAAAGTCATAAATGCCATGTGTATATCTTCTTAATATGCTCCCTTACTCTAAGTGGCGTAGGAGTTAGAATGCTTGCTTAACTCCTTAACTAGCTCTCCAAAACTATCCTTTACCTTGGATTATTGAATGACATGATGCCTTATTGATGGTTAGATTATGTTGAGTTACACATTTTATCTTCTCTTGACACCTCTCAACTGATATCTTCAAGTTCTCCTTGACACATCACTTCATTCTCTTATTAGGTGTCTAAAAGACTATTCATCTCCTTAGGAAAATCTTCAATACAAGTGTGAAACTTGCATTCATATTCTTTAGATAATCCTCCCTCCATTTATGGTATTTCCATATGATAATAAACCTATAAAAATTCATTTTGAGGTCTCAAACCAACCCCAAGAACTCGATCTACACTAAAAGCTTCAAATTTGTCTCATTCTTTATAGCCTTAAAATCATGTAAACCTCATTTTTTAGAGATTTTTATGGATGGTAATAATAATATAAAAGCATATTATATAATTAATTATATACTTACACCTCCATGCCAAGTTTCAAGTCATGACCCTGAGTGGAAGTGCCATTTTTATACCTTCCTCTCTCCTACCTAGGTCTTCATTAGGCCTCCCCGCTTAGAGAATGAAATTTGGATCCAAAATATTCTCACACATGACAAATCTCAAATAAATATTTTATTTAATTATATTTTCTCTATAGATTATCCATGTCAATTTTTAAGTTTTGACACCTTGTATGAACCTCTCAAGCACCCTAAAATAGTCCTTTTTGGCCTATTCTATATAATTCCATACCTACAAGTACATAAAAATGAAATAAATTGATTATAAATAGAGTATTATACATTATTTATGTCATTTAATAGGTCACTCAACTCATTTAGAGGCATATAAATCCATTTGTCTCTCATTGGGTTATATTTAGTCTTCTAGGTAGCCTAAAAGTGCCTCAAGGTCTTAACAATAGTTCATAGAAGTTAGGGAATTAATAAACCAAAAAATTCAAAAAATTGAAAGAATATAAGGTTGGATAACTATCCTTATGATCCCAAGGTCCATGCAACATCTCTGTACTATAATGAGCAAAAGAAGATGGCTTCTTGAGCTACTAGTAGGCATTTTATGGTGTCTAGGAAGGATTGAGTCATGTAGGTGCATATTATGAGTTTAAATTTTAGTTTAAAATTACCTAAATATGTCTACGACATCAAAATTTAATTATTTTTTACATCCTTCCTTAAAACTCTATGCACACACCACTAGTTGATACGTAGGGTTCTTAAGCCATCTTTCACAAAATACCCTAGCTATGGTATTTACCTCTTTTCTTCACTATTGGAGGTTTTAAGGTTTCATATGATGTTTTTTTATAGTACCTACCACTTCATTATATTACCTAAATTTATCAATTCAATTCCAACTTACCAACTCTCTATTACTACCCTTGTATGTCGACGTATGTAGCTGGGCTTATTTAGCCTAGAATAGAGTTTGATCTCATTATATTTATCTTTTGATGGGATTGAGGATTTTATAAGTTATGTTATCACTTATTAATTCATATTTAAATTTTATATTTTCCATTAGTCCTCTTATAGACCTTACAACTTCTCAACAAGAAAATACTTATCTTAAAGTAAGCAACCCTGTGTCTTGCCTTGCTTGAGCAGGTAGGGGTTTCCTATGTTATCCTAAATTTAGGTGACCTTGAGAGTTTTATGAGGCTCTGATATTACCATGAGACATAAATCTAATGGTCTACCTTCCTCTCATATACCACATATGAATTTTCCCCTTTTTAATCAAGCATGACTCTCATCAAAGTATGCAAACCCATGTTTATAGTCTTGAACTTTATATGAAAGGTTAGGAATATTATTTGACATCTATTTTGAAACTCCATTTGATATCATGACATCAAATAGTCTCATTTAATTTAAATATCACATGTGTTTCATACTAATTCTTTTCATCTTTTCTATCCTCATCGTTTAGGCTTGAAACTAGCCTACCCATTCCTAGCCACTTGTAGGTGTGCATTAGGTGTCTGAGCTACATTTGTAGATCTTAAGACTGAAATTCAAATATTTTAAAGTATAAATTAATTATTTTTAAAGTTATAAGGACATAATACTCATTAGAACCTCTGCCACCCTTTGCTTGCATATAATTTTCATCTCCTATTTGCTTACACCATAGTTTTAGGTGATGTTTTAAGGGTTTAACTATGTTTGAGGGTTTTAGGTCTTCCAAACCAATACTAAAACCTATAAATGTCTATGAATCATTATATTAATATCTTTTGACCTTCTCAATGTCTTGAAACTCCAAAATTCACCAATGTCACTATGATTCAAGGAACTATTCTATATAAGTATCTATTTGAGACATTTGATCATGTAGTTTTGAGTTTGGTCTTCTAAAATATACCATGACACCTATAGAATTCAACATAATTGAGGCAATTTTATCACCTTATACATTATTCAATTTTTCCTTTTGTATCATCTTACAACTTTTATTCCTTATATTGAAATCAGGCTTCTTGTAAAAATTAGGGATGTAGGTCCAATTTCTTGACTTTGATTTGAATCCAAAATTTTTAGGTGTGAATTATAAGTTTGTGTATTTTATTATTTCACTAAAATATATATGTATCATTTTTAGGGCATACAACAAACCTCCATTGTCTTTTTCTCCATACACAACCCTATGTAAAAGCATGAGGCTTATAGACTTTATCATAACTGATCCTCCTTGGATATCAAATGTTCTAGCATCTTCCCTAGTCTATAACCTTTTTAAACTTGAATCCATTAAAATTATTTCATGCTCAGGTCTACAACTTTGAGCATTGACACACCATTTAATTTCTTTTAAAATATAGACCTACAGGTTTTGTAAACCTATAGGTATGTATCCCTATGTTTTAAAATTTAGAAAGATAAAAAATGATCATTAAGAATTAAATAACATTAATCCCTTGCATCAACATATTTTTTAATAATTTTTAACTCTCAAGTTCTTTAAAAATGCATATTTAGACTACTTAGTTCATCCTGTTAGGTAGGCAATTATAGGACACAACCCAAAATGTGGATGATGACATGACCCTTTTAGAAATAATAAAAAATTATTGGATAATTAGAGGGAATTGAATGGATCTATAGGATAGTAAAATATAATGGAAAATCACTTGGATGCATTAGGCCATATGGAGAACTTAGAAACACCAAGAAACATTGTTAATCACCTGAAAACTATTTAAAATGGAGCTTTCTTGTCAATCCAATCCCACACATGTGAAATGGAACTTGGGGAATGTGTAAAAATTCATAAATAAACCATATAGATCCTTTTTAATCTCTTTCATGAATTCAACTTGTTTAAAACTATCATTTTGAGGAGAAGGATTTAACATGTGGGGTTGACTAGCTATTCTAGACCACCTCCTGGTCTTAGTGATTGTTGCTAAAGGAGAGGAAATGAATATATATATATATGAATGCTATGGATTTTAATATTTCTAGGACCCCATCATCTGATAAAAATTTTAGGTTCCAATTCTCTCTTCTCTGTCTGTACTAAATACTTAATATTTACCTTTACTAGATTACAAGGAGAGAGATGGGGGTTTTGAAGACAATTTTGCAATTTTTAGACCTGTATCTACATCCAAAATGTGAATTAAACCTATGAGAGATTAAATGAAACTTATAAACCATTTTATACCTAAAAAGTGATCTTTCAAGGCCATGCAAGTGTCTATAAATGCTTCTTTGGAGTCTAAACTAAAGTAACTAACTAGTTCTAACATGCAACTGATACTCTAACTTCATCCTAACATCATGCACATTAGGAAACTTATTGCAATGTTTTTCTTGTGAAAAATCATGTATAAATCCTCATATTAATCTTGAAAGGTGGCCAAAATGGCATTTTAAAACATAAGAACATGGTGAAAGGTTAAAACATGATATTGTGACCTTAAAGACACATTAATAGACTTTTATAATAACTCTAAACTATATCAAGCCTTTTACCATGTTTTAAAAGACCTAGACCTCACAAATGACCCCTAGGAATAGAAAAGTACACATGAGACCAAACCTTAGACCAAGATAAGAAATGACTAATGTGACCATATGAATACCATCAGGACTATTTAAGATCATCACAAGACCACATACAAGTTTTGATGGTCCCATGAAAGTTTTAATTTAGATGGGTTGACCCATTTTGAATTGAGGTTAGAATTTAGTTAAAAATTTGGTAATTCACAAGGGTAGCATGCCTACAATGATAAATGGATTAGTAACCTTGTCCTTTCATTGGGTAATAGAGTCATTTGTACTCAATTTTAGACCTAACAAAACCTTGAACATGACAAGACAATATAATTTGACCTTCAAAACACACCGAATAAAGATGACATACAAAAATCAAAATAATAGGATTCACACATGTGATAAAAAGCACTTAGGGAAAAAAAAACACCATAAGAAAACTAACTATATACAACTAACCTAAAAAAAATTCTTTTACTTGGATCAAAGAGGAAGCTTGTACTATCTTTTACTCCATGAAATGAAGGATGTCATGAAACAAATTTCCTCTTGAGACTTGATCTTGTTTTCTTCATCTTCTTCATCTTTCCCATCCTCTTGGCATGTTCTCAAGTGAGGTGGTGATAGAAAACCATTCCCTTATGAATATGAATTCATATTGTGGTTTAATCTCTTTCTCTTACTCTTTCTTGATGTTTGTGCTTCTCCCAAGCATGGCCATCTCTTGGCTTATATGAGCAACTTCAAACATAGAATCTTGGAGGTTATCATATTATCCTTCAATATTCAAGGCATATTTAATAACATCTTCAAAATATCTAACAATGGGTGTAGGCTATTAAAGAGCCTCAAACTCATTAAAAATCTCCTTGAACTTATACCATAAGTCCTCTTGGTCCATGAAGGCACCAACAACCTTGTATTCTATTTTTTTTTTAAATTCAATATCTTCATCACCTTCAAGAGTGTAATATTCATAATATATTTCTCCATCATATAATCGAGTCTCTTGATGGTGCTCTCCAAGACATGTCTGCTCTCTAGGAACCTTACATTCCTTATCAATAATATTATTTTGCTCTCCTAAAGGTGTTCTCCTATCAAAACTTCATACTCCTTTAACATATAAAAATATATTTGCCATATGTCATTCATCTCTTCTTGACCCTATTCATGAGAATAAACAAACTTAGTTAATTTGATGTTCCTTTCAAAATCCTTTTCTTCCATGTCTTAATCAACCTCTTCATTGACCAAGGTAACAATATTGGAAATCTCTTCATGGGTAACTATAACATCATCAAGATAATCTCTTTATTCATTAAATAATATTGATTTGTGTTTTTCTTCACTAATGGGAGTACCAATAGTGAACTCTTCATCATAGGCACTTGAATCATCTTCACCAGCTGCATCTATAGCTTGATTTTACTCACTTATCTCTCATAGGACAAATTCCTCTTCCTGAAGGGATTTGGTGGGAGGGTGATGAGCATGTTCATGATTTGGATAGGGAGTATGAGGTATGGTAGATGGCTCATTAATGGGTTTGATAATGGAGGTTCCTTGAAGGAACTCTTGGAAAGATAGAAATTTGAATTGAGAAATAGAAGAGACATATTTTTCAACAAGAAAATCATCTTTCTCATGGACTTCTTAAGGTTATTCAACAGCTACAACTTCACCTTCAACATTTTCAATTAGATTCTCATTCTTATTTTGAATATTCTATTGGATAGACCTAAAATATAGACAAGCTTTAGGTTTTTTTGAAAAGGACAATGAGGCTTGATTATGCAAAAATATCTCTTTGTCTTCAACCTCTTGATTTTGGCTCTCTTTAAATACTTTCATATTTAAGTCCAACTCTTTGATTTTATTATCAATACTCTCTTATAATATCTTCTCTTGAAGGTGGTTAGTAGATTCATGAAGATAAGGGACACAAGAGGGCTAGTATGAGGTACAAGAGGACTCTTGAGGAGGGATGAGAGATATTTTCATAGGCTTAGGTTCTTATTTAACTTAAACTCCCCAATATATACTTATTTCACCTTTCCCACTCCATTTTTCACCACTTGATTCTATATTATAATATTTAAATACTTCTTAGGAAGTTATTGAGAAAGATAAGTGAAATCTTGGATATTAACAAAGAACTACTCCAAAATAGTCTTCTCCTTCTCTTGAATTCTCTATTTGATGGAATTAAAAAAAGGGAAAGTTTGAGGAACACATTAAGGGCTTGAAACCCTTGGAATCTCACTTAGAGAGATCTCTTGGGGAAGAATGTGTGGCATATATGAGAGCTGAGATGGAATGTAAGAAGTCACATAGGGGTGATAGAATTAAACCTATTATCCTTCATGAACTCTTAACATAACTTCTATTTTTTTAATGAGACCACTTACATCCAACATTCTATTTGAGAGGCTTTGCCAATTTTATCTCTCACTAGGTGTCCATTATTATTTCAATAGCTATAATGAATTTCTCATGTCATGAATGAGATGACTAGGGATCCTTAACCATATTACCTTTGTGTATGAAGGTCTAACATTTATCTCTCATAGCCTAAGACAATTTGATTCAAACTTAAAGTGGATTGATTTGAGGGGTAACTAAGGACATATTAAGCTTGAGAAGGCTACTCATATACAACATCATGGTCATGTAGAGGGAGAAAACACTGATCCTAAGACTGATATAAATTATAAGGAGAGTAAAAATATTGATAAGGCTATTGAGGCACATAGTTAGGGTCATAAAAAGGATGATAATGAGGTATAAAATAGAATTTATCTTCATACCTAGCCATCCCAACTTCATGAGTTAAAAGAAAACATAAGGTATAATCAAATACTTTTAAAAATAAGTACCTGGGATGATAGAACCAGATGATTGCATTCAAAATCACCATTAGTGTTTGTTAAATTCCTTTAAAGGTTAATAGGTAGAATAAAAATAATAAAAATTCTTCCACAACTTCAGAACTTGGTCCCACTAGGCATGCTAAAACCATTATGCATCAAATTTTCAATCTTTGGAAGGTAATTCATGCCTTCAAAATTCACTATAACATGGGAACACCTCAAGTTTGTGGGTACCCTATTAGACAGGTGAATATCTAGGTTAAATGGATAGCTTCCCTTAATGAATCACTTAAGCTCAAACACTACTCTAACACTTTCTAGGAAATGGCAGAGAAACCTTCTCTAATGGAGGTGATGCACCAAATATGAATTGATCACTACCAACCAACTACAATTGCACTTTAAACAAGAGCCTAACCTGCAAATGACACTAATTCAAATCTACCTCTCTTCATCAATATTTCTCATGGATATTTGTGAAGCAATCTCGAGATAGGAGGTTTAGCCAAGAGGTCATGACATGACACTAGTGAGAAGACAACTAACTAAACCCATAAATAATATATTTATACACTTCAATAGACCTAAAAAAATACTTTCAAACTAAATATTAATGTTAAACAAGGAAACCATGCCAAATAAGTAAATTTATTGCTTAGCAAGATCAATTATTTAAACATGTACATTGAAACTAGTCCATGGAGAATGTAAAAATAGGTTGTTATTCATTTTTTAAAGGCTACAAATGGGTAGGGATTTACCATACCTAGGTAGAGGATACCAATTTATCCAATTAAAACATTTTCTAGGAAATGGGAGAGAAACCTTCACTAATGGAGGTGATGCACCAAATATGAATTGATCACTACCAACCAACTACAATTGCACTTTAAACAAGATCCTAACTTGCACATGACACTAATCCAAACCTACCTCTCTTCATAAATATTTCTCATGGAGATTTGTGAATTAATCTCAAGATAGGAAGTCTAGTCAAGAGGTCATGACATGACACTAGTGAAAAGACAACTCACTAAACCCATACATACTACATTTGAACATTTGAAGAGACCTACAAAAAGACTTTCAAACTATATATTAATGTTAAACAAGGAAATCATGCCAAATAAGTAAATTTATTGCTGAGCAAGATCAATTATTCAAACATGTACATTGAAACTAGTCCATGGAGAATATAAAACTAAGTTGTTATTCATTTTTTAAAGGCTACAAATGGGTAGGGATTTACCATACCTAGGTGGAGGATACCAATTTATCCAATTCAAGCCCAATATATAGAAAAAGTGAGAGTGAAAAAGAGAAGGGTGTAGGAGAGAGATATGACAAGTGTCTCATGAGTTAAACACAAGAGAGGAGTTATGAAACTACCTAAATAGGTCCTAAATGCCATGTGTAGCTCTTATGAAGATGATCCATTAATCTAAGTGTCATAGGGGTTGGAATTATTGCTTGAAACCTTAACCAACTCTTCAAAACTACCCTTTATCTTGAATTTTTGAATGAAAAGTGGCCTTATTTATTGTCAGTTCATGTTTAGTTACACATTTTCTCTAATGTTGATACCTCTCAACTAATTTCTATAGGTTCTCCTTGACACATATCGTCATTCTTTTTCTAGGTATCTAGAAGAATCTTCATCTCCTTAATCTAATCTTGCATACAAGTGTCAAAACATAAATTAATATTCTTTATCTCATCCTCCCTCAATGTATGGTCTATTAATATAATACTAGACCTATAATAATTCATTTTGAGGTCTCAAAACAAACCCAATAACTCGTTCTACACCAAAATATTCAAATTTATCTCATTTTTTGTAGTCCTAAAATCATGAAAACCTCCATGTGTAGATATTTTTATAGATGTTACTAATAATTTTAAAGAATATTATAGGACATAGTATGGCCTTATATCTCCATGTCAAGTTTTAGGTCATGAACTTGAGTGGAAGTGCCATTTTTATGCATTTCTCTCTCCTAAATAGGTCTCAATTAGGCCTCCCTATATAGAGACTAAAATTTGGTTCCAAATGATTCTCACACATGAAAAACCTCAAATAAATGTTTTATTAAGTTATATATCCTCCTAGATAATATCCATGTCAATTTTGAAGTTTTGACACCTTGTATGAACCTCTTAAGCACCCTAAAATAGTCTTTTTTGGCCTATTCTATATAATTCCATACCTAAAAGTAAAAAATAATGGAATTTAATGATGATAAATAGAGAATTATACATTATTTAGGTCATTTAATATGTCACTCAAATCATTTGGAGGCATATAAATCTACTTCTCTCTCATTGGGTCATATTTGGTCTTCTAGGTAGCTTGGAAGTGCCTCAAGGTCTTATGATGGTTCATACAACTCAGGGAATTAATCAACAAAAAAATTCAAAAAATTAAAAGTACACAAGGTTGGATAACTATCTATAGGATACCAAGGTCACATGAAACATTTATATATTGTACTGAGTAAAAGAATATGGCTTCTCAGGATACTAGTAGGCATTATATGATGTCTAAGAAGGATTAAGGACTCTAAGTACATAATCTAAGTTTTAATTTGAGTTTAAAATGAACTCAATATGTTTTTTATATCCAAATTTATTTCTTCCAATGTTATTCCTTGTTACATCCCTTTTTCAAACTCTCTACACACACCACTAGTTCATACGTAGGGTTCTTAATCCATCTTACACAAAATACCCTAATTGACTATATTTACCTCTTTTATTCACTATTGGAGGTTTCAAGGTTTAATATAATGTATTTTTATTATGCTTACCACTTCATTATATTACTTAAACTTCTCCATTCAACTCTAACTTACCACCTCTCTATGACTACCCTTGTAGGTCGGTGTATCTAGCTGGGCCTATTTGGCTTAGAACATAGTTTGAACTCATTTTGTTTGTCTTTTGATGGGCCTAAGGATTTTATAGAATGATGTTATAAATTATTTATTCACATTAAAATTTTATATTTTCCATCAATCCTCCTACAAACCCTAAAACCTCTTAACAAGCAAATACTTTTCTTAAAGTAAGAAGGCTTGTATCTTGCCTTGGTTGAGAAGACAAGGGTTTCTAATGTTCTCCTAACTTCAAGTGAGCCTGAGAGTTTTATGAGTCTATTCTATCACAATTATACCTTTATATAAGGGTCTACCTTCTTCTTAGATCCCACATAGGCCTTTCCCCCTTTCTAAGAAAGAAAGAATCTCATCAAAGTATATAGATTAATGTGTATGGTCTTGAACTATATATGAAAGGTTAGGACTATAATTTGACATCCATTTTAAAAATCCCTTTGATTTAATGTCTTAAAATAGTCTAATTTACCTAAAAAATCACTTGTGTTTCATCCTAATTCTTTTCATATATTCTACCCTCCTTTTTTTAGCTTGAAACTAGCTTGCCCCTTCCTAGCCACTTGCAGGTGTAAATTAGGTGTCTAAACTACATTTGTAGATCTTATAAATCAAATTAAAATATTTGAAAGTCCAAATGAATTATTTTTATATTTATAAGGACATAAGACTCATTGGAACCTCTACCACCTTTTTCTTGCATATACTTTTCATCTCCTATTTGCTTACACCATAGTTTTAGGTGATTGTTTTAAGGGTTTGACTATGTTTGAGGGTTTTATGTCTTTAAAACCAATCCTAAAACCTTTAAATGACTCTACCTCATTTCATTAATATATTAAGACCTTTTCAATGTTATAAAACTCTAAAATTCACCAACATCACTATTCAAGACACTCTTCTCTATAGTTGGCTATTTGAGATGTCTAAGCATGTAGTTTTGAGTTTGGCCTTCTCAAATATAAAATGAAAGATATAGTAGTCAACCTAATTCATGGATTTTTTCTCACCTTTTATAGTGTTCAATTACCCATTCTTTAGCATCTTACAACTTTTTTTCCTTATATTGAATCAAGCCTATTGTAAACATTAAGGATGGAGGTACAATTTATTGACTTTGATCTGACTCCAAAAGTTTTAGGTGTGTGTCTTTTCTCACTACACTAAAATATCCATGTATCATTTTAAGGCATCTCATAAAACTCTATCTTCTTTTTCTCCATACATAATCCTATGTAAAAGTAAGAGGCTTGTAAAATCTATCATAATTGATTCTCCTTGGCTCTCAAATGTTATAGTATCTTCCATGATATATGACCTTTTTCAACCTGAATCCATTCAAATTATTTCATGCTCATGTCTACAACTTTGAACATTAACACACCATTAGATTTATCTTAAAGTTGTAGACCTACAGGTCTGCAACCTTGTAGGTCTACAACCCTATGTTTTAGACTTAATAAATAGCAAATATAATAATTAAGAGTCAAAGTTTATTCATATATTTATTAAAAACATTTATAAAGAAGTCACAACTCTCAAGTTCTATAAAAATGAATATTTAGACTACTAAATTCATTCTGTTAGGTCGGAAGCTTTAGGACTCAGTCTAAAAGGTGTATGATGACATGAACCTTTTAAAACTTTTACAAAATGCTTGGTTGATTAGATGGAATTTAATGGATTGAGAGGATATTAGAAGATAATAAAGAGTTATTTGGATGCATTAGGCATGTGGATAACTCCGAAACACTAAGAAAAATTGACAGTCACTTGGAAACTATGTAAAATGGGGATTTTTTGTTAATCCAAGCCCACATTTGTGAAAAATAACTTAGAGAATGTGAAAAAATCATGTATATAACTTATATATCCTCTATAATCTCTCTCATTCATTTTACTTATTTCAAACTATCATTTTGAGGAAAAGGATTTAACATGTGGGGTTGACTAGTTATTCTAGACAACCTCTTGGTCTTAGTGATTATCGATAAAGGAGAGGGGATGAATCTATAGAAAAATTCCATGGATTTCAATATTACTATGACATCCTAATTTATCAAAAAATTTAGGTTCCAATTCTCTCTCCTATATTTGTAATAAACACTTAAAATTTGCCTTTACTAGATTACAAGGAGAGAGATATAGGTTTTGAAGAAAATTTTGTAATTTTTAGAACTATACCTATATAAAAAATGTGAATTCAACTTGTGGGATCTTAAATGACACTTATAAACCATTTTATTCCTAAAATGTGATCTTAAAAATCCATACAAGTGTCTAGAACTACTTGTTTAGAGTTTAAACTGAAGTAACTGACTAGTTCTAAAATGTAATTGATACTCTAACTTGCTCCTAACATTATCCACATGAGGAAACTTCTTGGAATGTTTTTCCTTTGTAAAAGTATGTAAAAATCCTCATATTAAGCCCAAAAGGTGGCCAAAATGTCATTTTAGCATTTAAGAACATGGTGAAAGGTTAAGGCATGATTTTATGACCTTAAAGACTAGTTAATAGACTTTTATAATAACTCTAAACTATATCAAGCCTTTTCCATGTTTGACAACACCAATACCTCACAAATGACCCCTAGGAGTAGACAAGTACACATGAGACCAAACCTTGGACCAAGCTAAGAAATGACTAATGTGACCATATGAAGACCATCTAGGAATATTTAAGACCATGATAAGACCATTTACAAATTTTAATGGTTCCATTAAAATTTCAATTTAGAGAGGGTTGACCCATTATGACTTGAGGTCAAAATTTGGTCAACAAGTACCATGAGCTGATCCCACCCCATTCCTAGTGTACCCTTTGAGGCATTAATTTATGGAGATTGATGATGAGCCACTACAGATTAAAGTGTTAATAATGTGATATGGTGAAAAATATCATGTGTATACATATTCCCCACTTGAAATTCATAATGTATAAAAATGGTGTAACACATAATGGTACTTTAGGATAAGTAAATAATATCAAAAAAAGAACATAACTATAAATAAATGCTAGAATAAATAAAAGTAAATTAATATTTTAAATTAAAATATATACCTTGCATTACCTTTCTAGTGAATAATTACATGTAAATACCATAATCTCAATCATGGAGGGCAGTGTGATTGTAATTGAGAAACCCTAAGGATACAAGGAAAAAAATAGATAAAGTTAGTGTGATCATACATAGGAGGGTAAATAATTTGATGCAAAAGGAAAAAAATCTTAGAAATTATTGAAATACTTGGAAAGTTGGCAATCCAAGATTGATAAGGCTAGGTTATAATGAAAATTATCCAAGGAAATAGAACCAATATAAATGAAAATTGGTAAGCTAAAATGCCAAGGCTACTTATAACCAAAAATATTAAAAATGCATTTGAATTAAGATAAGTAATGGTCTAGATCAAATAAAGGACATAAAAAACTATCACATGATAAAAACATCAATGTACAAGAAGTAATAAATAAAACTCAAAAAAAGATGTGAAATTTGTAGATAAAGAACCAAATACCCCATAAAAAGGTGAAAAATAAAGCATGAAAGGGAGAAATGAGACCAAATGGCACACAAAAAAAAAGTGAATATAAAACTCAAGGTTCCAAATGTAACTAATATAAATTGTAGATAGATAAGGTAATGACCAAGAGAGCATCTTGCAAAAACTAAAATATACATCTTCAATTATAAATATGGAAAAACTAGAATTTCCATAATGCGATCATGTCTAAAAGAGATAGAGAATATGATATAAACAAGATGGGAAATATTTATAAATAAGCCTAATTTTTAAGGGGTAAAAATGAAGGGAAGGAAAAGAGGGCGTCACCAAGGAAAACATGATATTTACTAGAAATAAAACACTCTAATCATGTTGGTAAGACTAAGAGTTTTCAAAATTGATTACCCTAAATAACCCTAGCTAATATACATAATATTGGGATATATAGTGAAGTATATAGATCATCCCATGAAGGCTAGCATGCATAAAAATTAAAATGATCTTACCTTCCCAAAATGTGTTCCCCACTCCTTAGAATACCTCATAGAGATGTTAGTCTATAGTGAAGATTGGGTACTTGATAAAGTAAGTGGTACTAAAACGTAAAAATATATAGATATATACTAATGTGATGAGACTTCAACTCTATCATGAGGCTGAATGTGGAATTTGAGCTTTTATTAGAATAAGATATGTGTGAAAAGGTCATGTAGTTTAGTGTGATCTAGATTTTAAGATATAGTTTTCCTTTTAACATTCCATTTTCTTATGTATGGATTTTAACTCTTTTGTATTTTTATATTTTCCTCCTTCATAAGGACTTGAAAAAATGAATAAGGGGTGATAAATATGACTATCACATGACATCTTAAACTTAACCACTAAATAAGAGAAGCTAAAGACAATGTTGCCTAAATAATCCTAAAATTACACCTTAGAAAAGAGTTCAATCTTAAAACTAGTCTTGGTAAGCCTAATAAGAAACTAAAAATAGGGAATCATGGAAATGATCATAGAAAAATGAGGTTTACCCAATCAAAAAACATGTGGAAGGGGATATGGTAAAATTAAAGGTAGGTATGAAGCCTCATCATAAGAGACGGTAAAATGTGGATGGGGACATATAGTTAGACTAGTATAATTTTACCACAAGAGAATATCTATGATTCTAAGTGAGGAAAAAACTACTCTTGATCATTTATTCTTCCTTTGCTTCTTATTTATAATAAGACACCTATAAAATATTGGGATAAAAAATAATCTATGTAACAATGTAAAAAATTATGGATGTTTGTTAGGAGGGTCTATTTGATTCTCTAAGTCATACCAACAACTCACAAACTAAAAATGCAATAGGTGAATTAAATATAAAACTATGAAACATGATAAATATATGAATAATGATAAATCTATGAAACATATAAAAAATGGATAAGACCCAAATGATATACATAATGATAGACAAAAGCAAGGAATTACAAAGGAGACAATGGTTGACTAAATAAATCAAATGATTGTATAAATAAAGATAAAGAGAATGATAATTTGTGAGGAGGCCCTATTTATTCCCCATGTCTTACCATGAAACTCATAAAAAAAAACCAAGAGGTGTAAAAAAAAAAAAAAAACCTTGATGAACCCATAAAATGGCTCATTATATCTAAATAATTACCTCATTTCCTGCCCTCCCCCAAAAGTATTATTTTTGAGTGGATTTCGATGTTCATAATAGAAATAATTGTTAATTAAATGTATAAAATGAGTCATTTACCATATTTATTATGTTTTAAGTCATTTTTACATGTTTTACCATTTTATTCTAGTATTTTCATAGGAAAGTCACCAGTTTTTGTACAAACAAGTCATAAATACATACTATAATTGAAGAACATGTTTTTTAGTAGAAAATAACTATTAAGGACCAATCCAAATAAATTCTAGATATCTCCAACCTATCTCTTTAGATCACCTGTCTAGCTCTAGAGATCACCAATCTAGATCTAAAGATCATTAGATTGGCTCTGGAGACCTCTAGTCAGCTTGGCAGGATCATCTGCATGATAATATGTTGCTACAAGGATGTGCATGACATATTTAAAAAACTATGATACATTTTTGGAAACCATTTTGAAATACACACACACACACACACACACACACACACACACACACACACACACACACACACACACACACACACACACACACACACACACACACACACACAGACACACACATGCCAAAAATAGTCATATATATTTAGAGTCGTTATATTTATGAAAGTTTTTTATAAGTGACTATAAATACTATTTTTGGCTCTACTCATTGAATGAGGTCAAATGGTTATAACTGCCAAATAATTTATAACCAATAGTTGATCATGAATCATGCAAGAAATTAAATCCAATGCTTTCCACTAGTTTTTATTAGAAATTGGAAGGGTTGATATGATATTTTTATAAAATAAGATAATATCTTAGTTAGAATATGATATTTTAAAGTTATTTCTCTATCTTGAGATAGTTGTTTTAAGACATGGTACTATATAAACATGTCTTTTTGATGATAGAGGAATTAGATGGATTGAGTATTAATGATTGAATAGTTTGAGCATCATTATTTCTATTATTTTAAGTAAATTTCCAAAATCAATGAGAATATAAGTTCATGAATTTTCTTTTAAATCTAAGAGTGTTAAAATCTTATTCTGAGGAAGAACAAGGCCCCACTCAACTAAATAAGAAGGATTTATTTAAATTTAAATTTTATTTATGAATTATTGTGTGATATGAGTTTGTTTAACCCTAAATTGTATAGGGATCCTACTTGATTATATAGGGTTAAGAATAGAGAAATGAAAATGCACAAGGGTGATGATCAAATATATAACAATCCAATCGGTTGCTAAAGTTAGATATAAACATATGATAAATTTATTAAACTAAGATAGGATAATTTATTTTAAGTATAAATAGGATAGATATGGAAACAATAAAGAGATAATTTACTTAGCTTGTTTTGATCTTAATGCAATTTTGGATTTAGAACAATTAGAAATCAGATTAGAAGAAGATTCTATAATAATCATCAGATTCTAGATTGAGTGCCTTTGGAGATGTGAAAACTAGCATTAACCTAAAAATGTTGTATCAATGATACTATCTAAACCTAATACGTGTTTCCTATACATAAAAACTATTAGAAAATGATATGACAACCTAAATTCTTCTAGGTTTTACTTTACCTTCACTCTGGTGAATTTAGATCTAGGTCATGGATGGTCACTCATGAATTTTTAAAACCCTAGTTATTCATATTCATAGTGACCCTAGGAAAAAATGGGTTAGTGGGTGTATTATATCGATCTAATCCCAAAGACCCCTCTATCAGTGAGCATTGCCTACATGACCAATACTACAAAGAGGGCTTTAGACTAATGTAGTTCTCCTCTATGTGTTGGCTTGTATGTGAATTATGTAATATGTTCAAAGAAAGTAGGATAGTAACCTAACTTGTAACTTGGAAAATATATCTCTTGGGATACTCCTTCAGGAACATTAGACCTATTTATGTGTTGCTCCTATGAGTGATATGAAAATAGGATAAAATATGGAATCTTTGCTTTATCAAGTGCTTTTTTGAGTGCTTTGGTAAATTGCCTTAGGTATTTTTGAGTGTTTGCTAAGTGAGGAATGAATGAGGGTTGATATTTTATATATATCAATCCCTTTAGAAAAGTAACTCAAATTAAATCACTTAAGCCAACCATTAGGATATGTTTCATTTTCAAATTGGATGATGTTAGGGTACTAGACACTTGTGTCAAAGTAAGACACTAGCATCAATATAGGTGTTTGTCTTAGATGTTAGTGTCTATGGAACAAGAAAGTAGGTAAAAACTCAAAACTTATAAAGGTGGAAGATACACAAGTTTTAAGCATTATGGAAAGATAGAAGGTCTAAGTCATCATCATTAGACTATTTAGACTAAGAGATAGGCCAAGGGGCATAAGATATAGTAGATACAAGACCTTATAAAGTGAGAAAGATCCAAAACTGAGAGGATAAACCAAAGTATATGTGTTTCAAGTGTACAAGATGAGTGTTATATAATCCTTTAAATAATGTCTATATTATGCCTCTTTTAGTAAATTAATGAAGTTTATATTTTAAAAGAAAGGAATGCATACATGGGTGTGTATAACACATCTTGACTTTGCTTGGGTTTAACTTGAGTGCTTTATTAGTGACTGACATACAATCAAGGGCATGTTATAATACATAAGCAATCTATATAATATATAATTAAAATTATTTTTAAATATTGAAATTTAGAGAGCAAGGTTTAGGAATACACCTATGCATTGATGTACCTACCTTACCTATTGGGAATTTGATTTGAAAGATATATCATTGTAAAGCTTTGAAACTGAGATTAGAATATATATATATGTGTGTGTGTGTGTGTGTGTGTGTGTGTGTGTGTGTGTGTGTGTGTGTGTGTGTGTGTGTGTGTGTGTGTGTGTGTGTGTGTGTGTGTGTGTGTGTGTGTGTGTGGAAAGTGCATATATCTAAGGATATATAAAGAGATATTGAAAGGCACATTCCTTGAACCCTGGAGAAAAGGTGAGTTATAACTCTATAGTTTAGATTAAATCAACTATGTAACCTAATCATACTTTTAACCAAGTGAACATGAGGGAACAAATTCAACCTATACTATCAAATTGGTAAGGTTGGCTGATATAATTAAGTCTAACCTAAAAACTTGGTAGGATTGAGTGATTAAATCACCTCAACCATACTAAAATTGAACCAACTACTATAGTAGACTAGCTTAATATAGTCTATAAAAGTATATCCTAGGTATTAGTGCATAAAATTACATCATGATGGGTGATGATACTACATGAGAGTTTTTTTAAATCTAAAATTTTGTATTTTGAAATATTAGGTGCACATTGCATATCATATGAACCTTAGAAATGTCTCATGCTAAAACTATGTATTATAATGGTACCAATGTATAAAATTTTGCCACAACTATAAAAATGAATTATATAATTGTGTTTTATAGACAATTCAAAAAATATGTAAGTGTGGAGAACATGATTCCAAAACATGCCCCACTATATATGGAGAAATCTAAAAACTAGAATAATACAAATATGGAGGATATGTTTCCAAAACACACCCCCACTAAATTTGGGTGTGTCAAATATTAAATAATTGTGAAGAGCATGATTTCAAAGCATGCCCCCATTTAATATAAAACTCTGAATGTGTGGAATCCATGCATATATGACATGTCCCCATTAAACTTGAAAAATGGTATAAGTAAAAAATATTGATTGTGTGTAGAGAACATGATTCCAAAGCATGCCCTACTGAATCTAAAAATTGTGCCAAATGTAAATAACATAACGTTATAACATACCCCCACTAATATTCCCCCTTTTTGAGGTGAGGTAAAAATGAAACTAGTATTTGTCTCACCTCAAAAGGATAAGAAAATTGAATAATCTATGAATGTAACCATGTATTATATAGGACATGTTTGTATACACATAATATTTTCAAACTTTAATCGATTACTGACACTTTGTATCTTGAAAAAAATCATCAAGTCTCAATATATCTAAGTTCACACCTTAAGGGGTATAGTAGAAAATGGGTGGGCATACCATTGGTACTTTACAGGAATGTTGTCCCTTTTGCCACTTATTATCTATACACTTGTCTCTTAAAAACTTTATCCCTAAGCTTGTTCTTCTCTATTGTACCCTTTCCAGTCATTTCCCACATTTTATCCTCCTTTTCCTCAACTTAAACCCATTTTTTAATTTGATTGTACTAGGTCAATTGGGTTGACCCTGTACAGTATTGGTTGATTTTCACTTAGGAACTAGTTTGATTTTTGGTTGACCTATCTCATGACCTAGTAAATTATTATCTGAAATCATTCTAGGTCAACTGGGTTAACCCTATCATCCAAGATTTTTGTAAAGGTTTAGGTTCAAATTCACCTATATATACAAGTTCATTTTTCCATTATTGAGAAAAGAGAATACGAAGTAAGATATATCATTCATCTGCTTATTGACCATTCTACTTGAGGATCAAACTTAGGGTTTCATACTTTATTTAGAGATACAGATCTTGTCTTATGGAGAAGTATTTTACATGCATTAATAGGTTGTGTAGACTAGAGGTGATTTGTCTTTGTCATCCTTACATACCACAACAACCTCTTTCAAAACACATTGGCCAAGGGAGAGATTGAGGCTTGGTGGGTTCATCTTCAAAGGTAAGTATTCCTAAATTTGTTCCTCTTTTGTAAGAGTAGATAGATATGAATTTGTAATTCTCTTCCACACATTAGGATTTTATATACATTGACATGAGTATATGTATTTCATGCATGTTTAATTTTGTTGTTTATTACCCCCATTTTGTGTCAAAATATTTGGTGAGCACTAGATTAGATTTTACTTATTATTAGTTTAGTGAATGTAAAACATAGGACTCCCTTAGGGTTATTACATGATTGTGCTTGATTATAGGCTTTATAACCCTACATAACATAGTATATTGTGCTAATAGATCCCATAATCATGCCTAGTAGATCCACATATTAGTCATTTTCTTGGTTAGAAAATATGTACCCAATTATAAGTGTATGGTATGATCTTTCTTCTTTGAGTTAGGATTGATTTATAAACATGATGAATTTATGATTGTATACATTATAGTAAACCCAACATGAATCTAACCCTTTTAAGTTTTCATTTCACTTATTTCTCATTACTATATCATTTTTATTATCATATAATTGTGATACTGGGTCAACTATATTGACACAATTCTAACTTTCATGTGTAGGTTTAACACATAGTCGCATCAGTATGACTCTATTCTATTTTTGCAAGTTCTTCATCAAGTATAGAAAACATACTAGGTTGACCCTATCAACTTTTTACATTTCTAGACTTCCAAAAAATAAACTAGGTTAACACTGTTGACGTAATTATTTTTATAGGCTTCAACAGTAAGGTTTTATAGAACTAGGTTGACCCAGTTGAATTAGTAGATAAATGTTTAAAGTAGATTTAAACAAAATTTTTGCAATCCTAAGCATCCTCTAACTCATAAAGGTTCCTTTCTACCCTTATCTATCATTTTTTATAGTTATTTTTCATATTTTGTAGTCTTTAAAACTACCCCTATACAATCAACTAGGTTGACCCTATCGACATAGTTCTATATTATATGTTCTATTTAGAACTTTAGGTTGACTCTGTCAATGTAGTCCATTTTTAGACCCTTACTTCCATGATATAGAGGTGACACTTTTTACCATATTATGTATTCTTTGCTTATATTATCAACTAAATTGACACTTTACTATGTTTTAAAGTTGGAATTAACCTTTATTGATAGTAATTATCTCACACTTTCATTTCTTGTTGATTGCATGCTTAGAATAGATAACATAGCCTAATTAAGTGGTTTTAAATATACCATTTAGGTTCACTATTTTATATTTTATGCACACACTACCAAATCACAAAATATCAAAAATAATTTGAACAATTGTCTACCTAGACTAACCTACTTGAATTTCATCACCAAGGGGGAAGCCAACTTGGTTTTGTAGCCAAGTATAAATATGTGGTTAATGGTATATTTTGGTTAAGAAATTTACACCCTTATCACTACCACTATAAAAATACAAAATACAAAATATAATTGATCAAAGAGAAATCAATCAACTTAAAACTCTCAATATGACCCAATTGCTTGCCCTTTGCTCAATTATATGTTGTATTGTAAAAAATTGCATTAGCCATCATTGGTGCAAGGTTTTTTGATATGTGCCTCAATTGGATCAATCTAATTGATCAAATTGATTATGTATTTCTTTTTATTTTTAGCTTTCCTAAAGTACTTGCAAAATTATTCTTATTTTAGTACACATTCATTTCTATCAACACAATATCTTATAGGCTATCTATTTTCCATGTTTCCTATACTAGGTTGACCCTATCAATTTTATACAATTTTCAGCCTCTATTTCCTATACCATGTTGACTCAGTAAACTCTATATATTTTTTAGGCCCTGTTTATATACTAGGTCAACCCAGTCGACTCTGTATAGTTTTTTGTCACTTTCTATTTCCTTAATTTTGCATCTCTCTTCCCTTGTTTAGTCTTTTTCCTTCATAATGAAATTTATGTTTGAAGACAATAATAAGTTAAATTTAATAGACATGATGAGTTTTACTAACCCTCATAGGGTATCCCATAAGTAGAGTATGGCTCCTCTCTTAGATGAAAGTAATGTTCATATATCCACTCACATAATGAAATATGGACCCCCTCCTCATTCCTCTTCACTACATAATCCTCTCTTCTCACTAGAATATCAACCATAATTATCTTATACCCTTGAAATTCTCTTCTTTATCTCTAAATTTCCTCAACATCGAGGAAAGGATCCCTCTACCATTTACCACCTCATGATTAGTGGTCAAATTTAAGAGCCTCATTCACCTTCTTCCATATTCTCACAAGGATTTATGGGTACTACCTTATTTGATTCTCAGCCTCTTCCCTCTATTATGAATGCTTCTCATACCATGACCACTTCTTCTTTAACTTCTTCTACCTCCATGCCTAGTATATCCACTAACATGGTAGGTTATACATGTAGTGGGCCTCTCCCAAGACCCAATCTCCTTAACTCTTCCACTAGTGCATCATTTTATACCCAAGGTAATCATGCTTCATGTGCTTCTTCTTCTCACCCCTTCACTGGTTCATCTTTTACCACACAAGTAAATTTTTCCTCTAGTGCCTCACATTTTAATAGTTCTTCTCAAGCTCATATCAACACCAGTAGTGGTACCCAAGCCACCAATAGCAACTTTAATGCTTCAAATAATGCTAACAATGTCAATCAAACCCATGAACTCTTAAAAAAAACACTTAATCAAATGAATAATTTTTAGGCTCATAATAAAAATCAAATGATGGGAATGCAAAATCACCTTCTCCATCTTTAAACCCACCCTCAACCAATGCCTTGGGGTATGCATAATGAAATTGTTCCCCCTCATCCTCTTCGAGATTCCCATGTCAATCTCATCCCTCAACCTCCTCTTGTCAACAAGACAATTAAACATATTCAAAATGAACCTCTTACCACTCAAATTGATAATATTGATATAGGAGGTATCACCCCTACCATTTCTTAAAATTTGTTAATTGATCCTACTCTTCATCCCAAAACATTTGGAAACCTCTATAAAGATTGGGTCAAATTAAATTTTTTTGCCACTACCAAGATATTAGCCAAAATTCTCATGTTTGATGCTTTAGATTAGTAAAACCAACTTAAAACTCATTCTATTACTAGTGTGGAAGATTTAGTGAATGCTTTAGTCTAAGAGTTCCAAACTAGTGATCTTCCTGAGAATACTTTGGCCCAATTTATAAATTGTAAATAACTTGAAAATGATACTTCCCAAGATTTTGTTAAAAGGTAGAAAACATTGTCCAATAAATGTGAACATAAAATGGCCAATGATAAATGTTTCCATCTCTTTACTAATGCTCTTTTTCTGAAGTTATAATATTGAGTCCACACTCTTTCTCTATTTAATCTGGAAGAGGCTATTGACCAAGATAAATGTCAAGATTTACTTATGTGTCAATTTGATCCACCTTGACCTTCTACAAGTACTCATATTTTACTTAAAAAAATCATAATTCTACCAATGATGGTGTCATAGACTCTTATGACACTATTCACACTATTTAAGTTATTGTTCCTAACCAAAATTCATAACTATCTCCCCCTTATAAAAAATTCACTGATCCTCATTTCTCTTCACCTAATAACATCAATGTTCACAAACCTTTATCCTCATATAAATTATTTAAATGTCTACCTATGCCTCTTCCATGAGAACTTGATCCCACTCATCCTATGAAATCATGGTATGATCCCAACAAGTTTTGTTGGTTTCATGATATTTGGGGTCATTCTCATGAGACATGTAGGTAGCATCATAATTTAGCTATGGATTTTCTTCTTGGTCCTAATTTTAATCATGACTCTATCATTCAAAAATGTCAACAAGCCTATGGCATTGCTTTTAAGGTTGATGAAAGACATACTAAATCTCAAGATTTGCATCAAGCTAATGCTCATTTGGTTATCTATCAAAACCCTCTTCCTAATCACCAACCTAAACAAGATACCCAAGACAAACCCACCCATTCCACCAAACATGTAGAAAATCTTGTTGACCCTACTCCTAAAGAGAATGTGGTTAACATGACTAATTGTGAAGGGTGGTTATTTTTATTCAGCCATAACCTATCTACACTCCTCCATTAACTTAAACACTTAGTGTTATCCAAGATTATTCTCCAAATAACTTAAATGAGTTAGGAAAATATGACCTTATCACCTTTTATGATCCAATTTAAACTCCTCCCTTGAATAACACTTCCCATTCTATTTCTACCATCCTTCCATCTTATTTGCCTAACACCAATGATAATCAAGATTTTATCAACACGTATTCTACCAATTCTAAAAACTAACCTAAACCAACTACTTCCTCTTCTTAATATAACTTAAAACCTTGTTCTAAACCTTTTCTTTCTTATCAACACAAATTCCAATGCACTTTGGCTCCTCCTTCTGAGGACCTCCTTCAACATTATGCACCTATTTCTAAAAACCTTCTTATGGGTTATGATGAGTGTGATCCCATCATGGAACTCACTAATATCCCATCCCAAATTAAATTTCTTGATCTTATGAGGAGTTCTTCACATCATAAATATTGTCTCATGAAACTATTGTTCAAAATGAACATCCCTCATCCTCCCCTAGTAGGACGTGAAGCAACCTTATTTAGATCTAAAGATAGCATATTATAACAAGGTGAAGAGATGTCCATCCATGTTGATGAAATAATGGACACTTATCTTTCCTTAAAATTTCCCATCACTTCTATGATTCTTGATGAGATTTTTATTTGTATGGATGATTCTCCTCTATCAATTAGTATCTAAATTGGTGATATCCAAGTCAAACATGCATTTATTAACAAGGGTTCTAGTACCTGTATTACCTCTCTCAATTTTATCAAAACCCTTAGATATTTTGAATGCAATATCAAATCCACATGCATCACATGTCAAGGATATGATTGAAAATAAATGCATCCTTTAGGTTGTGTGTGGCTTCCCATTATCATCTCACCTATCACCATTCATGTGAAGGTGATGATATTTAACTTTCCTTGATCTTCTAACATCTTGCTTGGTAGGCCATGGACTCACCATATGAGAGTAGTTTCTTATTTTGCTTACCAATGTATTAAATTCACTCACAATGGATCCATCTATAGGATTAAGGGTGACATTAACCCTTAGAATTTAAAATAATTCCAAGACCATGGTGTTTTCAAGATTCCTACTCTTGAGCCTTTACCTAGTGTTCCATTCTATGAGTCTTAATGATTCAACTTTATCATCAACTCAAATCGAGGTTATAATGGTCATCCTGAAATCATTGGGAATATTCCCCCTAACCTCTTAAATTATTATGATTATGATATTAATGAGATCAATCTCAAGATTAAAAATTATTATCTCTCACCTTTTCTCATCTCTCAGCGTCCTACTTCTTTGTAACCTCATTCTTGTAAACCACCTTGTGATGATATCCTTATTGTCTTGACTAAGAATCATCATTCCCTTCATCAAACCTCATCAAATGAAAATGTCATCCCTAATTACATAATTTATCTTCACACACATGAATATGATGATGGTTATACCTTAGATGATCCTTTTTAGGTGGTCTTGTTCAGGCCTGTGATGCTAAAACTATCCATTATCGTTCTTCTTTGCTTTAGTATTTTCATGTATATTCCCATATTCCATCATTTATAGTTCCTAATTTTAGTATTTTTACTCTTTATCATAGGGTATATATGGTGTGAACACATCCAATTTCTAAAGAACCATATAGGAATATGCTTATAGATCATGCTATGATTGGGCCTTACCACTTTGCTAGGTACTCTGACCCCTATACCTTGCTTATCCCTAAGATGCATTCAAACCTCCTTCCACATTTTATAAACCCCATTTATCCCTTATTATATCCCATTCCTGATCTTGATATTATTTAATCTATTACTACTTCTGATCTCATTGTTCCTTCCATCAATCCTAATCTAGTACTTTCACCAGCACCACCTTCCCTAGGTGATGGTTTGATTCCTTTACCATAGTTGGCTCCATTTCCCAAAAAATGGGCTGATGAACCCTCCCAAACTCCTTCCATTTATATTATACCTCCTCTTATGATTACCTCTACTAAGCCTACTCATATGTGTATCTATTGATTCTATGACATAAATAATCATTCATCCATGCATTATCGTAAGCTATGATAATATATTGACATTTTTCATCCTTCTACCCCTCAGTCCTAAAATAATGCCATACCTCCCATGAAGGTAATAATTGAGTATATTCCTAAGTACATCCTTTAGTAGCATCTTAAATATTACCTTATATCTATTCCTAGACCTTCTACCATTCCTCCCATAGGTCATTATCATAATAAGGTTCTCCCTTATTCTCTCATGGTTCCACCTCTTATGGTTCTATCCCCTCTTGTGGTCCCTTCATGACCTTATATTCCTCTACCTGTGAATCCTTCACTCGTGGACCTTACCTCACCTATGGATCCTTCCCCACCTATGAGTCCTGAATTTGTGGATCTTTCCCCACTAGTGATTCTTTCATATCCTATAGAGACTACCCCCATGCATTCTTCTAAGCATCCCTTACTTGATATCCCTCCTCAATATGATCCATCAAGCATTCATAAATTTTATATTGAGGAGATTAGACGTGAAGTATTTTCCTAATTTACATTGAAGATAGATGAGACATTAGTTATAGTTCACATCCAACTTCATAAAGATCTATTCAATGTTTTAAACAATATGTGTGGAAAAATATATTAGTATTTATGAACACATGCATGGTGTTATTACATTTTAATTTGGAATGGACATGTGATCCAATCTTATCTTTATCTATTTGTTATATCATTTGACATTATGTTAAATTCTTATTTATATTACATGGTGACTTTTGATTTCACCCTCTATATTACTTATATTATCATTTATGTTTATTTATAAATATCTTATTTATCATTACTTTCTTTTTCTTCTTGAGTTTCTTTCTTATAAACTCCCTTATTCTCTTTTCATAATTGTTTGTTTTCTTATCTCTACATACAAAGATAATTGTCATTGTGACTTGGTTAAAAAACTTAGTTCCCTTTAGTCATTCCTTCTTTACCATGTGATTAGTTAGTAAACAATTACTCTCATTTATAATATCCTTATACTGGTCCAATTTGGATTTCCTTTTTCCCTTTATTTCCTTCTCAAAAAATAAGCATATACATGGTTGAGACTTGAGATAACATGTTGGCTTATTGTCAATATTAAGTGTTCTAATCAGTCTTGTCTTTGGTCACTTAGCTTCCTTTAGCCTAACCCTAAAGCTCATTCATGTGTATCAATCTATCTCTCATTATTGGTAATTCCAAGTTTTTATGGAGGAGGAATCTAAAAAATCCTTAAAAACATTCAAAATCCAAGTCATTTAACAAAAGGAAATGATACAATAGGCAAAAATATTTTAAAATTCTTAAAATTCAAATCACACTAAAAGACGTGATTTAAAGCACATATCCTTCTAGTTGAAGCTCAAAATCCATAGTTGGTCTCATGATAGATCTAAGGTCCATTGGGGTGCAGTAGGCTAGTAGATTAAAAAAGGAGAATAAAAAAATATTTTAGTGCTACCTACTTTCTCACATAAGTGCCCAATCTTCACAGTACACTGACGACTCTCTTAGGGGTCTTAAGGAATGGGGAACACATCGTAGGAATATATTTCCTTTTTAATTTCTTATAGCAATATACCTTCATAAGTTGATCTGAGTATCATGTTTATTTTCCTACATAACTTTGTGTCTATAGTGAATAGGTTTTCTTTATACATTGATGGTCACTATTCACTTAGTGTCTTCTCATGTTCTTAGTATGCCTAATATCTCATAAGGTATTCTCATAAGATGCCTCTATTATGATTTTTACATTCACTTTTCACTCCTTATATTCCTCATATTTCATCTTGATAAATATTGTTTTTTTCACTGACCACTCCCCTATGGATTCTATTTATGAGTTGCATTATAAGATAATGGATAGGACTTAGCCTTCCTCAAAAATTACCATAATTTGGCATTCCTATTACCAACATCCTTTGTTACCATATTTTCACATTAAATTCCACCTCATTGGTTTTTCCTTTATGAGTTGCATTGTAATACCATGGATAGGACCTGGCCTTCCTCATAAAATTTTCTAATAATCCAAGTCACAATCACAATTACATGTGTCAAATATGATATAAGATGTGATTGATTATGAAGTTACACATCATTGACATGATTCCCAACTTGATTTAATATGTTTTATAATTACTTCATTATTTCACTTTTATCTTCTTATTTTCTGATTGCATATGAGAATCCAACCATTTATTCAAAATTTTAAGCTTCCTAGGTTGAATTAGTGTTATAAATATATGATCATTTTTGCCAATTTTATTTTTCTCTTATACTTCCCCATGTGATTTAATGAATTAATTTATTTGTTTTTACACCATTTTTGTCCTTTTTCATGGCTTCCATTTTATTACATTATTTTCATACTTCCCAACATGATTCAGTGTGATTTTACTTATTTTAATTTGGTACCAATCTTTCACTTAGTTTAAAAACAGAAATTTTTACCATCTTGTTTACCACCTTTTTGATTCTTTATACTTAGTCATTTTTCTTGTCATTACACATTTACCAACTTGAATTACTATGTAGTACATTTTTGAATGATTATATTTTACCAAGTATTTTTTCCTATTTATTTTTAACCATGCACGTGTCCTAAATAGTTCTAGAAAAGAAACCACAACTCATATATTTCCCTTAGCATATACAATAATAACTAAATACATGTACTAGAAATAAATAAATCCAAGCATCAAAAACCACAACCATAATGCAAACACATAAAATCAACATCCAAATCCCAAAAGAGCCATATATATATATCATGAGTTTTAATACACAATACAACCATATACAAGGCTCTAACTCTATGGTTGGGCCCCATCATGCCCATCTAATGGCCTAGCCAAGCTACCCATAGATGCCTTGGTCTGACTGCTCCAAAAAAAATGTTGTAAAGAGGTTTTCTGAGATCTTAGTCCTGATACCTACCCCTATAAATGAGCCACCTAAGCCTGTACCTATGCCAATTGGGTCAAGATCACTAAATGTGTAAATCTCTCCTAGGCCTTTACCTATCCCATCTATGTCATGGTATCTAGAAGCATAAATATCTCATCAACTAGGGATTTCCATGCCTTTTCCTATCCTACACCCACCCTTATCAGTCATTTCATCCTCTCTCTATGCACTCACAACCACCTTTTAGCCTCTCTTACTACTCTAAACTAGCTCACCTAAGTTGGGGTAGATGGTACCATAAGATCATACAATGTGGTAGGGTCATATGGAATTAGAGCCTCATCTACGATATCATGCAATGATCCCCTCACTAGGGATCCCCATATGGTCTCCTCATCCTTTGTAATACCTAAATAAATCATAAAAGATAGATATTAGATCACTGATATCTCTCTCTCTCTCTATATATATATATATATATATATATATATATATATATATATATATATATATCTCCATCAATGCATCCTTCAAGAACCTCATATGTAGGTCACTGCCCAAACACAAATCCTATATTTTCCATTCATGTCCATCTTAGGCTACACCTAAATGATCTCTCTATCACCTAACACTATCCTAGGCCACCTGATGGGTTATCTAGGATGACTACTGTCTCTTCTCTTCTACTCTTACTAACTCTATCAATGATGTGTCTATGATGGTCACTGCTCCTCCTACTATAGAGATGGTGGTGTTACCTATAGTACTCCTACATCCACATCCATTTCATCTTTCTCTATAACCTATCATGCTCAACTAGTCCATGGTCTCTCATGACATGGTCTAAGCTCTAGCCTAGAAACTGGTGGCCCTAATTCTCCTCTCCCCCATAGCTCTCTCACATGATGGGCCCAAAATGTGGGCACCATTATCATTTTTATTAGGTGAGGCTATCCCATCTACCTTGGTACACATGTCATTGCATGTAGCTCCATCCACCAGATATAGTGCCCTATCACCTCTATCCATACTAAAGCTAGTGTAACTAGCTCCCAATAAGGCCATATCATAGTGATGTGCACATAAGGTTTCCATATAATATATACTCATCTCACCATCTAAAATATTGGCATGTGGGGCATGACCCATGCTACCTAGTCCTATCTCCATCTCTAATCCTGAGGTAACTTATCATTGATCATATGGGGTAACCCAATTGGTTGATACATAGGGAACCTCTCATACATCAACATTGTCAATAATATAAGTGATCCCCAAAAAAATTTCCCTATGGATAGTACCCATATATATTATACATAAGGTGTACCTAGATGAAAGATCCCAAGTCATATAACACCCTCTACTCTAATATCATCTGACTCAAGGCTATCAAAAATAGTGGTACCTTGCCATTTGACTTGTGACACAACACCTATGATATCATAAGTCCTATCATAACCTTCCAATTATCTAGAGTCTATAAGGTATATACATTAAACATACTCACCCTTAATCTAGGTTATATCATCTCTGAGCCTATCACCTATATGGCTAAGGCATTCCTCTCCTCCTAACTATCTATCACTCCTATGGCCATGGGTGTACCTATTATGGGTAGTCCTAGGATGACATGCATATATTATAAAGTGATACCCACCTATATGTTATCCCACTCTAACTCCCACCTAAAAGTGAGGCTCCCAAGAACATGACTAATAAGTCTTAACTCAAAGGAATCCTACACATGTCTACTATGCCTCATATGGATAACGAGATCAATCTAGCTCTATCCTTAATATATAAGTACTCTAATAAGTTTAAAAGCCATGATGCATCCACTAAGTGCCAAAACCTTGACCATCCCTACAACAATAAAACAATTAGAGATTTATTATATCCTCCATGTCATTTATAATCAAAATACATTCTTTTCACATTTTTGACAAAAACAAGCCTAAATTACTTTAATTTGGTCATTCTTATCAAGTGGACCTAGTCATTTTGGACCCTTCTATCACTCTTTTGGCCTATTTTATGCATTTATGTATTATTATAGTCCCTTGGTCAAACACTAGTTTAACCAAAATTTCCTTATTTTGACTTGGTTGACTTACCAAACTAAGTCAACCGCTCTATTTTCCCCCTCTTAGTACTAAGTTGTCACAGTGGATTTTTCTACTAGGTCGGTAGCAATGTACTAAGTCAATAGTCTAAAAAACACACTAGGTTGGCACTTACCTACTAGGTTAATAGTGTGGATTTTACCAATTTTTAGCCTACTAGGTCGACTGGGTTGACCTAGCTATTTTTACCTGTTGACCCCTTACATTTTGCAAAATAAATGCCTTCCAGAAGTTATTTTCCCAAACCCTTCTAACCCATTTACCTAAATGGGTTTTCCTACCATTATCATCTATTTTGGGTTCATTTTGATGTCTAAAAATTCTAAAAATTAAAAATTTCTAAAAAAACACTTAAATTCAATAAAATATTCAAAAACTAGCTTGAGATTCTTAGTTGCTTACCTGTATTACACCTGTTGCTGCCATTGGGGGTCCCTCTCATCTACCCTATCATCTCTTTTATATCTTAGCTCACTTGGTCTCTCCAAGATATTTTTCTCTCCTTCACAAGTCAAAAATACCAAATGATTTCCCTTTGATCTTATTTAAACTTACTTTTCCAAAATCTTAAATCTTTCAAATATTTTTTGTCAGATTCCTTATTTTGCCTATATATTTATTTATACTAATCCATTTTTCAAACTATAAAATGTTCTAGAATCATGATTACATAGAGAATAATTTCCACTAATATATGTCTATCTTCCAATTTTTTTGATTTTTGGCTATTTTTTACACTAACTTCTACATGTTCGCCTAATGTTCTTCACATTGGATGCCTTCATTTATCTTGTAGTCTACTTCTTTATCTATAACACTAAGGTAAGAAAAAGTATGCAATTTTCAATTCTATCCTTTTATTTATCTTATTTTCTCCTTAATGAATTTTACTTAGCATTAATTCTAAGTGTTATCATGTTCTATTTCCCAAAGTGCCATCCTGTGTTGTACTCACAAGACACATGTTGAGCTTCAAGTGGGGAATATGTATACACATAATATTTTAAATTTTTTATTGATTAATGATATTTTGTATCTTTCATTAGCCCATCGAGTCTCAATCTCTTTGAGTGAATCCCTTAAGGGGTGCACTGAGAAAAGGGTAGGTAGACCATTGGTGCTTCGTAGGATTATTATCCCTTTTTCCACTTGTTATCTACACACCTATATCCTAAAAACCTTATCAATAAGCTTGTTATTATCTATTATACCCTCTCCAATAATTTACCACATTTTATCATCCTTTTCCTCACCTTAATCCCCTTTTGTTATTAAGTTGTATTAGGTCAACTGGATTGATCTTGTACAGTTTTGGTTGATTTTCAATTAGGAACTAGTTTAGCTCTTGGCTGACCTAGCTCATGACATAATGAATTATTGTCCAAAATTGTGCTAGGTTGACTGGGTCAACCCTATTAGCCTATATTTTTTTAATGTTTTAGGTTCAAATCTACTTATATATATATAATCTCATTTTTCCATTATTGAGAGAAGAAAAGAAGTAAGATATATTATGCATCTACTTATTGACCATTCTACTTGAGGAGAAAGATTAGGGTTTAATAATTTATTTAGAGATAAGCAAAGGGAACACAAACAAAGAAGCTGATTTGTCTTTGTAATCAGCTCTAGGATACAAAACCTATAAATCATCAAGTAGAATGGTATGTAAGGAATATGGTATGATGACATATTCAAATGTCCAAACAAAAATCAATGACTTGTTTAAATGTAAAAGAAAGCACACATAGGCAAGGGGAACACAAAAAAAGTAGCATATTCAAATTCTCAATTAAATAAGAAAATAAAAAGGCAAGACCCTCAATGAAGTACATAAAGGAAAGCATACATAACCAACATAAACATGTCATAGTAACCTCTAGATGAAATATGTTAGAAAAAATTTTTAAGTTCACATCATATTAATTACCCTATACAATATATAATCATGGATAATGGTATATGTAATTACGTATATGATTTCAAAACATGATAATTTATAGTGACCATAGAATGATATAACATGGAAGTATTTTGGTCATAGAGGTGGATGTTCCCAATGTTCATATGACATAAGTAGAGGAAATATCCAACATCTAAAATAGGAATAAATCATGTATATGTGTATGCAAGCATCATAATCAAGTATAAGTGCGACACACATGTGTATATAGAAGTAAATAATATGTAATATATTAACATAGAACTAACATAGATGTCAGGGAGCCAATAGGATATGTAAGCACCAAAAATGCTTTTTGAAATTTTTAATGTTTTAGTTTTTTTTGGTATTTTTGGAATGTATCAAGATAATAATCAAGGAATTCCTTATTATCAAAATGTGTATGACCACATATAAAATTTCTCAAGATTTGTTTATAGCATTACACAACCACCACTTCAATGTTTTTATTTAGTGGTTTACCTGAAGCCAATGGTGTAGGAAAATAATCATGGCCATCATGTTGTATGTAAATATATTTATCCATATCAAGAAAATTAACACATGTTTTTTAGTATTTAGATTAACATTCCACTCAATTAGCCAATTTAGTCCAAACTTTAGTTTTAAATTTGGTTCATAGTCTAATATCCATATGGTGGAAGTTTCCACATGATATAGGTAATCGAGTATATCCTTGAGATTTTGGAATTAATGGATAGTATATCAGTCCATATATAATATGTCTCAATTATGATAGAAACATGGTGCTACAAGTTGTATACCATTTTTTAATATCAAACTAGTGATGGTGGAAATATTTCCCATCAACATTTGTAGTAATGGTTAAATCTTCATACTTTGATTATTTTAAGAGATAATGATTTTCTAAAAGATATGAAGGATTTTGCCTTTTCTCATGTTGGAATCAATGTATATGCATAATTTTATCTTATATTTATTAATTTTTTTCCTTTAATGCCTAACAGTGATTGGTATTATGGCTGATGATCCAATGATATTTACAATATGGTACCTTGTCTTCTATAGGTATAAGTTTACTATTGATCTATGTCTAAGTAGAATGTAAAGAAATCATTATACATTCAAGTAAAAAAGATATTATGGTATCTATAGTATCTTATTATGTTATGATCTATATCATCTAGTGTGAAGCCTTTTGCGAAGACTCCACATTATTCACATGATGTACTTGTATTTAACCCCTATATGACTGACTTAATATTTTTTACCAAGAGGGATGTATAGAGTAATAAGCATTTACGTGGTCATTTATTATTTTTGTTTTTCCTTTATCTAGATCTAGTTCTATATTTTATACAAGTGGATTTAGTTTATATGTGTAAGGACTTGTAGGTTAGAATAGGTTATGTGATAGGTGATCAAGTGTATCAAATTTTAAATTTCATATTTTATCATCTATCTTATCATAACTGATATCATCATCACTATCATAGTAATCTAAAACATGGATATATTTATACTCAATATTAACCAATAAATGAAGTTCAAATGGTGGGTGCTCTTATGATTCTATCTGCTCATTTACTAATTGTTATTTCTATTGATATGAATTGATGTTTACCTTAGTATTCAGTACCTTATTAAGAACTAGAGATAAAGGATCCATTGTACTTGAATCACCTATTTCATATGTGTGTATGTTATTAATAGGAATATATTATTTAGATGGTACCAATGTAGGAATGCCTTCCGTTTTAAAATGTATGATTTTTCAAAATTTGAAAGGTTCATCATTTGAAAGCATGAATAATAATGTCCCATCATGTATGAATTTTACACATTATTGAAGTGTAGATGGGACAACTTAAAATGAATGTACCCAAGGTCTACCCAAAATTAAACTATAATGTAATGATTAAGACACTAACTAAAAATTATTTGAAATTATTTTTTTCCCAATGTCACATCCAATGTGATTTGAACAACTGGAGGGATGTGTTAAACATCAAACCCTTTTATATGCATAATTATTTTTTGAAGAATATTGGTGGTAATACCCATGGTGGTTAGGAAGTTTATGCTAAACATATTTATTCTTGATCCATTATCAATGATAAATGATTTTATGCCTTTATTTTAGATGGTCACTTATATTAACAAAAGAAAATTTTGGTCATTAATATCTTTGGATGGTAAATATATTGGATCAAAGGTAATGAGATTGATATTGTTCTTGAAATATTTCATGATATCTACAAAATAGTTAGGCTCCATATCACTTAGAACTTATGTCTCACACAATTATTAGTTTAGGATATCCTTATAAATATTATTTTGATTTAGGATCTCAAGGATTGAAATTTTAGCAAGTGTATTGATCAATTGGTCAATGATGTCACATCCTTTGGATTTTATTACAAGATTAGTTCTAGGAGGCACCTATTTTATATTAATAAGTGGAGGGATGGGTTGATAAAAATGGAATGTGAAATAAAATATAATCCATGGGAGAATAATGTTTTTACGATGGTATATTTCATTCAAATAAGAATTAGATAGAAATAATGGTTGAAAGCATGCACATTGGTATCTAAATATTGCCTCTATAACATTACAAATGGAGTTTTGAAGAGAGATAAAGTTTCATTACCACTTTAAAACCCTCTCATTATTGGCATGAATTTTATTAAAAGTTTTTATAAGGGAATCAATATATAAAACCATATCAAATATGACATATTGGAACTCAAAATGGGTGATAGATGCATTCGTGCTACACATATTTTATATAAATCAAGGATTAATAATAAAAAAATTAGAAAACCCTAATTGACCTATGATTTGGATTTCAAGGGTTATTTTTTCCAAATATTTAACCCTAAATTAGTTAAGGATCCTAATCGATTAGATAGGGTGAATAATATAGAAATGAAAATGTACAAGGGTGATGATTAGATATATAGTAGGCCATTTGGGTGCTAAACTCAGATATAAAAATATATTGAATTTATTAAACTAAGATAGGCTAAAAATATTAAGTAAAAATATGCTATATATGGAATTCCAAAGAATTAATGTACTTATCTTATTCTGTGTTATTGTGGTTCTGGTTCTATATCAGGTGGAAAGCAAGCTGGAAGATGATTCTAGAACAATCCTTAGATTATGGATTGAATGCCTTTAGAGATGTGGATACTAGCATCAACATGGGATGGTTGCATTGATGTTACTATCCAAACTTTACATAAGTTTCATGTACATAATACCTATTGGAAAATTATGAAACCACATGGATTCTTCTGTGTTTTACTCTACCTTCACTCTGGTGCATTCTAATATAGGTCATAAACTATTTCTCCTCATGAAGTTCTACAACCTTAGTTATTCATCTTCATAGTGATCCTAGGGAAAATGGTTTAGTGTGAACATGGTTTCAATATAAACCAAAATAACCCTCTATCAATGAGATCTACATACATATCCAGTACTCCAAAGAGTGCCTTAAACTAATGTAGTTCTCCCCTACATGTTGGCTTTTATGTGAATTATGCAATATCTACAAAGCAAGTACAACAATGACCTAGCTTATAACTTGGAAAATATATATCTTTGGATTCTCCTTTAATAATTTAGACATTTACCTATTATTGATATGAAAATAAGATAAATTATGGAAGATTTACTTTATTGGGTGATTTGATAAGTTGCCTTAGGTCTTTTTGAGTGTCTTCTAGGTGAGGAATGAATGAGGGTTAATATTATGTTTACATAAATAGTTTTTGAGAAATAACTTGTATTAAAGCACTTATACTAAACATTAGGATATGTTTCATTTGAAAATTGGATGATTTAGGGCATTGGATATTTACATTAAAGCAGGACACTAGCATCGATGCAAATGTCTATCCTAGATTCTAGTGTCTAGGGAGTAAGAAAGTAGGTATAAAATAAAAACTTGTAAAGGTGGAAGATAATCAAGTTTTAAGAATTATGGGGAAGATAGGAGGCCTAGGTAATCAACATAAGATTATTCAAACTAAGATATAGGCTAAGGGGCACAAGAAAGAAAATATGCAAGACTTCAAAAAGTAAGAAAGGTCCATAACTAAGAGGAATAACCAAGGTCTAAGTTTTACAAGTGTACTAGATTGAGGTGTTACATAGTCCTTAAAATAGTGTCTATAGTTTTTTTCATTCATTTTTTATGCAAAGTATTACTTTATGTGTTTCACTTACATTACTATGTGTTAATTTGTGCTCAAGTAAAACTAGTTTCATATTTCAAACATTTACTTTCCCAATATTTTCCCATTCTAGAAACATATATTAAAAGTGTGTTTACTTTTCATGAAATTTCTATTATAACAATATTTATTAATAGTGTGTTTACTTTTCATGTAATTTCAATTATAACCTAGTCTAGAAGTGTGTTTCTCTTCCAAATCATTTTCAATTCAACAAGTGTGTTTGATTTAATAAGTAATATATTATATTTTAATTCAAGAGAGTAGATTATAACCTTAGACTAAATGATATAGAAAACACCCCCAAAATCATGTCTATTAGTAATAAGCCTTTGCATATCCTATTGTAGATAACCATTGGAAATTGCCCAAATTAACATGACATATATCAATTAAATAAATAGGATACAATGATCCTCATCATTTTGGGCACTATTTTTAGGGATTTAATGTGTTAATAGGGTATAATAATTCAAAAATTGATAGTCAATTAAGAATTTAATCCCATAACTCAAGAAATTTATGAATAGATAAAAATATTCAAAGAGAAGATATATTCTTAAAAAATCCCAACAAAACATAAGTACTAGTAGGTCACAATAAGAAAGTGTATTAGCAAACCTTATAGGAAAAAAATTTAGATTACTGAGGAGGATCCATAGTTAGGCTCACTTAAACTTTGGGAACATTCCCCAGAGGTAGGTGCATCTCTCTACAATAATCTATCAAGGTTAAAAAATATTGTAAGCTAAAGTAAAAAATATCAATCAAATAGACTTCCATCCATTTATGATGATTCACCACCTCCTATGATAAATTTTTAAAATCTATATTGGAAATAAATTAGAGACAACATAAGAAACATATTAAACCACCAAAATAGGGTTGAATTAGGTAGATATCCTCTAGTAGGAAAAACTTTTACCTATCCTATTATCCTAGATCTTGATGAAAATTCTCAAATGAAAACATATCCCCATCAAAATTACACACCTTCATGGAAATTCAACAGAATATCATGACTAATTATTGTTTGAATTAAAGGTATTATGTCACACCTATGACTACAAAACTAATAACCAAAAATTGAAATTATTCCTTTAACACTCAAGGATTCAACTATGAGGTGGTTCATGGGATTTAAACCATATTTTTTAATACATGCGATGAATGGAAAATGGAATTTTGGATAAATATTATGAATACTATATGGTATGAGATAGAAAATAAGAATTATTCCATATAAAACAACAATAAGATGAAAATATGGAAGAATATCTTGACCATTTCCTTTTTGTCCTTAAAAGGTGTGGATATGAATTGGATGAAGAACTAATAAAAATATATTTATTGAAAGGATTATATGATTATGCTCATGAATCCTTGAATTTTATGGGAAAAAGAGATGTAATGAACTTGGTCTCAATGATATTGCTAAATTATGTAGGAATTACTCAAGGACAAAGGCTAGTATTAGGAAACTAAAAAAAAGAAAATGAATTAATAAGGTAAGTCAGTTAATGGATGAGTTTGAAATTTCAAGACAAAAATATTAATACACTTGAACACCAAATTATATAGGATACATAAAAAATTAAATTTCATAACTCAAGCTTTAGCTATGTATTTCCCAAGATGTAGGTTAAAACATTCCCTTCAAGACTATCTTCTTGATAAAACATATATGTGTTGTATTTGTGATTAAAATGTTCAAGATAAAAGAAATTAATCTCCTTCCTATCATTAAGAATAAATTAAAATAACTTAACCAACCTAGGGAAGATCTAAATTATATCTCAAAAATATGAGGGAATAATTTTTCTTACCATCACAATACAAATTAGTTTTTTCCCAGAGCTCTATCCAATCCATAGACGATCCCTTAGACCAGACCAAAACCTCCATAATAGTGGGGACCACTAGATTGGTATCCATAGTAGTGGATACCATAATATCCTTGGGTGCCAAATCAAAATAAAAATCCATGGATTTATAAAAAAAACTAGACATGTGTACCCCAACCAACATTTAACCAATAAAGGATATTCTCACCTTAACATGATTAGATTAATTATAATAAAAAACAACCCTAACAAGTTGAAAAAGTATATAAACCATAATTACCTATGAAACCTATGTAAAAACCTAAGAATATACATGCATCCCCTATCTATGGTACAAAATAATAAGTAACCATATGATTAAATTCCGTAAACAATGGCAATGTTTAGCTATGTTCAAGAAGAACATTGACCAATCCTTCTCCTCCAACCATCACATAAATTATAAATGATAAGGAAGAATATAAAATTTTAAATGAAAAAACCAAGGAAAAATAGAATACTAGGAGAATGAAAAAAATCAAGAAACCACTCCTCCTTTTGCTCCTTCACTAATACCATTTCCTGAAAGGGTCAAAGAAATAACAAATAAAATTAAACCTAACTTATACTAATAATTGAAGAAACCAAGCATTGAGATACCACTACTACAAGCCATAAGAGATATGCTTGACATTAATATATTTATCAAAGGTTTGTTTTGAAGTAAGGGCTTCTAGAGACATTTACATTAAGACAAAAGACCTTGATGTTTTGATCTCATCTATAGGACCCATCATCAAGAGAGAATGGATTTATTTCATAAAGACTAGAATAATAAAATATAAATAAAATCAACTTTGATATATGACCTTACACATTTTGGGAGCCCTATAATATTTATTTATTTATTAAAGTTAATAAGGGCTTCCAAGCATTACTAATAATAAACCTATAATCCTTATTTAGATTAATAGGAGTATTTTATATTTTGAGTGATTTTTGAACCCTACATTCCTTCCATTTTTCTACCTTCATAATAAACTTGGCATCCTCCAAAAAATTTGGTGTTTAAGAATGAAAGAGTGTACTATTCGTGTAAACTTCTCAATGTGTTCATGTAAGAAATCTCTACTATGTTCCTTTAGTCAAATTTGTAAGGATCTCCCTTTTTCACCAAAGTATGTTCTACCACATGAGAAAGGTATTGAATTTTCTCCACCAAGTATAATTAGGTTTTGAGTATCCTTTTATTTGTATATTATATTCCTCAAATTATTCAAATGGGTAAAAATTACCTTGATACCATTTTAGATAAGGTTCTGATCAATATTATTTGTGGTGCCCTATATGTATGATATTGTAACCATAGGCCTACTCTCTTCCTCTATTGTCTCTCTATATATTTTTTTCATGTGATATGACCCTTTCAAAATATGATTTGAATATGTCTACCTATATAAACATTTTATTGTAAAACCATAGTTAGATATTCTAGTTCCTATCCCAAGGGTTTTTTTTTGTCTCAGACCCCAATTACTCTTGTTACTAATGTGCTTAAAATGACCATTTTTTGGGTGGGGTGGTGGTATGAGCCACTAACCAAATAAATATTTGTATGATTTTTATTTATATATACTTGATGTGAGAGGCTCCCATCTTCTTTTCTAGATATCAAAACATCCAAAAATGGTAGTTTCCCATTCTTCAACTTTTATCATGAACTCGATATGAATGGATATTACATTAAGGTGGCTTAATAAAATATTCAAATTATCCATACCAAAAGGCTAGCATTGTGTGTCATCAATAAACCTAATCCACCATCAAGGTTTTTATCTTATCTAATATAGAGCTCTACTTTCAAAAAATTCCATATACATACTATCAAACATTAGGGATAGAGGGGATCCCACATCTATTCTAACTATCTATTCAAAAAGTTCACCTCTAAAAGTAAAAAAATGTAGATTGGAGGTATATTTGTACTAGCCTTTTTATTTTAGGAGAGATATCCATAAAAATAATTTAAGCTACTTATTTAATGGGAATTATAATAAATAGTTGTGTTACATCAAATCATACCATGATATCTTCCACTATTACCTTTTCATTTTTTATCCTATCTAAAAAATGTGCAAAATATTTTAAAAATGAGCTAGTCTAGCCCACCAGATGATTTATTTTTTGGATAAATATGTAGTTACATTATAAATTGGTGAACATATAGTGTTTACAATAGGCCTCGTAGGGTTAACTATTTTATTAATATTTGAAGATCCATAAATTTGAGGTACAGTTGGCGTATTTGGAATGAGTTTCTTTTTCATGAAAGAATCAAAGGTGGAGTCCTTAATTAATTTTCTTACCTCTCATTAATATTTCCATGGGGTTGTGTAGGATTTTTATATAGCTCCCACTTTCCATAAGATGTTAATCCATATTTATATTATAAAAGGTTTATGTGTCAAAAATTCAAGGAGAATAAGTTAGTATCCAAAAGCCATACAAGTAGATGATAAGCTTGTTGACCTCTTAGTAGGGAAGTTTCTTCTACCAATGTATGGATACCTTAGAAGTCCACTCATCATAGTATCCATAGGAAGATGTAAATACCTAACATGTTAATGGATTTAGGAGATTCTATTAATGCAATGACATGAAACAAATTTAAATCACTCTCCCTAACTAGCGTGCAACCAACTACTAAAGTCTTATAGATAGATGAGTAATCAATTATCAAACCAAAAATAATTATATAAGACATATTAGTTATGGTATAATATTTGGAATACAATGTAAACTTTATGATTATCCATTCAAAGAGTTAAAAACTAGGTTATCCACTAATTCAAGGAAGGACATGGCTGGACACAGTTGTATCTCTAAAATATTGTAGGTTTGTAGATATGACAATCACAAATGCATTAAAAGCAAAGAAAATATCTTTATATCCACCTACAAAGCCATCCATAGAGTCATTAGATCACTTATGGGTAGATGAACCTGATAAAAATGGAAATAGTCTTTCTTATCAAACACTGGTGGTAGTTAAAAATCTTGTAAATGAGATAGAAGAAGAATTAATAGGTTATATGGAGGTAAATAGTCTGGCTTTGAAGATCAACAGTTTGGATCCAAAGATCACCAATATGGATATAAAGATTAGAAAATTGATGAAAAAATTTATAGACCATTTTTGGAAGGTTTTAAAACATTTTATAGGACACTCATGATGAAAATTTTGATCGCACATCTCTCTAATAGAGTATTTTTACCTAGGAAAAAAATAGTTAGGGATCCTTCCTTAAAGGTTTCCATTACCCATTAGTAGGTGTAATTTTAAGAGTTTACTTATTCAAATAAACAATTAAATTCTACATGTTTCAACCTAATATTTTACCCTTGAAATTCTTTATGATTGAATTCAGGTAAGTAAATTCAATATATCTAAGGACAAAACAAATTACAACCCAACCCAACAAAATATTGAATATAAATAGTTGGTTAATTGATGAAAACGAGACACAAGGTATTTACATCTTGAAAAGTCATATAAAATATTTTTATTGGGAGTAAAGTGATATTAAATACATACTTAAAAGTGTATGTACACATCAAATCAATAATAAAAACATAAAACCAGTTAGATAACCTCAAAGAAAGATAAATCCAACATTAAGAGTCATGGGCAAAACTAAAATTGATAAACTATTATAGGTAAGATTCATATATCCAATATAAAATATTAAATGGGTTTAAAAAATAGTAATAGTACTTTAAAACATGGAAAATTAATAATATGTATAGATTACAGGAACTTAATAAGGTAACTATTGAAGACTATTTTCCATTGCCTTTCATTGACCAAGTCTTAGACAATCTAGGTGGGAAGGAGTAATTTCCTTGTTTTATGGATTTCATGGGTAAAAACAAATAATATTAGCTATTTAAGACTAGTATAAAACCACTTTTACATTTCTTTGGGGGACATTTTCATATAGACTTTTACCCTTTGGGTTGTGCAATGCACCAACCACTTTTTAGAGAGAAACCATTACTAGATTTGTTGATCTCACCAATGACTGTAATGAAGTATACATGGATGATTTTATAGTGCATGGAAAACCATTTGATGTATAGACACATAAAATTAACATTTAAGATAAAATATTGCACTTATGACCACTCTTTTACATACTTAGATCTAGACCTATCTTAGGTCCCCTTTTGATCACTTTTGACTACCTTACACACTCTTCTAAGTTGATATATGACCCATGAAATAACTTAGTCCTATCCTTATTAATTTTAGACATTTTTAAGGCCCTACCTAACACTAAATATGATGAAATCACCCATTATATAAGAGTTCCATAGGGGAATATAATGCACCACTCTAGTGTCCTCCCCCCTCTCTTGTCTTCCCACCAAATAATGGCTAATTTTCCACATTCAAATCTATAGGGAGGTCAACCATGTACCTAATTAGCCCTATTTGAATTATTTTCAATGATATGACTATATAAACACTTTTAAAACCATTTTACAAGGGGGGAGGCTTCCACATAAAAAATCACTAAAATCACACTTGCACACTAAGAGTAGAATACCTATTTCTCCCAATTTTGATTGTATACAACCCTACTAGCCCAAAGATCAAATATAAATAAATTTTTTAGGTCACAAGTCATCGTTAAGGAACTTAATCACATCTTTATTTCACCATCATCTAACACATTGCACCCATTATTCACACTCTACTATAGTATGGAAGAATTACATGAAGTTTGATCTATTTTTAGAGTATTTATATGTAGGTAGCACTCTGTTGGTTCCCAATTATATACCTCACACAACTAGTCTTGCACACTTGAAGAAAATGGAAAACATATATGAAAAACTTGTTAGAATGTCATTATATCTTGGGAAGGGTTTTGCATCAAGATTAGACTGAATGTGGAAAATGACTAAGAGGAACCTACTAAGGGTATGGTCAGATCCATGATACTTATAACTATACCTAAACCAAGGTGAGATGATCTATGGGGTAGCTTGATCACATGGAGATATTCTTCAACTCAATCTCCACGGGGATTTTTGAAATAAAGAACACATATGACCAGGGCATAACCAAGTTTTCACACTTCACCCATGAAGGGTTATCATATACAATACCCAAATACTCTAATTCATATACAAGCTACTAAATAAAAATGATTAAATGACTACAATATTCATTATATAAACTATTCAATAATAGGGGTTGAATGGAAAATTGAAATGCTAAGATATAAAGCACAAATTACAAACATAGTTTAAATATGCAAGATCTTATGCATTTAAAAGGAAAATAACACTTATAAGAAATAAGGGATGTATTATTTAGAGGGTAGGATAGGGTAGGATAAGTTATATGATCAAAAATAAGGAAGGAATCATGTTGGTGGTTTCTAAACAATAGGGTATCTAACAATATTTCATTACAATATTCCTTAGCAAAGATGCATAAAAACTTCAAATTCAAGATAATGGTAAATACCAAATGATCCCTTAGAGACTAGAACATACACTTAAACTTATCTTTCAAATTCTCTTCCCTATTGAATACATAAACCTAGGGTGCCCTAACAAGTTATTCAATAACCTATCCTGAAGTAATTTAGAAAGAGTTTATAATCTAAATCTATGCTCAAAATTACAACTAGTAGTGAGCACAAACCCAAATATCCAATCAATAATTCTTAGAAAACATGTCTCTACACTTCATTTAAAGGAAAAAACAAATAAACACAAACATTCTCATTAACTTGAAAAAAAATATTACAAACATCAACACTTCAAAATGATACCATGGGGGCAAGCAGAGTGAGATTTATCTTTTGACAAGGGAGACATGAACATGATCTCAAACCTTACTAGTGGTTGTACATCTAAAACCAATTTATAAAGGGAGACAAAATATAGACACAACAATTGATCCAATTTTTTTTTTTGCATAACCTAGACTTAGAGAGAATGGACACCTAAAACAACTACCAATAATAACCAACACAATGGCCAACCAACCCTTTAAATAAAGGAGAATCCCTCTATTTATACTTTTTAGATCTATAACTATGGGCCACAACTTTAAAAATTTCAAAATAGACTTTTAAGTCCACCAAAATGCTTTTAGATAAATATTCCCTTGCCATGCCTGAAATCTTCATCCATTAGTGAAGAAAATCATGGCTCTAACTACATCTTCAGGAAATGATGAAGATTCTCTAACAAACTCTTTGATCTCATGGTAGGAGATGCCTTTCACATAAGTTAGAAAGAGAATATTCATGGTAGAGGGCCAAACAAAATTTTTCTTTATGTGGAACTACCTAAAGATGCCTTAGACCACTTGCTCACACAATTGGAAACTCCTGGACAGCTGCCCTCCCTCTCATGCATGCCATGGAATAAATTGATTTTACCATGACTTCTTATGAATATTATATATCCATGTCCCTTTGAATGATCTTCTCTAGAGTGGCTGACATTAGATTTTCAATCCTATAATTTCTCGGTCATGGATGAACAAGCATAACAACGAAATAATGCAAAAGATTTAGGTCACTTTTTACTTTTTACTTTTGGCTCCAACTTGTTTTTCACATTTTGCTTTTTTACATTTTTAATTTTTCACATTAGGTATTTTAGGTCTCCCTCCATATTTTTTAATGAAAAAATGCATTAGTTTCAACTTTTGATTTACTTGGGTAATCTTGGTCCCTCTTGCAAATTTTCCATTTACAAATTGCTAAGCTATTATTTATGGTAGAAGCATTCACTAACTATATTACATGGGGTCATTGAATGTGTTGTGCATGCCTATATGGCATCACCATGTCACTCATCTCACCAATATATTTGATTTACACTAACCTCAACATTATTTATCTCTGTACATAGTTTAAATTCATTGAAATGTCCACAAACCACTTCACTTGCTACCACATTAGATTTATTTAGGCACTTGCAAGGATTATAACTAAATAGGTTAGTTTATTGGCTCCAATATAGGCATGTGTCACCTTCTTACTAGTTTTGAGCCTTTTAAAAATTCCATCTTGGCTTGCACTATTAGATCTGCTCGCCTGAGCAAATGCATGCCATTGATCCTAATCCAAAGGATCAAACACCATTGGATATTTATAAGAATTGTACCAAAATGGTGCCACTTGGAATCCCCATGGGATCTCTAAATCTTTCACTATCAGTCCTATTGGGATAATACACTCATGCCAAGTAGTGGTCTTACATTCATTCTAGGATTTTTTGAAAGGTCATGACTTAATACATGTTGTAGATCAGATTGTGTACACTTGAATACATACTATCAATCTATAGGAATGTGGAACAACCTAATTTTCCCATGATTTCTTAGGAATATTATAGATCCATGTCCTTCTAAATGATCTTATCTGGAGTGGTCCACCTTAGATTTACAAGCTTGTAATTTATTACTTATGGAGGAATAAGCACAACAATGAAATAATGCAAAAGACTTAGGTCACTTTTAACTTTTAACTTTTGGCTCCAACTTGTTTTCAACATTTTGCATTTTTGCATTTTATTATTTTATACATCTAGTCTTTTAGGGCTTCTTCTATATTTTAAAAAAAAAAAATGCATTAATTTTAACTTTTGATTTACTTAGGTAACACCTAGTCCTTATCACAAATTTGTCATTTGAAAATTGCCAAGTTGATATCTGTGGTGGAAGCCTTCCTAAATATATTGCATGGGGTCATTGAACATATCATGTGTGCCTATGTGGCATTGCTATGTTAGTCATTTTACCAATATTTTTTATTTACACTAACCTCAACATTACTTATATCCATGTGTGGTTTAACTTTTGAAATGTCCTTAAAACACTTCACTGGCTACCACATTAGATTTAATTAAGAGCTTGTAAGGATTAAAATTTAACTAATACATTTTATTGGCTCTAATCTAGGCACGTGTCACCTTCTTACTAATTCTAATCCTTTTGAAAAGTCCATCTTGGCTCATACTATTAGATCTACTCACCTAAGTAAATGTGTGCCATTGATCCTGATCTAAAGGATCAAACACCATTAGATATCTATAGGACTTGTACCAAAATGGTGCCACTTGGTATCCCTATGGGATTTTTTTTATATTTATCTATCAGTCCTATTAGGCTAATGTGCTCATACCAACTGGCAGTCTCATATTCATTCTAGGCTTTGTTGAAAGGTCTTAACGTAATATGAACTATAGATCAGATTATGTACACTTGAACATATACCATCGATCTCTAGAAATGTGCTTGATATTTAGATTGTGACCATGTATTAATTTTTAAATTATGCCCTCATGCCATTAGATCATTTTATCTGATCAAATGTTCATTATTAGATTATAATCTGTGAGATGGAGCATGATTTGTTCCTTATAAATAGTTTCTAATGCTTTGAGTGCCAACATACCATTTGGTAGCACCTCATTAGATTTATAGCCCTATTAAACTATCAAATGTCCACTCACATTGTTGGATCATCTCTACCCAAGAAAACACATGCCATTTGATTTGCCTCCATTTAAAATCAAATGGTTACTTCATGAGGCCTAAATTTGATGTCTACATACCTATCAAAAGATGTCCATGAGACCATCATACCTGTAATTTGAGAAAAAATTTCAGGACTTTGCTTATCTTTTGGGACCTTCATATTTAGATTCTCTATCTTTGGCACAATTGTCCCATAATAGTTGTTATAGGTTTTTGTCTTTGGCACTTCTACTCTCGAACCCTCTGTTCATTGGGAGAATTATTTTGGACATTTTGTCTGAATCAATTTCCTTTAATAAATTGACCCTTGCAATTTTCTTGTAAAAATTGAGCCTTTGGCATTTTGTCTTCATTGGGACAATTATTTTAGACATTTTGGCCAAAATAGTTTCCTCATAGAAGTTGAACTTGGCATTTTATTTGAAGAAATTGAGCTTACATTTTTGCCGAAGGAATTTGGATTTGACATTTTTACCAAAACAAAGGAATTTTATCAAGGTCTCTATGCTAGTAAAATGCCTAAAGGGAAAGTTCCCTTTAAACATTTTACCATAGATAAAGAGTTTGAAACAAATAAGGACTTTACTTTTTCTTGACATAATGCAATTCTTTTAGAATTTTTACGTGGGCAAGATGCCCGAAGGAAATAACCCTTTCAAAATTTTTATCATAGACAAAATGCCCATAAGAATTCAACCTTTGGCATTTTTGTCTTTGTCAAGACAATTTTTTTGGACATTTTGTCCAAAAAAATTTCCTTAAAAAAATGACTTTTACATTTTTCTTGAAGAAATTGAACTTACAATTTTTCCAAAGGAATTGACTTTTGTAGGGGCTATTTATACAGGCAAAATGCTTGAAGGGCAAGTTCCCTTTAAAATTTTTACCATGGATAAAATGTCTAAAATAAATAGTCTTTTAGGACTTAATAATTTTTAACTTTGCATTTATTTCATACTTTTTGCATGGAAAAAAGTCCAAATGGAAAGTACCCTTCGACATTTCTATTGTGGATAAAAATTCCAAAACAAATAAGACTTTGGCCTAAAACATAGAATTTCTTCAGACTTTTTGTAACAGACCAAATGTTTGATGAAAATAAGTCTTTAGACTTTTTGTCTAAGATAAAAAGCTCAAATACCTATTTCCATCAAATAAAGTGTTCACGTAAAAAAACCTATAAAAATTCTAAGGGAAAGACACATACGCCAAGTAAAGACCAAAGTAGGACTTAGCTAATTTTCACATGAACTTGACCTTTAAAAGGAACACTTAGAGATGGAAGTTAGGCAAAGGATTTGGAAATTTTCACTTGACAAGGGCCCAATTACTCCATTATAATTTTGGGCACTAACACTAGATCTCACCTAGGGATACACACCTTCTGTGGGTGTGCAAAGAACCCCAAAATGTAATACCAGATGCCAATCCATTGGGTCATGGAGTCAAGACTTAAATTTTTTTTAGTAAACACTCATGAAGGCTCAATAAACATGGCAGACTTAAATAAAATAGATAAGGAGGATCTGGAAATGAACACACAACATAAAAATGAAGGTGTACAAATAAGGCCCAAAGTAGGGGGTGACAAAGCAATGAAATAATAAAAATAAAAAAATATACATTATATACACCATGTACATAGGTTATGGACTTAGTCAAGGAAGTGTTTCATATGTCTACCATTGATCAGTAGCTCTAATATTTCACCATCCAAGTCACTCAAAAATAAATTATGATCCCTAATCTAGTAGTCAATGAAATAGGGACTCATCCATAAGGCATCAAATTTACCATGTTTTCCTTTCTCCTCATGCTTGTCATCTTAAAGTAGAACCATATTATCTACTTGGAAGGTTATTGGAGTGACCTTCTTATCAAGTAATTTCTTCAGCTTCTCTTTGAATTTGAGGTGTCTTTCATGAGCTTGTATTTTAATTTCATTAAGCTCAATAATTTGGTTCATCTTTCTTTCATAGTGGTTTATTTTCTCATCATCTTCTACTTGTTACATGAGTTGATATGTAGGAAACTAAAAATTCATAGGCTAAATTTATTAAGCTTCATAAACAAGCTCAAAATGGATTTTTCCTGTAGCTCTCTTATGTGTAATCTTATTAGCACACAAGGCAAAATTCAATTGTTCACCCCACTTCTTATTTGATTTTAAAGTTAATTTAATGATCTTGACCAAATTCTTATTACTAAATTCTACTTGCCCATTCCCTTGAGGTTTTTAATTGGAAGCATAAGTCAATTCAATTATTTAATCTTTGCATAATACCACTAAAGGCTTGGATTTTAAGCTCATGTCATTGTCTACAATTATCTTGATAGGCACACCAAATCTACAAAAAATTTGATTTAGAAAAAAATCCATAATCATCTGGTGTGTAGCCTTCTTTGTAGGGACTACTTAAACCCATTTGGTGAAGTAATTAGTTGCAACTAGTACCCATCTATGTCTAGTGATTGATGAATCAACAATTTCTCCAATGAAATCCATTCCCCATTGTCCAAATGAACCTTCAATTATCACAAGTTGCAAAGGAAGAGACCTAAAAGCTTTCATCCTTCTATTAAAACACTGACATTTCTCACACTTTCAAACTATTTGAGCAACATATTTGAACAATGATGGACACCAATAATAGATCTAAATTTTATGAGGTGTAACCTTATGTGCAAAATGACCACCACATACTCCACTATGGAAATTTTCAATTAGGTCAGTAGTTTGTTCTTTTATCACACATCTTAGGAGAACCCCATTTATATTCTTCCATGCTAGTCCATTCTTAATCAAGAGGTATATATAAGAAATAAGTTTAAGAGTTATCCTTCTATTCTTGCCCAAGTTAGGGGGATAATTTAGATTTTTTAAGTAGTAAACAATATCTCTATACCATGGAGACATGTTAAATTAAATAAATGAATCATCAACATTGGTTACCTCAACAACTTGTAAAGTTATCTCAGCCATAAGCTTGGCTAGACCCATCCCTATTATGAACTTGGTGGTCTAAATATCCATGTCATACTATTTCAACTTATTGACCCACCTACATACCTTTTTGGATACTTTAGTCTGAGTCAAGATGTCCTTCACCATGGTATGTGGGACATAAGCAACAATCTTTGAATTCAAAATATAAACCTGGAATATTTTGACAACTGTTAAGAGAGTGAAAGCTTTATTTTTTCCATGATGGTATAGTTCAGTTCAAGGCCATGCATAAATTTTCTAAAAACATTTATGGGTTGCTCATGACCATCTTCATTCTTTTGAAATATGACAATAATAACAATATTGTATGATGCAAAAGAGAATATCTAAAATGGCTTTGTATAATTAGGGATAGCCAAGCCATGAGTAGACTTTAGAGCTCCCTTGATGTCATTGAATGATTGAACAACCTTCTCCTCCCACTTAATGATCTAGTCCTTCTTTATCATGGAAGTAAGAGGGAAAGTAATATATGCAAAATTAGACACAAACCTCCTCATGAAGTTAATTTATCCAAAGAAAGATAAAATTAATTTTTTGGACTATAGAATAGGCACTTTGTCAATGGATTTTACCCTCTTAGGGTTAATCATGACACCATCTTTATACATTATATGTCCCAGAAACTTGTCCTTTTATACTCTAAAGTGGCACTTCTTAGGATTAAGTAAAATATTAAACTACTTGCATCTAATCAACACTTGCTTTAAATGCTCCAAATGCTCTTCTCTAGTCTTGGAATACATAGTAATGTCATCCTGATACACAATATTGAACTAGTTAATTATCCCTGATACACAACTATAACATCTCACTAGTATTCATCAACCCAAAAGGGATCTTCATATATACATACATGCCCCAAGGCATAGTGAACATAGTCTTGGATCTCTCATATTATTTCACCACAACCTGGTTTTACCCTAAGAAATCATCTAATATGGACAACATTTCTAATCTAGTAACACTATAGTAGGCTATCTATATTTTTTAGGAGATGATTATATTTTAAAGAAGCTTTGTTCAAATTTTGGAAATCCACACACAAGCAGATGCCACCATTTTTCTTTCTCATAGGGGATAAATTCAAAACCCATGAAGAGTACCTAATGGGCTGAATGATTTCACCATCCCTTAGTTTCTTTAATTCATCCCACATCTTGATGGTTAAGATAGGGTTAATGATCCTTTGTTTCTACCTGAAAGGCTTGCCATTATGCTAAAATGGGATGGCATGCTAAAATAAGTCTTTACTATATGCTTTCAGCTTAGAATAAGACCATTCTAGATAATCCTGGTACTTCTTTAGCAGCTACATGTAAGCTTACTTCTCATCTACACTTAGGTGAGTACCTAGCCAAACCTTCCTTGGATTCTCATAAGAACCCAAGTTGTATGAATGAATGAGTCTCTTGATATGATTCTATTAGCTCCATCAAAAAATGCTTCTAAACTTACCAAACCTATAAGTAACATGTTTGTCTTTAGCTGAATAATGTCCTTCCCAAATAGGGTTTATTTTCCATCACAAACCTAAATAATAGATTCCAAGTCTATGAGCTAATTATGGAACCTAGCCTCACAATTTAGAAACCTTCAGATTTGATCATCATCTTCAAATACCTACCAATGATGAACATTATTTGGGACTAAAGACCTAAAAATCACCTCCACCAAAAACTAACAACGAGGGCTCATATTTGCAATATGAAATTGAGCAGCTAGCCTTGCAAGTTTGTCAGATTCTTGGTTGAAACTTCTATCATGATAAAAAAATGTTGAATGGAATAAAATAATTTAAGTAAATCCCAAATAGTATTTTTATATTATTTCAACCTTTTATTCTTGGTGGCATAAGCATTGTGGATCTACTTAACCACTAACTCAGAATCACCCTTGATAATCAAACTTTTAATTCCATATTCATATGAAATCCTTAAACCAACAAGAGTGCCTTATAATCAATAGTATTATTTGTGCACTCAAAGGACAAATGAAAATAAAACATGAAACATTTACCATTGGGGAATATAAGACAACCCTAGCTTTATTTCTAAGATTAGAATAAGCCCCACCAAAGTACATCTTCCAAACTACACCTTCTTTATCATGTTCAACATCAAGAACAATAGTTTATTCACTAGTATCAACATTCCCAACAAAGTTTCCCAATTCAACATCTATGTATAACACTTCATTTAGATCATTATTAGGATCTTCAATGACATGCAACATCTTAAACTATCTATAAAGTTTGACCATCTTATCATCGAATAGAATGGTGTCATAAGACAAGTCCATTTATACACTTCCACCCATGCTAGTATCCCATTTTCATGATAGTAGCATCCCCCACTTAGGTGAGTAGACTACAACTACCACATCTATATTTAGATACTTACCAAGATGAACTACCAAATATAAAATTAATCCCTTAACTTGTCCCAAATTGGTATCTTGCATGATTCCATGGCATAACATTTGCCAAAGGCTAATGGAATTTTTACTCTAAGATCTTTTAGGACACCTAGGGGCATCACATTGCAATAAGCACTAGAATCAATCATGTAGTTGTGAATAATCAGAGCATTAATCAATAGGGTTGTATAAAATGGATCCACATTTAGCTGACTCTCCATAAATTTAGTCCCCAAATGGGCCTCTGAAGTAGGTTTAATAACCTCTTCTGATTCTTCAACACTTTTTGGGGCTATTTGGGGAAACTCAATTTCATTCATAATAAACCTCTCACCAAACTCCAAGTACTCAAAATACCTCTTCCTATTTTTAGGTATTCATAATAATTCAATAAGTGGCATGGTGATTTTCATTTGATTTGACACTTGGGCCATATCACACACACTATACAGAGGAAGAAGCATATTTGATGGAAGGGTAACAACACCTTTAGCTAGGATACAATCACTTAATTTGTAAAGTGGAGTAGGATAGGATGGATTAACAATCTTGACATTAGCCTTTAGGAGTGGATTTGTCTTAACATCACCTGTACCCTTAAGAATACTCACTAAGATGGGTGTTCTATTTATCTTAGTAGGATCACCTCTAGGCATATCATCTTGGGACATGAGTGCTATCTTGGAAGCTTCTGGGACTACTATAGCTTTCGTTGCTTCTTTACTTATATTCCTTACCTTTATATATTTAGGGGTAGTGTCTTGAGTAGCACCACCTAGTGTCCTAATTCTCAAGTAATATTCCTTCTTTTAGGTAGTTACTACATTAATTAACAATTGCCTATCGTCAACTAATGGAATTCCTCCATGATATTTCTTAATCATCATAGAGTGTAAGAGATAAAAATCATGAATCAAAAATTAATATACTTATGCCATATTAACATCATAAGAAAAATCAAAAGTTAGGACACTCTCCATTTTGACCATGCTCTAAAACTGATCAATTGTAGTATCATTCAATAATTCTATAGAGGTAGTCAATTCACTTTCAGGACTTTGACAATCAAACATAAAAATCTCATATTTAGATGATGCATATTTAGGTTCATCTGAGTCTTCATCAACTTCTTCAATAGTATCACATGGAGGGTGTTGAAGGAAGCACTTATCACACCAATCAATGTCTAAATAAAAATTCACAACATTTACCTTGGTATTTAAAGGATCAAGCACCTCTCTTCCAGTCCCTTTGTTCTGGTTTCTCTCTATTCTTTCTTCACATGTAGGCCTCTTCCCTATATCATTATCTCAATGGTGGAAATTAGGCATTATTTATGCTTAATTTATATTTTGAGCCCTATCTTTATTGGTAGACACATGAGGAATTTATTTATCAACTTTGACCAACTTGTATGACATTTCTTTAATAATAGAAACCAAATTTTCAATAATCTCCTCAAGATTGGTAGTTTTTTTGGACTGTGTCTTTTTGGATTGACCAATTTTACATCAACCCACTTATTTATGGGATTTACCACATCCTTAATGTTATTTTCAATTTGGATATCCATATTTAATGCTAAACATAGGTTCATGGGAGCTTTGTCCCTTAAGTAGTAAGCAACCTTATTATCAAAATCATCATAATACTTTATCAAGCATGTTGTATCATTTGGTTTGATATTTTTGGGAAGATGCATCATAGTTTTGTTGAACCAAGTATTGAAGTACTAAACACACTCATTATGGTTCTTATTTATGTTTTAAAACTTATCCAAAAAAAACCTTGGATCAATCCTAGCACCATACTGAATTCTAAAAACATTTTGCATCTCTTCCCATGAATCAATACATCTAATGGGAAGGGAATTGAACCATTCATGAGCATCTTCCTCCAACATGTTCACAAATAGTTTAATGCATACATCCTCATATTCAACCTCATAATCTTCAATGATATTTTGAAAATCTATTTAGTGCTAATCGCCATTCACTACATTGTTTCCTTAGAACTTTGGAAGGCATTTCCTCACTTATTTTGGGACTTCATTAAGATAGCTTACCATTTCATCAAAATTAAAAGGCCTAAATTTGGGGACACAAAATGGAGGATGCTCATTCTCATCTTGGTCCCTATGCCTCATGACTGGTTCAATAGGAGGTTCAAGAAAAAATGGGAAAGGGATATGATTGGGTGAATGAGGTGGACTTGGTGGATCAAACTTGGGAGGAGATTTAGTTGGTTGAGAAGGAGTTGGGTAATACATAGGACTATAGTTTCAAAGTTGCTAGGAGAAATATTATAATCCTCAACAATGGGAGGGTCAACAAATAGTTCAAGATTATCATAATATTGACAACCTTTAGTAGCTAAACTTTTCTCTTTAATATAGGCTTTCAAACCTATCTCCCTCTTATTTGAGGAATAATTAAAGGAGAGACAAGTTTCTTTGATGGGTCACTTCTAAATGATGATCTCAATCCTTCCAACTTTACAAACAAGAAAATAGTCAAAGCTCAAGGTTAATAAAATAATATTCAAATTAGACACTGATCTTCTTGAAACCAGATGATGGAATCAGAGTCACCACTAGAATCAATAGTCTAGAATATAATAATTAATCATGAAACATGTTTACAACATACTTTACTGAAGTTAATGATGAGAGTAAAAACAAAGACACTAAAATATTTAGAATGATGTTCAAAATAGATAAACAATTTCCAACATGTAATCTTAATAGTCCTTTGTAATGAACACAATAGAATTTAAATTGTCAAACATCTCAAAAATTCTTGGTACATCCCTAGTAGAGTGATATGTCATTGATGACCAAGATAGTCAAATTGCTGTAGTAATAATAGAGAGATTCATAACATGAAATAATTACAAATCTCTATAATAGTCCCTAATAACACACAAGTAACTAAGATTACAGTTTAGACCCAAACAATGGTGATAGAAGAGTGTTGGTTCTCAGTTGTACACCTCACACACTCAGTCTTGCACACTTGAAGAAAATGGCAAACAAAGATGAAAAACCTACAAAAATATCATTATAGATAGGGAAGGGTTTTACATCAAGATTAGAATGAATGTGGAAAATGATTAAGAGGAACCTAATAAGGTTATGGTTAGTTCCATACTACTTTTGGCTCTACTTAAACCAAGGTGAGAGGACCTATGGGGTAGCTTGCTCACATGGAGAGATTCTAAAATTCAACCTCCATAGGGATTTTTGACACAAGGAACACATATGAATAGGGTATAACCAAGTTTTCACACTTCACTCATGAAGTGTTGTCACACAAAATGCACAAATGCTCTAAGTCATAAATAAGCTACTAAATATAGATGAGGAAATGACTGTAGTCTTCATTCTATAAATTATTCAATAATAAGGGTCAAATGGAAAACTATAGCACTAGGATTTAAAGCAAAAATTACAAACACATTTCAAATATGAAAGATCTTATGCATTTTCAAGACAAATAACACTTGTAAGAAGTAAGAGGTGTATTATTTTTAAGGTAAGATAGGGTAGTATAATTTATATGATTAAAAATAAGGAAGGAGGTGTGCTGGTGGTTTCCAAATAATAGGGTATCTAACAGTATTTCATTACAATATTCCTTAGAAAATATGTAACAAAACTTCAAATGCAAGAAAATGGTAAATACTAAATGATCCTTGAGAGACTAGAACATACACTAAAACTAATCTTTCAAATGATTTTCCCTACTGAATCCATAAACCTAGGGTGACCTAACAAGTTATTCAACAACCTACCCTAAATTAATGTAGAAAGAGTTTATAATCTAAATATATGCTCAAAATGACAACTAGTATTGAGCACAAACCCAAATATCCAATAATAAATTCTTGAAAAACATGTTGCTTTACTTCATCTATAGGAAACAAAAAATAACCACAAGCATTTTCATTAACTGGAAAAGAAATATTACAAACATCAACACTTCAAAATGCTACCATGGGGACAAGCATGGTAAAATTTATATTTTGACAAGGGAGACATGAACATTATCTCAAATCTTACTAATGGCTATACAACTTCAACCACCTTAGCAAGGGAGACAAAATCTACACACAACAATTGATTCCACTTTTTTTTATAGAACCTAGACTTAGAGAGAATGGACACCTAAAAAAGCTACCAATTACAACCAACACAATGGCCAACCAACCCTTTGAATAGAGGATAAGTCCTTTATTTTTACATTTTTATATCTATAAATATGGGGCAAAAATTTCAAAATTGTAAAACAAACTTTCAAGTCTACCAAGATGTTTCTAGCTAGAAAATATTCACTTGTCATGCCTAAAATATTCATCTATTAATAAATAAAATTATTGCTCTAACTGCCTCTTCAGGGAATGATGAGGATTATGTAACAAACTCTTCAATCTCATGGTAGGAGATGTCTTTCACATAAGATAGAAGGAAAATATTCATGGTAGAGAGCTGAACAAACTTTGTCTTTATGTGGAACTACTTGAAGATCCCTAGACCACTTGCTTGCTTAGTTGGAAACTCCTAAATAACTACCCTCCCTCTCATGCATGCTATGGAATAACCTAATTTTAGCATAATTTACTATAAATATTCTATATCCATTGCCTTATAAATGATCTTATTTAGACTATCCCACCTTGGATTTACAATCCTATAATTTATCACTCATGGAAGAACAAGCATAATAATGAAACAATGAAAAAGACTTAGGTCACTTTTAAATTTTTACTTTTGGCTCCAACTTATTTTTCACATTTTATAGTTTTACATTTTTGATTTTGTACATCTATTATTTTAGGGCTTCCTCCATATTTTTTACTGCAAAAATGCATTAGTTTCATCTTTTGATTTACTTGGGTAAATCCTAATCCCTCTTACAAATTTGCCATTTATAAATTACCAAGATATTTTTTGTGGTGGAATCCTTCATTAATTGTATTGCATGGGGTCCTTGAACATGTTTTCTATACCTATATGACATCACCATGTCACTCATTTCAGCAATATATTTTCTTTATACTAACCTCAACATTACTTATCTTTATACACAGTTTAACTTCATTGAAATGTCCACAAATCACTTCACTGGATGCCACATTAGATTCAATTAGCCACTTGTGAGGATTATAACTAACTAGATTAATTTATTGGCTCCAATCTAGGCATGTGCCACTTTCTTATCGATTCTGAGTATTTTACAAATTATGTCTTGGCTCACATCATTAGATTTGTTTACCTGAGTAAACATATGCCATTGATCCTAATCCAAAGGATTAAACACCATTATATATATATATATATATATATATATATATATATATATATATATATATATATATATATATATATATATATATATATATATACATACACACACACACACATAAGACTTGTACCAAAATGGTGCTACTTGGTAGCCCTATGGGCTCTCTGTATCCTAATCTATCAGTCTTATTGGGTTAAGACTCTCATACCAAGTGGTGATTTTGCATTCATTCTAGGCTTTGATGAACGGTCTCAACTTAATATGTGTTGTAGATCAGATTGTATACACTTGAATGTGTACCATCAATATCTAAGAATGTGCTTGATCTTTAGCCTATGACCATGTATTGAATTTTCAAATGTACCCTCACACCATTGGATCCTTTAATTCAATCAAACACACATCATCAAATTTCAATCCATTAGATGGAGAAAGATTTATTCCTTGTAAATAGTCTCTATTACTTTGATCACCATCACACCATGTGGTAGCACCTCACTAGATCTCTAGCCCTATTAAACTTTCAAATGTTTTCTCACATTGTTGTATCATCTCTGCCTAAGAAAATGTGTGCCATTAGATCTAACTCCTTTTAAAATCAAACAACTACTTCATAAGGACTAAATTTGATGCTGAAACACTTACCAAAAGATGCATGTGAGATTGTCATACCTAAAATTTGGGAAAATTTCTTTAGGACTTTGCTTATACTTTGAGAACTTCATCTTTAACTTCTCTATCTTTAGCATAATTGTCCCACTACAACTATTGTGGGATTTTTTTGGCACTTTTGCTCCCAGGTCCTCTATTCATCAGGGGAATTATTTTGGATATTTTATTTGAAATAATTTCCTTGAATAAATTTATCCTTGTAGTTTTCCCACAAAAATTGAGTCTTTGGCATTTTTTCTTCATCAAGACAATTATTTTGGACATTTTGTTTGAAACAATTTCCCCATAGAAATTGAACTTGGAATTTTCTTTGAAAAAATTGAGCTTACAATTTTGTCAAAAGAATTTGGACATGACATTTTTATCAAAATAAAGGAATTTTGTTAGGCTTTCTATGTGGGCAAAATTCCTGAAGGGAAAGTGCCCTTTGGATTTTTTTCCAAGGATAAAAAGTATGAAACAAATAAGGAATTTTATTTTTCTTAACATAAAGCAATTCTTTGACTTTTTGTGTGGGAAAGATGCCCAAAAGAAATATCCCTTTTGTAACTTTTGTCATGCTTAAAATGCATGCAAGAATTTGAACTTTGACATTTTTGTCTTCATCAAGATAATTGTTTCAAAATTTTTGTTTGAAACAATTTCCATGAATAAAATGACTTTGACATTTTTTTGAAAGAAATTAAACTTACACTTTTGCTGAAGGAATTGAATTTTGTCAAGATTTTTGTGTAATTAAAATGCCTAAAGGGAAAATTCCCTTCAAAATTTTTATTGCAGACAAATTGTCTAAGAGAAATAAGCCTTTTGGACTTAACAATTTTTTACTTTGTATTTCTTTTGGGCTTTTGAACGGGAAAAATACCCAAAGGGAAAGTACCATCCTTCCTTTTTGCCATGAACAAAAAGTTTGAAACAAATAATACTTTGGCTTAAAATATATAATATCTTTGAAATTTTTGTAGTGGACCAAATGTCCAATATAAATAAGTCTTCAAACTTTTTGTTTGAGATAAAAATCCTAGAGACCTATTTTCGTTGGACAAAGTATTCACATAAAAAACCCAAAAAAAGTCTAAGGGAAAGATAGATGCCAAGCAAAGACCAAAGTAAGACTTAGATAATTTTCACATGAAATTAACCTTTCAAATAAAAATTTGGAGATGGAAGTTGGGCAAAGGACTTGGGCATTTTCACTTGACAAGGGCTCAATTGCTTCAGTGCAATTTTGGGCACTAACACACTCAACATATGGAGTGTTGAGGTTTCACCCAACTTTAAATAATAACTCTTTTTTCCAAATTTATTTTATTTGTTCTTAATATTTTAAAGATATAGGCTTTTAAAGTAAACTAAATTACACAATGGTCTCCATAAGCGATTGTAAGCTCTCACACTAGATATAGGCTCTACATAGAAAGGCATAGAGAACCTAAAAACCTTAATTTCCTTAATGATAGTGGATAAGGGTGCACTATGTTAGACATGAGTGCCACCCCTCTAGTGTCATCTTCCCAGTATTATTTCTCAAGCCTAGATTTAGTTTTATACTTATGATTCTAGTCACCAAACCTCTATGTATAATAAGTTTCAAACCCTGATTCCTCTCAAAGGCATAATTTCTATCTAGTCTTTATTTTCCCCTTACACTTTGATATTTTTAGTAAATTTATATAATAAAATAGTTATAATTGAGTGAATATTATCATTTTTATATTATTCTCCTTATTTTTCATAGTAGAGTTGTCATCTAGATTTTTATACAAATCCCAAAATTTGATAAAACATATCGGTGAACCCATTTATTATTTGAACATTGCCGAACCCTAATCATATATGTTGTTAAGGTGTGTATCCTTTTTGATATTATTTACACTTTATATTTTTCCTTTACAAATTTAATAATGTTTTTAATATTAGAAAATATTCAATCTTTCATATCATATTATATGCAGTCTAAAAAAGTTCTTTTTACTCCTTGGAGAAGAAGTGTTAGATTAGGTCACATCCTAATTAAGCATACTTAGATTCACTCAACCCTAATATGGATTAAAAAATTTGTGCACCAACAACTTTGAAAGTGCATACACCTATAAAATATGTGGAATTCAATGATATTGTAGAGATGGATTACAAAGAGGATTAGTTCAAGCATTAGTCATGAAAAACATAAAATAATGGATAAGAACTAACAATCTAAGCCAACCTATTCAATGGGGTTTGTAAAATTCAATAAAACACAATTGAAAGAAAACACATATACCTATTACCTTCCCAAAATCATCCCACCATCCAAAATTGACTCCAAGTATGTTTTCCCCCTTGATTTAGTGTTCTTGTCTTTACCAACAATGGATTCCAAGCTCCTCCATCATCTCAAGATCACCATGTATAATATAGGATCATGATATCAAATCAATAATATTCCTATAAAATGAAGCTATTCTATTGAAAATAAATCATTTATCAAACTACAAAAATGACTTGTGGAGAGAATCTTGCATTATAATTTTACACAATTTTAGCTTTAAAATGGTGTTTTATGCCCTTCTATTTATAGATTTTTCAAATGGGTTAGGATAAACCATGACCATCCATCTCAAGACTAAGATGTGTGGCCATGAATTAATATAATAATTCATAATAAATCCATAAATATATTCATAAATATTTGGGAGGAAGAGTCATTAATTAGCATGGGTGACCATAAACCTAATATTTATTGCATTTATGGCTTATAGATGCCACCCCATTGATCATGTCATTAGGTGATGTAGATATTCAGAATAAATTTCCAATAAATAAATATTCAATTAATTCCATGGAATTCTTTATCTCATAATTTGGTTTGATTTACCTAAGTAAGATTAATCAATTTTAGTGCAATTCTTTGGAAATTGATACACATATTAATCAAATTGGTCAAAAAGTCATATTACTAGGTCATAATTTGAATCAATAGGAATTGGAAGGTGATTCTAGATGCGTACATACCTTTATCCCATTTAGGATGTTTTTTACACAAAATAACAAAGGTATATGATGTGTACTAACGAATTAAAAGAAAAGAATGATCTAGAACACTAAAATGTGAAATCATCATTTTGACTCGAAATGATTTAAGAAAAATTGGGAATAACATAAAATGCATTGCCTCATTTAGGGATACATTAGCCTAAATCAACACTTGTGTATGAAAATCTTGAACCATTTAGAATGTTTACGTGATTTTGGCCTAAATTATGTATTTGAGTGCAATTCGATTAAGATTGATAATTTTAACACAAATGGTGTTAGGAATTAGATGTATATAGATACTAATTTAAAACAAAAGTAATATTATCAAGATAATGTGAATCCTCAAGATGAAAATTACAACATACTGCCCCCTCTAAATGGGGAATAAATTAAATTCAACAAAGATGAAGTTTTGACAAGTTTTAGAGAAAGATTTCATGAACAACCCCTTGATCATTATACCATTCTAAAAAATTTGTTGGATATAAAAAATGCCAACATGGATCAATATTCTCATATCCTCCTCCTTTGGATACAACTTTGGTACCAACATATGACAATGGGGGAAATAAAGGGATTCAAAAAATTACCATGCCAATTATTACTCCATCATTAGGAAAACCACTTTTGGTTAACACACACTCCTCTTCTCCTAATTTATAATCCCTTTTGGAATATATTTAATATCTACAAACAAAGGTTTTAAATTTGGATCAAGGTGATTCTAAACATAATCATGTATTATATTATCATGTTTTATCACACTCTCCATTGGAAAAAAATATAAAAATATATACTTTACCTATAGGATCGTGACACTAAAGCTTACACTATATGATGCCAAGGGTGACTCTAAATAACATCTCAAATAATTTCATGCAACATATTTAGACTATGTCCAATGATAGATTATTGACTAAGTTATTCCCAAGAAGTCTCAAAGACTATGCATTACTAAGGTTAAATGATTTACCACACCAATTAGTACATGCATTTATTGCCTTAGCCAATATGTTTCTTTCACACTTCTCAATCAACATTAGTGAAAAAGTTTATTATGATCCAATATCCCTAAACAAACAAAGCTCTAATGAGCCTATCACATAATACATTTTAAGATATAATACCATGCTAACCAAAATGACAAACCATATGAAAGATACATAATTACAAGTTGTATTTAAGAAAAGTTTGCTTCCATATCTGCATGAATCCATTATGTTCAAAAATTTCAACTCATTCATAGATTTATGCCATATAGTAAAGGAAAGATAATTAAAAGCTATTGTCAATGAACAATATTAATTACACAACCAATTCCAATGTTAACACAGATAATTAAATAAATCCACCATACAAGGTAAGACCAAATGATAATAAAAAATAAAACATGTAATTATAGATCCTACTCCATGCATTGTATTATGAGCTCCTCTACGATGGCAATTTAATAACCTAGTTGAAGCTTAATATAATATTATAAAAGAACTATTGGAATGTAATATCACACCTCTCCTTCCTATTAAATATGTTTATATGAATCAAATTCTTCCAAAGGGTTTTGACTGAAATGCCTTTTGTAACTATGATAGGGCACTAGGCCATACTAATAAAAAAATTATTACTTAGAGACACAAGATTCAAGATTTGATAAACGTAAACACCATTGATGTGGGCATGCCAAAAAAAATTAAAGCAATGAAAATATTCAATAATCCTTTTCCTAATAAAATGACTAAGGAGGCCATAGATACATTAGGAATGCATTACACATATAATGTTTACCCTCCACCAATTTCTTACCATCCATACAAAGGAAAAACATCCTTTAAATGGTATTATAGGTGCTTATCATACATTAGTGCCATCTAGGACACTCATCACATTTTAAAAACATGAGTTAATTAATGATGATTCAAATTTAAACTCTTTGTTTGTTCATGCACACATTGATCACCAACCTATTCAAAGTGTCATGGTTGATAATGATTCAAGTGTGAACATGTGTACAATCACACTTCTTTATCATCTTTGATACATAGACCAGGATATTATTCCCACCACCATGGTCATAAAATGATTCAATGGTCATAATTAAATATCCATTGGTGATATTACTTTACCATTACAAGTTATCCCTGTATATATGGCAACCATATTCACAATAGTACCTAGTGTAGGGGTCTTTGACATTTTATTAGGATGCCCTTAGATTCAAAATATTTGTGTAGTTCCTTTTATTGTTCATATATGTTTGAAATAAATATATTTAAATGAATTCCTTATAGTTATGTGAATCCCATATGAGTACCCCTACCACAAAAATATTTAACTACCATGAAACAACTTTTAATAAAGCTACCTAAAAAGGCATAACCTATTCAAATATTTTCACATAAAAAATTTACACTTTTATGAAGGATTTTCTTAGAGAGGCACCTTCAACATATATTTGTGATAGATTCTATAGATCCACTCTCTATTTTGACACATCATCTATTAGTAATATAGAGCATCAAACACACATCACATAAGGAACTAGAAAAAGATTCACCTGCTTCAAGATGTGCTCCAAAAATCCCCATAACTCAACATAATTCATATGGTAGTGAAAATTATAACATAGTTGGTGGTCCATATTTATATTCTCCATTAAGATTAGACCAGTCACCATAACACACACCTTGACATTCATAAAAGGCCACAATTCCTTTTCTTGACATAGGGCTAGTCAATTATGATTCCCTCATAAGACTCATCAGTTAGTATCATCTCACAAATTATATATCATATTTAAATTCATATATATGCCAAAAATAGGACTTATGATTGCTTATATACAATTTCTCATTATTAGTTCATTTGTGTATAGTATTATATATATATATATATATATATATTTATATCATACATGATTCAATACTATATATGAGTGATTGTAGATTACATAATACATCATTTACATAAATAGTTATAGGTACTTTTATTGTTACACACTCAAAACTATATTTACATAGGAGTACTGGGGAAGACAAGAGTGTAGTGCTCTAGTGTCCCTAACCCTACTCTTCTCCCAATGATCTTAGACTATCACTACTCACTTCCATATAATATAGGTTACACACATATACAGTTAATAGCTAGCTCACTAGGGGAATGGTAAATATAGGTTTTATCCTTCTTTTCCCACCTTATCTTACTCAAACACTTAGTTATTTACATTGTATTAAATATTATTAGATCACTCACTCATTAAAATTATGATATATTATTGCCTATCTTAGTTAATAAATATTTCTTAGATTATAAATTAGAACATATTTATTTGAATACATAATCATGCATGATTTTTGTATTGTTTCTCCTAGATTCATATCTTGTATGCACTTCTTTATTTTCTTTTAGGATAATTGAACATGTCATTGACAAGTGGCTCTAAGAATTTATATATTTGATTGTATGTGTGTGAGGATATTTGAAGATGTCCTTGTGTGTGACTACTATTTATGCATGTAGAAATTTGAACATGTGCTTCTATGTGGATCTAATCCTCTATTATTTCCTTATATATGTGTGAGGGAATTTGAACATGCTTTTGTATGTGTATTCAATTTTAATGAGTGAAATTTGAACATGTACCTTATTTGTGGTCCCATTGGACTTATATTATGTATGTTATGTGTTTTGAATGCACTCTTTGATTATGTACATCATGGCCATGACATTTTGATTGCTTCTTTGTATAATTATATTTGGATGCCATGATGGACATCATGCATTTAACCCCTTCCAATTCAATGATGGATATCATACATTCCTCCATAAGTAGTTACATTCAATGTTATATACTTAGTTGATAAAATTATCTACTTGATTCATTATCACATCTATCTAGACACATTTACTATGAATGCTTTATTTCACATGCATCTTAAATTTTTTCTATGCTCAATTTACAAACACAATGATGCCATACTCTTCCATGATGTCATTATTACTTATATTTACATTTTTTTTTCATAAAAACCTATTTTTTAACCTTTTATTTTGAGTTAAGTTCTTGTGAAGGCTTAAAAACATTTTTTTAGAGACTTGACCTTCCCAGATTAGTACACATATATGATTAAAATAATGGTCACACAATTGACATAATTTTAGGCTAAAAAAGTAGATAAAGTCATTTGGATAGGAGTGCCACATTAGATAGGAGAGAACTAATATAGTGTTCTTACCAGTGTTGTCCAATGCCTAAAAAATAGATATTTCTAAAATTTATCAAAATCTTAGATTACTCAGATCAGTACTTAGCAATTTCATAGTTTTAATTTTTAGAATTACTTAGAATTACACAATTTATTCATATTTTATTAGTTTTGAGGAAATAATGTGTGGCATGTTGTTCTAATTTGGCACATAAGTTTCTTCTTAGAATCATTATTGTTTTATTTTGTATCAAAATCTATAGTCACTAGATATCAATTAGGGACATGTGTGTAGCACATTTCTTCCTCATTGCACTAGTTTTGTAGATGGAATGACATTTCATGTCATTATCCATTATGTATACACAAGACCCATATTATAATCAATATTTACACTAATCTTGTGCCAATTTTTCATTGTAATTGGACCTGATTCCATTTATAGTGGTTGTTTCACTATTGGCACTAATATATACTCCATTTTTTAAATATAAATATAAATATATATAAATATATATATATATATATATATATATATATATATATATACATACATATATATACACACATATATACACACACACACACATATATACATACATATATACATGAATATATATACATACATATACATACATACATACATATACATACATACATACATATATATATATATATATGTATGTATATGTATGTATGTATGTATATGTATGTATGTATATGTATGTATATATATGTATACACACACACACACACACATACACACACACACACACATATACACACACACACACACACACATATATATATATATACACACACACATATATATATGTATATATACATATACATATATATATATACATATATATACATATATATATATATATATACACATACATACATATATATATATATATGTATATATATATGTGTATATATACACACACACACACATACATATAAATTCATATAGGGATTCCATGTTACTCCAATACTTTAGGATGATGATGATGGAGTCAAGAACACTTGTGTTCTTGAGAAAAACCACTTATTGATGAGGATTAGGGCATGCACAATCCAATCTAAGCTATTCAATGTTAATAGAAATGCACAACACACCATAGTCACCAAATTTTGCACTATAAAAGGCATAATGGTTTGCATACTGAATCAATTGTATTCATTCTTTGTCACTCTCTAGTTTTTTTCTTTTAATTCTTGATATTCATATTAATTAAAGACTAATATTACATATTTTTCACTATAGGTGTTGTATGGATCATATTTAAATGTTGTGGTCTACATCTAAGACTCCTTTCCATATGTAAGTTTAGGTGTGCACTCTTTTTACTTTTACTCTAGCAAATTTTCTTTGATACATTACTAGAATAAAAAGGGGAAAATGTAAACATGTAAAATTAAAATTTAATCTGAATTCATTCACTTTTGACCACTCTTTCACACACTTAGATATATACCTATCTTAGGGTCCCTTTTGATCACTTTTTATTGACTTACACACTCTTATAAGTTGATATATGACCCACAAATAAACTTAACCCTATCCTTAAACCTTAAACACCTTTTAGGCCCTACATAATACTCAACTTTATAAAATCACCCATTGAACAAAATAACCCTATGGGATTATAGTGCACTTCTCTAGTGTCCTTCCCATCTCCTATCTTCCCACCAAATAACAACTAATTTTACAAATTTAAAGCTATAATAAAGTTGGCCCATATCCATAATGAGCCTCATTCAAAGGATTTTAAATAATATGGATATATAAACAATTTTAAAACCATTTTATAATGGGGGATACTTTCACATAAAAAATTAGTACAATCACACTTGCACACTAAGAATAAAATACTTATTTCTCCCAATACTGATGGCATACAGCCCTAGTAGCCAAAATCTCAAGTATAAATACATTTTACAAGTCAAAATTCTTGGTTAAAGCACTTATTAACATAAATATTATACCAAAATCTATCACATTGCACCAGTTATTGACACACCACCATAACATGGGTGAATTCCATGAAGTTCGATCCCTATTTAGATTATTAGGGTGTTGAGTTTTTTCCCAACTTCAACCATTGACTCCTTTTTACCCTTTGATTTACAATAGTATCATAGGTCAAAGAGATATATTTTTGAAGGAAAATCAGTTACAAAATGTTCTCAATAAGTGATCATAAGATCCCACACCATCTAGGATCTATAAATGAAGGAACAAAGAACCTAAAAACCTTGATTTCCTCACTACAAGTGGAAAAAAGCTCCCTAGGTTGGAAAAGAGTACCAAAATAATAGTTTCCTCTTCCTAGTGCTATTTTACAAGCCAAAATTTAATTTTAGATACCTGATTCCAGTCATTAGACCTATCTACATAGTAATTTTTAAACATTAATTCCTACTAAAGGCATAGTTTCTGTTTTAACCTTTTAAGGTTTAAGTATGTAAATCTTATGTTTGATAAAAGTGTTGAGTAGTCTAAATCAATGAAATTATATGAAATAAATAACCAATGATTTTTTTATATTTCTTCTTTCTTTGAATTTTTAAAAATATTAATTAATATGTGTAAATAAAGACTTATCTGGAAAACCCTTGATGTGGAAGACTGAGTGCTAAAAACTAAGATAAAAATAGGTCTAAGTGTTATAAAATAGATCACTATGTCAAGACCTTTCCTGGATAGTAACACCATAGTTAGATAGTAGTGCCATGTGGCTTTAGTGTTTTAAAAATGGTGCTAGTGTCCTCCGTGCATGACTGTTCTTAATTTTTGGGTGCACCTATGCTTGGGTTTCTAGGTTATTTTCCTGCATGCATGAAGTATGAAACTTTGTAATGTGCCTATAATAGATAATTTATGATGAAAACCCTAATATTCATTAAAATTAAGACGTGCTAAAAATTTGTGTTCATTAGTAGGATAGGTTAGACATCCTCAATAACCCACTCTGAATAGAGTTGCCTACATACCAATGATATAAGGAGGGATCAAGCCTAATGTAGTTATCCCCACCTAAGTTCTAGTGAAAGTGTGTTAGAATAGGCTCCTAGTTAAATAGAAAATGATAAGGATGAGGATAGCTAAGTTCTACTAGTTTGCATAGGAAATAATAGTGAATTCATAATTAACAAAAGCATAATAGAGACAAATGATGTGCGCTTCTAAAAAAACATATTAACCAAATAGTTATTTATATGCACAAAACATTAAAATTACTTTTAAGATATATTAAACCTTAGCATTAAACATGATAACACAAAACAAGGATAAACACAATAAAATTGATAGGTAATCATGAACCAAATAGCATATATTATTCTTAGTAAAGGGGTCATCAAATTCTTCATACAAGCGTACATATTTATAGTCATTTTAGTTCCTAACTCTTCATATTATTTTCTATATGATGGTATCAAAATGAGGGGACTATTCATTTTCTATCCAAGCTGAGAAGATAAGATAAAATACACAAGCTAATAATTACATATATAACACATAAATATTCAAGGAATATCCTATGCAGTCTTATCTAATTTTATTCTCCAAACACTTTCTTAGAATTAAAGTGTTGTCTCATCCCAATAAAATGTCATAGGTTCATTTGTCTATGCACTGAGGGTAGAAACTTGAAAATTTAGGTATACTAAAAAGAGTCACAATAATCATTCTAGGTGTCCTTTCTAATTTTCACCTTTTGTGCATTATTTATCCGCCCTTTCAAGTTTTTAACTAAGAATCATACCAAATTACCACCATTTCAAGTTTTAAATAGGATGGTGTAACTAGGTGGCCACCCTTTATGGGGTTTCAACCATCTTGGCCCTGTTTGGCTCACTAATCATCCCCAATACAAAAAACTATTCAAAATTTGTATAATTTTTTTTCAAAAACCTATGCAATGTGCAATACTCAATTGGTAGGTGGTGGTGTATCTGAGGAAGAAGGCTAGCCAATAAGATCCTTGAACCCTATTTTAACATTTATGCATTGTATAATTTCTTGTTGGATTTTGAAGGGTGACATGTATACAAGAATATTAAGCATCAAAGTTACCTCACTATATATTAAATCCAAGTCAGTCTTGAATGCATCCTAATCCATCATGACTTCTTGGGCCATGTAAATCAAGCACACATTAGTGCATAAATATTGATGAGTTCCTTTAAGTCCTCATCAAATGTAACACTTAGGTCAGCCCTTATATTAGTGACCTTCACTTGGATCTCTACACTTAATTGGTCTAGATTTTCTATGTCTCTCTATTTGTTCCCCTAAAAATGCACTACATCATAGGTCCTATTGCTAGTTTAGAAGTCAATCACACACATTATCATAGGCATTGAATTATTGATGGAGAGAAAGTTTAATTTCATCAGTCAATGTATTTTAGGTTTGCATGGTTGTGTGGGTTGTGGTTGTTGTATTGAAGTCTATGTTGGAGTTGGACATGGAATTATCAACCTATTGATTCCAATCTAAAAGATTACATGTGATTTGGTGTGTTTAAAGGGCTAAAATTCATACCATACCTTGGTACTCCTATGATAGATTAATAAAACTTGTGATATCATTTTTCACATTGTAACCCAGGTTACCAAGCACATGTAGTTGCTATGTCATACAACAATCGTTAGAAAGTTACATTATGAGGGCCATCAGCCTACTGTGATCTGATATGACTTATTCACTAACAACTTGAGAGTAAAATGCTAGACAATAATATTCAATTTCATTCACTACTTCATCCAACCATACCCTAAGTTCTAAATTTTTAGCCTTCGCTTGATCACATTCTTGTTCTATGGAGGCCATCTTTTATATAATAGATTCTTGGAACACTGTGGCTCCCTCCAATTATATCTTTAAGGGAATATGAGAGACATCCAAAGATACCTCTAGCTTGATTATAAGAGTGGCCAATTTATGAAATATCATCTACATACATCTTCATGCAAGACACGGTTAAGTTAGGATTAGTCTTCACTAGGCATGCAAGCTTTAGTCATGTTTGAATTCAAATTCAAATTATTGTATTTTCCCTCCAAAATGTTATCTAAGGAAGAGTAATTGTAGTTGTTAAAAGTAAAAAGAGTGGATAAAAGTTATTTATAAATAATCCCACTTTAGAATATTGTGGAGTAAATCAAGGGAGGTGGTTGAAATCCTCCAACCATAGGGTATTTATTGTTAGATAATCTTTCAACATTAGAATGTTGGTTAAGAAAATCTCTCTTATTTGTTGTCTTAGAACCCAAGCTAGCATAGGAGGAGGAGACTCTTTTAAAAAGAGTAAGATATGCATTAATATAATTCAAGAAGAGGGAGGTATGTAGAGGAAAGATAGAGAGAATCTCTCATTAAAGGAGAGAAAAAGAATGATAAAAAGGAAGTAAGAAAACAAGAGAAGGAGGAGATTGTATGTAAAGACAAGAAGGTATGAAGGATAAAATAAGGATTTGTGAAACCATTGGTTATTTAGTATGGAAAATTTCTCATAGTTCATTTATTAAATTGTAAGTAATATTACTTGATTAAGAAGGATGAATATTGATTATATTGGTTATGTAAACAATGGCTTTCTTTGTATAATTTTGGTTATATAGTGATAGGCCTATGTATGTGTGTGTATAGATATTTATAGAGCATAGGAAAATAATGATCAATTTATTTCATAATAAACCTATAAATATATATTATAAAACTATTGTATATTTTATCTTGTGATAAAGAGATCTAGAATCTTTGAAATGGATAAAGAAACATAAACATGGTATGATAGGGTACATGCAATCATAAGAAATTTGCATGTTTTGTATATTAAATTGATTGCTAAAGTTCATCTTTTTGTATGAGAATATGAATTAGTAATATATATACCTTGTGTATTAACCATTTATAACTTGTTTCTTGTTGTAAAATAAATTTAGAATGGTTAGATTCAATAAAGGGATTAAGACATGGCACTCTAAATCTAAGCACACAGTCCACTATTAAAACATTGGGTCAACATGAAAATGAATGCATGAAGTTTAAATAAACATATGATAAGGACTGTGATCTCATTAAATAGTCTTTATGATGAGAAAGGAAGACATAAAACCCACTAAATGTCTTAAAAATCCATAAAACCCTACTCTTGGGCCTGTAGGTGATAGAGGGCAGGCAGGGCATATAGATTTATATGTTTTGAGAAATAAATGAATGAATTAAAATATATTATGAATAGGGTTATGTTATGGAATGAAGGATAACATATTTTTAACTCATAAAACCTATTATAATCAAGGATTGGATGAAACCCTTACACCCTTGTTGACTGTCACAAGAAAAAAAGTCAAGTTAAGTTAGATTGGCAAATGGTTGGAATGTGAAGAAGGCTAGTATGGATTGGTAATGGGTTGGAAAAGTTTACTAGAACCTAGATGTACCTTACACATTTTTTTTTGATGTTTGAAACCATTCAAATCACTCCCATTTGAATTGTTTGTACTCTCAGCTCTGTATAGGCTTAGGAAAACCCTAAAACTAGGGTTTCACCCCTAAAATGAGTTTTAAAAATTAAAATTACATGAAAATTTGTGATATGGACCTTTTATATGTTAATAAACTATTGGAAGTGGTTTAAAACTTGGGGATTATGGAAAAGTATGGAAAAAGGACAATGAAAATGAGATTTAAGTGTCTGCAAGCCAAGAAAGAGTAGGCCTATCTAGAAAAGTGGTTTTTATACAAAGGAGGGGTGAAATAAATGTTTGATTCACCTATAAGGAGGTAATGGTTATCTATAAAGGTGTTTTTTTTTTGGTTATAAATTCTTTACTTTTCTTAATACAAGGAGCTTTGCATGAAAGGAGGGATAATTAGAGTAGGGGCTAAAGAAAGAAGTACAATTTTGTATGAATTAACCTCGTGAGATTTTAAAGTATGTTATATAAAGGAATAAAGGGTATATAAAAGTGTTTTTACATTCATGACTTAGATAAAATATGAGAAGTTATGTCCAAATATAGAAAATTAGGGATATAAGGAAAGGTCCACAAGCCAATAGGTAAATGAAGACTATAGAGCTTTTAATCAAGGAATGGATGATCTAAATGGGTATATATAGGTATTTTAAGATTTATGAAGTGTCTCTATAAGGTTATATTGTATTAAGAAGTTGTTTTTCATAAATAAGCATTTGAACTCATAGACAAAGTCAAGATAAGATACTTATGGGTTAACATTGATTTGTGTATCCAAGTGAGTTAGTTGAGGTTTGAGTTAAGATGGAAATAAAAAATGTGCTCATAATTATTTCAAGATCTTGTTATTGTATGGTGGCTAGTAGAAGGGAAAAGATGGTGTGTTGAGAAGTGACTAGTGGAACATTCTAGAGCTAGACACCTCTTAGTGGAAGCTATGGCAATTGAGTTTGTGCCTATGTTATGACTGGTACTTGATATTAGATTGTGGCCTCTATTACTAGCTTAGCATACTATGTAGCATCCTCAACCATATTCTATTTCACCTCTTCCTCCTATTTATTCTTACACTCTTCTTCTTCCCTCTTCTTTTTCTCCTCTTCTTCTTCTTTCTTCTTCTTATTTTCTTCCTCTTCTCTTTTCTTGTTTTCTTCCTCTTTCTTGGTACTTTATTCATCTTATTTCCCATTTTTATCTTCATCTTAATATTCCTCTTTATTCTCCCTCTCATATTATTCTTCCTTTTGATTATTTTATTATTCTTATTTCTTCCTATGTTCCTCTTATTTTTTCTTCCTCTGTTCCTATTCTTACACAACGTGGGCCTATGATTGGGATTGTGCTTGTGCATGTGCTTGTTGTCATAGGAATTCATCATGTTCCTCCTTATTTTTGGTAGCTTATTTTTCATTTTGCTTTGCCTAGCTTGTTACATCTTGTTACCACCTTTTCTCTTCTTTTTCCTTCTCCTCTTGATCTTGTTATTGTACAATAGTTATTGCTTGGGCTTGTTGGGCCATCTCTTTTACATTTTGTATATTTGCCTCTACATCCTTGGCCTTTTTTGAGGCCTTCATTTCTTTATCTTGTTGTCTTTCCTATTGGTGCTTCTTTTCTTATTTATTTCTCTTCCTCTCTTCCTTCTTATGCTTACATTTAGATGCATGGGCAACTTCTTCTCTTACATCCTATTGTTATTTAACTAATATCTACTCTATTATAGTTTCTTCAACCTTATACACCTATGGTGATGGTGGGGAGTCCTCAGGGTACACCTCTAAGCTAAGAATCAACTACTTCCATTTACCTATGGTGACTAGTCTATGTTGTGGTGGTGGTATAAAAGTTTTTAGGGTAGGTTGTGGTTCTTTCTTAGTAGTTGATCAACCAAATGTTCATTCCTCCAAAATAGGGAAGTATCTTATCTCCTACCATGTTTTGGGCATGTGCATAAGTGGTTCAAGTGGGATTTCTAGTAGGGGTGAAAAAATGACATTTGATGTGTAAGTGGGGGTATATTGAGGCTACAAGAATTCCATTTTATGTTAAAGTTTCTCCTCCTCTTCTTTAAATGTACCCACAATTATGGACAGTAGGCAAGCTAAAATTTTCACACATAATTTTTTGGGTACTTACTTCTAAATTTTCACCATCCACACCAACTTCTAGAAAAAGAACTCCTTTTCTTCTTCCATCTCATAATAGTCCCCATCCATGTTTGTTAACATGACTTGGTGGACCTCCTATGCATCAATTCTCATTTTCATGAAATTTTAAGATCCATTAATTTATGGCACATTCAAATCATCTTTCCATGATGTGCTTTATGTTGTGTGCTTTGTAAGAGGTGACATTGAATGAGGGTCTACTTTGTACTTCCCCATCTATTATTTTGAACTAGATGTTGGTTCTAAAGTTTTCACCATAGGAATGTCTATGCCCAATGATATAGATTGTAGTAGATTTATGCACCTTATTACATGTTCTTTTTATATATCCACCTCAGCCTATGTCATCTCCATTGTGATGAAAAATGGAAGTGGTTTGAATGTTGAGCATGGTAGGTGATGGATCATAATGAAAACTCCCTTCGATAGTAAAATCACATTGGCATGTTATCCAAGATACTATAGGACATTTGGTGGTACTCAAGGGTATATTGTGATGAGATCCAAACATTCCTCCCACCATGCTTTAAACTTCCCCTCATTTGTGAGGGTTCCCTATTCTTGCATCTATATGATGTTATGAAACTATTTCACTAGCTAGTAATCCATATCTCTATGGACTTTCCCCTTAAACAACTTCCACTTATGAAGAAAAGGAGGAGGATGATAAATTGATACTAGAAGGTCTACTTTAGAGTATTTTGACACTTTTTGATGTTTATGAGAAACTTTTTTACAAAATACTCAAGATATTTTAATTTTTCTCATCAGTGGATAATCTTATGTGTAATGTCCACAACTCCTTTAGGTATCTATCTGGTAGATTTAGTTTTTTGACAAAAGTGTCTAGTGATGAATTGGAATAGAATATGCATAGGTTTATCTAGGATATTATTGATGAGGATCCCTTAGTTTTGTTTCACATACTGGTTTTAGAATTTTGGTATAATAGGAGGTGTTTTGGTCTTATAGGCCAATAAGGAATCTTTATCTGTAGGCATGCCCAGAGCTTGGGCCATGGCTTGTGTGTTGATGATGACCATGACATTTGGACCTAAATAGATATCTCCTTCATTATATCATCTAAGTAATACTTGAATGATTTCACCCATGTTGCCAAAGCTTGGCATTTAGAGAAAGCACTGAACACCTATATTCTAGAATTTGTGGGGAATTGTGAGGGAAAATGGCTATGCATCATCCACAAAGTTTGACTATAAAATCTTTTGTTTAGCTTTTTGAAAGTATTGAAAGGACTCTTGATCACTATATTTTGTCTACCAAAGTGCCATATCAATGCCTTTGGCTTCCTTCTATGCTTTTGAGAGAGGTCAAATCAATGACATAATATCCATAGTGGCATGAGAAGATTTTTTATTGCTTTTGAATGATTTGTGTAATGGAATTGGTTTGGATCTTGATAGTTATAGATCTCAAAAATGTGCTAAGTATGAAATGTGACTATAGAGTTTGAAACTTAGATTTTATAGATTTTAGGCCTTTTGGCTTCCACATTGAGGCCCTACCTAGCTATCTACTCATCTTGAATTCAATGGTGGATGTGGAAAATCAATTTTTGATCTCTTCATTAAAGTAGTTAATCATTGGTGCATGTATGGAGTTATGCCATTATGCCATTATGTGTCTGTACAAGGAGTGTGAGGTACTAATGTTGACTATCCACAAATTTATGGAAGATCACATCTATCAACCCTTGGCTTTTACATTGATTTTTGGTGTATGAATGTTATCCAAAGGATATCTTGTTGATGTGACATTCCAACTTCTTTCTTAGACTTAACATTTTTTTGTTGCTCCTCATTGACTTCTCTAGATATACATGTGGAATTTATTATGCACTCTTAGCACATGTAATTCTTGGTTTATGTACTTCACAATTTTCATTATTGAGATCATATATAAATAAAAAAAACAATAAATAAACACACACAAAAAATTTAAAAAAATATGGAAATCCTACTCTACATGGTGCTACTCAGTACCAACTCAGTTTGTGGAATGAGATTAATAGCTATTGCGGTATGGATTAATATTAAAACCATTTACTCACCCTAGTAGTATGGTTTCCTATAAATCCCTTAAAAAAATCATTCCTTACTATGTTAAGTCATGTATAATGTAAGGCCCTTTCCATCTTATTTTCAATTTTCTTGGGAATGCTCTGAACTGGCTATTATACAACACTAGCTAATCTTTGTGAAATTCTTTGTCACAGGTTTCTATTGTGCCGTGCTTTCTAACTTTATTTATGCACATCCTATGTCTATGTTACTCTTTATTTGAACTCATCCATCCTATTTATTTCCAAGAGTTGATTAGTGAGAGATTTATTCTCTTCTAAGTGCATAACCATAGTGATGCATAGGTTGCATACTAGATACTCTATTAGAATGATTGCTTCCAGACCATACACCAACTAAAATGGTGTAAATCATGTAGACCTTTTATAATTTGTGACATATGCCCATACGATCATAGAAATGTGATCTTCCTCATCATCCTAATTAACATCATAGATTTTTGTAAGCATTTTCTCTAGTACCTTATTGGAAGATTTAGCCTGGCCATTTACCTGTGGATGATAGGAAATGATTTTATGATGGGAAATCATGAATTATTCAATCAAGGCCTTGAAATTATTATTGATGAAGTGCATTCCTTTGTCACTAACTAGTTTGATAGAACATCTAAACTTGGTAATAATATTTTCATATAAGAAATTTGCTACATCCTTCACACCATATCTAGGTGTGGTAGCTACTTAACCCATTTAGTAAAATAATATTTCATAGTAATGATGTATCTAGCTTTTATGTGCTAACTTGGTGGGTTGATTGGTCTAATGAAATCAATACCCCATCATTCAAATGGCTAATTTACTATTATGGGTTGTAACAACATCTCATATTTTTGAAGTGGTTTCTTTGTTCATTGGTAGACATCACAATGTTTCACAAATCTATGTGCATCCTGGAATAAATTTGGTCACCATAGTTTGCTCTGTAAGATCTTTCTTGTTATAGCCTCTTTTGTAAAATGTCCTCCTATGATTACTTGATGGGCTTCCTCTAAAAGTTGAGGGAATTCATGTTTGAGGACAACCCTACATAGGACTTCATCCTTACCCAAGTGATATATCAATCCATTAATGATAGTATACGATAATGATTTGGTCACAAATTGATTTTTATCCCACTCCTAAAAGTGTGTAAGGAAGATTCCTTACTCGAGGAAGTTAGCAATTTCTTCAAAGTTTTCAACAATCATAAAGACGTAGAAAATGTGCACATTAGGTGAATCTTATTTTAGTTATTCCAACTCTTCACCATTTAGAATTTGGCTGAGGTGTTTAGGTCCCACATTCTCTCTACCTAGTTTTACATTTATGTAGAATTGAAATTCTTGAAACAACATTAACCGACATGATATCCATCCTCCCAGCATTAGTTTGTTAACTAGGTATCACAGATTTTGATGGTTCATAAAAACTTTGAGTGGTATCACCAAAAGATAATTCCAATTTTTTTAAAGTGAAAACATAATGGCTAATGCTTCCTATTCAGTGGTTTTATAATTTTTCTCTGCATTAGATTTTTTTTGGCTAGCAATATGGATGGGATGATCCAATGCACCATCTCTAGGCTATGCAAGTATAATAAAACCAATGATGCCCAAAGAATTTACATGTATATAAAATGGCTTAGTGTAGTTAGGGAAAACAAGTATGGGTATAGTGACTAGTCACTTCTTCAGCTCAATGAAAGCTGCTTGGCTTTCAGATGTCCATAAAAACTTAGTATTATTATACAATAAGGATTACAATGGATATGATATTGTTGCATATCCTTTGATTAATTATTGGTAGTATCTTATATGCCCAAGAAAATAGCACACTTCAATGGAACTAATCGATGGTGGCATACTCAAGATTACTATGATTTTAGCTTGATCAACCAAAATGTTGTCATTACAAATAACATATCCAAGTAAAACACAAAAAGGTGTGAAAAATAAGCATTTTTTCAAATTTAAAGCTATGTATAAGGCTTGAAATCATTCCAACATCAAACATAGCTTGGATAAATGTTGTTTGGACATGGAAAATACTACCTAATCATCTAAGTATACTTCTAGAAAATCATGGATGAAATCCTTGAATGTTGTGATCACTACGTACAAGAATACTATAGGTGCATTATTTAGGCCAAATATAATTAGTTTATATGAAAAATAACCCCACTATATTTCAAATGTTGTTTTAGCTCAATCCTCCTCTATGATTGTAATTTGATGGTATCCATTGAACCCATCTATAAAAGAATATACCTCATGTCTTATAATCGACTTTAAAACTTCATCTATAAATGGTATTGAGAAGGGATCATTTATGCAGGCATCATTCAAAATATGATAGTCCTCACATACTTATATTTCTCATGTTTTATTTTGATAAGATACTATTAAGCTTACCCAATCAGATTTTTCTACTGGATAGATTATCCCTACATCCTACATTCTATCCAATTCTACCTTTACCTTTAGCTTCATATTGGGATTAAGCTTGCATGGTATTTTCTTGATTGGTCATGCGTACCCCTTCAATTCAATATGTATCTCCCCAAGAAAAGGGTAAAATCCTCATACTTATAAACATTTTGTTGGAAAAACATCCTAATAATCCATCAGAAGTTGTAGAACTTCTAAAATTTTAGTCTTTATCCAATAGTCACCAACACTTGTGAGATTTGGAACTTGTTTTTTTCTAATTTTAGCCAAATGATTTTTGAGAGGCCACTAATAAATATTTCATTCAACTTCATCAATAGATTACTTAATCTTGCTTTGTCCTTCTTGATTTGGAATTTGGATGTTGTGTAACTTTTCTTCTTCAATTAGTGTTGTATTAGTGTCCTCGAGTGGTTTTATAGGTCACTCAAGTTTGAATAAATCTTTCTTATCTAAATCAACATCAAAATTAGAATCTTCAATGCCTTCTACCTTTTCCTAGATTTAGTGACATAGCTACATCAAATTTTGTTCTTATTTCTTAGCATATTTATATTTTTGAAGTGTTGAGTTTAGATCTGAGGCTATGTTTTTCTACAAAGTTAATTTTATTGTGGTACTCAAATGTTCTATGTACCGTTGGAATACAAAGTATTTGATTCTCTATATTTTAGTATGAACTAGAGGGTTTTCATATTTAAAGACAAAAGTTTGTATGAAATCATTCTGCACTTGTGCCCAATACTTGGTCTTTCTCCTACAATCTTGGTACATGCACCATGCTACAATAGTGAAACAAGTATATAGTGGGCAATATGTACCCATAAATTTGGTACAATGCATTCCTCATTCCAAGATTCAACAAATTTATGTATATGTATTTTTGGGCACTCTCCTTATTTAAAGAATGGATAGTTAATGTAGATGATCTATGGAAGCTGAAACATGCTTAATATGAGCTTGTAAGCATCATCCCACTCTAGTTGATTGTTACAGTGCATTTCCCACCATGTCATATCAACTCCATTCAAGGCATAGTTTAGAGTTCTAACCCACTAATTGATGGTCATAATGTGTACTTATAGATGCTCAATGAATTCATGAATGTCTTCCATTATAGGCAATTGATCTCTTAGTTGTTCAGAAGTAGATTTCATATATAAAGTTGATGATCACATGTAGGATTACATATAACCAACAAAGGAAGGCACTTTACCCTGAGAGGTAGTTTCATCTATTAGTGGTGAATGTATTCCATTATAGGCAATTGATGCTCCTATGTAAAAACCATCCTAATGGGTTAGAGTTTATGGTCATTGTAATCCTAATTAAGGAGGTGAGTATATGAATCACCACTAATAGATGAAACTACCTCTCAGGGTAAAGTGCCTTCCTTTCTTGGTTATGTGTAATCCTACATGTGATCATCAACTTTATATATGAAATCTACTTCTGAACAACTAAGAGATTTTACAATCAGGGAGGCATAGTCATCAATAAAAAACTGATTTATAATTAGATGCATAACCACTAGTTTAGATCTCCATTGTTTTTATGCGTTCAATTATTTGGTAAGTAATGGTTGTACTTGAGGCTTGGCCTATTGGTATAGAAAGTTACATTGTGATGTGCATGGAACATTCAGATTCTCCTCTATATTGACCTTCATCCATCTAGTTTCTTGTGGAACACATGGAGAGTTTGGTTCAATATAAATTATGTACAACTTATGCAATCTATTGAGAGGAATGGCCATAACCTTATCCCCTTGATGTGCCTCAAGATGGTTATGTACTGTGTTGATAGTCATTTGACCATAATAAAACCATTTTTTCCTATTAATATAAGGTAGTAAATTTCTACAATTTTCATATCTATGACCTCAAAATCTCCTCATAAAGACAAGTCTATGAATTTGATCTCAACATCCTTCAATCTTCTAATAGGCTCAACTTTTTTATAGTCAAACAAGCTCAAAATTACTAGGTTATAGCTAATATATGGTCATCTAATCGCTTCCCACATGGATCTAGGAATATTATTTAATATGCTACCAAAATCAAATATAGCATTTAGGATCTTGTATATAGCAACCTTAATATCAATCCATGCATAACATCCCATGGTTTCTTCATGTTCACATACCAAACTAATTTTTCTATCTTTTGTTTACTTCTCTACACACATTCCAAAATATTATGCAATAGATTAATAATGTTTTATAATATGTATTCATCATGTAGAGTACTCAAAAGTTTCAATAGGTCCATGAGCATAGTGACAACTCCATCTTATCGTATGACATGCACAATTTGGCCATATATCTATGCGTCGATCACTACAACATTACCATTAGTACTTTCCTACTATTGAATATTTTTAAATAACTACACAACTTTAATCATCAAAATATTTTATATGATTGGATATAGGTATTTATATTGTTTAAATTTTTTGATTCCCTAATCCTGAGGCATTTCAAGTGGAGGTAGTCCTTTTTCTACATGTTGTTACTATGTCACAATATTCAAAAATGTATTTTCTTTAGGTTTTACACTTACCATATTTACATTCTAAATATATTTATCTTTCCTTTGCTTGTCTAAAATAGGGCCATCATCTATATCATGTCGCTAAAAAACTCTTTAGTATGCATAATATGATTGCCTATGTGGGTTTATTGGGGAATTTATTTGGACATGATTATATTCTCTACATAGTTATAATTGTAGGGGAGGTCACTGATAGTTGTTTCCTCTCGCTCCTTAGTATCCTCCTCTATAACCACCTCAGCCTACTCCCCTATTTGACTGATATCCCTCTAATATCCTCCTTGTGGCTACATAGATTTCTAATGCTAGTACTGTTGATTATTATATCCCATATTGAATTACTTTTGTGTAGCTGGAGGGGTCTAATTTTATTGTTGTGGCTATCTTATGGGTGAACTCCAAGATGCTAGATACTGATATTAAGGTAAAAAAGGTGTCCAAATCAACAAAGAATGGGTCCAACTAGCCAAACCATGAGGCTAGTACCATGGTAAACTTAGAATCCATTATGGACATGTTTGGGTCGTATAATTCTTATCAACCTCTAGGCCTAGAATTATTTTCTTCACTGAGGATATTTTTTTCACTATGATGGCCAACATATTTTTGTAGATTCCCTCTTTAAGTTCCTATAGAGCTCTAAAATTATTCTCATCATGGGTAGTTGATTTACAAAAAATATAGTATAGATTATAAGGATTTTCTATATATTTTTGTAGTAGATGGCATTGTGTCGTGGCATGACCTACTACTCGACAAACTTTTCAAACTTCCATATTTACTTTAGGATAATCATTTTAATGGTATCCTTCTTTTTTGCAATCTTTACACTACAAGTTAAATTTAGTCTTTTCTATTTTGTGATATTGCTCCATCTTTTTCATGAAAGCTTGCAATGTATTGTAAAATTTGGAGTTAGATATAGGAGTTTTTCCATAGTCTTTGATTTGTTTAATATGCAATACAGTAGATATAACATCTAATTTTATCTCATATGACATTTACATAGTGGAAAACCAAATCCTACCTCATAATCCTTCAAAAAACCATGTTTATTTGTCTTTATCTATTAAAGTGAACTCTAATTTTTTAATTACATCTAAAAATCTATGATCATAATCATAGATTGACTCTCCATATTTTTTCCTTATTTCTTTCAAATCTTGTATTATCTAGCTAGTGTATTTCTTAATTTTTAATTCTACAATCAACCATTTTTGCACATCTTGTAGACTTGATTATTACATATCTCTTTTGTATAAGAATTAGAGTGCTCTCCCAACTAGAGCCCTTACTAATTTACACTTTTGTAAAATCTCATCAGTAATATCTTTAACTTGCCACTTCATTTTTCAAGTCAACAAATATTGTTCAGGGTCTATAGACCCATCATAAATGGTCAAATTCAAGAATCATCCCACTTGATTCATCATAGTAACTAGTATATATGGAATCTTATATATAGCTATTAGTTGAATTGATTGTGTCCTGAGTGTTCCTACCTACATACTACTATGTGCACTAGAGGAATTTTTATGTGCACTTTGCTTATCTTTACTTTCTTCTTGTTATTGTTCAAATTCACCTAAGCTTATATACTTTAAAGCCTTTATTATTTAATTTGTTTCTATTTCCATTCACCAATGGTCCATGTTCTCTAAAAATTATTTTTCCCAACTCTTCTTCTCTTGCTCAGTTGGCTAAAAAATTCTACTAGGATATATAGGATTGGGCTATAGGGACATATACACTTCTAATGAATAATCCTTCCCAGTGACTTATTTTTCTACTACACTTGATCTTATGATTAGCCTATGAATAAGTTATGTTTATCTTTGTAATTTTTCTTCTTATACCAATACCATTTCTTGTAGCTATGCACTACTTCTATCCTCTATCTACTCTACTCCTAGACTTCTCTCAACTTCCTCTTCACACATCTCTTCTTCTACTCGCTCTTCATCTTATTGTTCTTTCTAACCAGAATCTAAAATCATTCTCTTTATTATAAGTTCACTCATCATCTCACTCACTACGTTTTCACACTCAATTATCATCTCCTCTTATACTATTCTTACTTTTATTCATAGCTATTGGGCTATTCATCTATTTATTCCAACTAATTTTTTATCACAATTCTCTTTCTAAATCTAGAGTCTTCTTCTAACTCTTCTTCCATAGAATCTCTATTCTATGTTCAATATCAAGCTCTAGTCACTCATCTATCCATTATTTACCCTCATATTCATGCATCCCCATATGCCCAAGGTGACTAATCCATACTAACTGGAGTAGGCACCATGGTCTTTTCCACCACCAACATCTTTAATAGGAGAGGTAGTCAATATAGAAAATTTCCCCTAATTCCTCAGACAAAGTGGTCCTACATAGATTTAAATTCTATATATACTTGTACTAAAGAATTTGTAATGTATCCATATATAGTGGTGGGAATCTAGTAGTCTATCACTCTTATTCAAACAGTTTCTAGTTTCACTAATTGGTCTATCTTTTCTTTGGTCCAAGTAATGGTTTATTATTCTTTGGGATGGAAGCAATAGTACTCAAGTCTTCTCAACCAATTATCTATCAACTCAATTAGCTCATACTAGAAAATTTCATATATTTCACTGTATATATGTTGTTGAATGATTTTACTCATAGTGAGGCCTATCTTTTTGGATTCTTCTTCTATGAAGTACCATATTTTTTGGTCTAACCAAGTTTCAATATCTTGTTTTCCTAGTAACCATATTAACATAGTTATCCCTAGAAGGAGAATTTCCACACTCACTACACCATTGTTAGCAAAGGTTCCTAGTTTAATATAATATGTTAAGGATGAGGATATCTAAGTTATACTAGTTTACACAGGAAAGAGTAATGAATTCATAGTTAATAGAAGCATAACAAAGATTAATGATGTACACTCATAAGGAAGAAGATTAACCAAAGAGTTCTTTAGATGCATAAAACATTCAAATTAATTTTAAGATATATTAAAATTTATCATTAAACATGATAACACAAAACAAGGATAAACATAAGAGATTTGATAGGTAACCATGAACTAGTTATCATATATTGATCTCATTAAAGGGGTCATCAATTTCTTCATACAAGCATACGTATTTATAGTCATTCTAATTCCTGACTCTTTATATTATAGTCTATACAATGGTGCAAAAATGAGGGGACTATTCATTTTCTATCCTTTCACAAGCTGATATATATATATATATATATATATATATATATATATATATATATATATATATATATATATATATATATATATATATATATATATAAAGTCTTACTTATCTGATTTTATTCTCCCAACAAAGTGTAAGTGATACTAAAATGATAGTGGTCTTTAATTCCTTGAATGTGCTTGATATTGGAAATCTCTAAAATATAAGCTTAGGGTAGATGTAAATGGTATTATGTAAAAGTAAGGGATAATAGGGATTAATAACCTCAATTTTGCTCAACTTATTTCATGTTTGAATAGGTATTATTGATGAGGGGTTTAACCATACCAATATCATAATGAGGCAGCCTCTAACATTTTAAGATGTTAATAGAGATGAACACTCCATGGCATGAGTTATAGGTATGTAGTCTTAACAACCTATTGATGGAATAGCTGGTAGGGAATGTAGGTTGTTAACAATTTTTTTTGGATGAAGGTGTGATCTCTTAAAAAGGAAGTGAGAATATATATGAGTTAAATGGATGGTTGGTTTCTAATCTAAAGTGGGTAGGTCTCAAAACAAACTCAAAAAAATGAGGGAAGGGTAAGGAAAAAAGGAGAGCTATATGGTCTTTAGGAATCACTTCCCTGGCTAGTTCTTAAGAGGACAAGTTACTTTCAAAACCTATGCCTATTTATAGAAGCTATTAGACATACATAGTTAGACATTTATGAAAATTCTAAGGGGATATTGATATAGGAACTCATGGGCCTTAGTCAAAAGGTTTCTCCTTTTAGGGTAGATGATTCACACTTTTAATCAAAAGATTATGGCTCACGCTTAGTGAGGTATCTGTGGCAACTATTGCACACACACATAATACTATATCAAAAGAAAGCACTTCTACACACACATAATTATGAATCAATCAAATTAACTATTCTAACCAATATAATTTATCAATCATTCAATAGTTATTACACATTTAAGATTGATATATTAATCAAGACAATCAAGAACCCATTCAAAAATTTTGTACACTAAGGATTATTAAATCATATAACCAAATAATATAATCTAATTACACAAATAGTGGAAAGAAAATACACAAACACATGAGTGGACAACCAAAATTGCTTCGCTCTTGTATATTGAAAAATTAATTTACAAATCAAAACTATACATTACAATTATTTAAATAGAATTGGGGAAGGGGTCACCTTATCCTCCAAGTTCATGAAAAATTAATTACATGTGATAGTTAGAATTTAAGTTCTAACTATAGTCAAAACCATACATAGTTTACTTATAGTTGTCAATTAGTCTAAGTTAGCCTTTACAAAAACCATGCAACATGTGCATGTGTATAAATAAAAAGGAAAATTTATAATTATAACTTGAACTACAAGAAAACTAGAAATATATATGTACCATTACAAAATGTCCATGAACAAAATCATAGAATTTCAAGGCTATATTATTTGAATAGCTGTATGGACCTTGGTTGGTGTTCTGGCCAGGGTAGTCAATATGGAGAGTGCTGATGTTGATGTGGCACTATAATTATCAACTTGAGCTTCCTTATTCTTTTCTTTAATATATAGGTAAAAATTGTGAGAGGAATCATGTTACTGTCAGATGATGTCTAAGTCTAGTAAAGGTGGCTTGTGTATCCCATTGACTTGACCTAGGAGTTTTGCATGTTTCTATTTTGGTTGATTAGAATTTTATCTTGAATATTTCCACTTTAATGACCTTCTTAGTGAAGCTCAATTCAACCTATATATCCTCTAATGGTAGCCCCTATAGACTTTGCTTAAAGTTCTCCATGGCCTCTTATATGAGTTGATCAAAATTGAACTTATTGATCAATTTCCCTATAACATCCTTGACTTTGGATAATTTCAAATCATTCAAAATTTGAAGAATGAGAACCTCATGCTATTTATATTTTGGGATTAAATTCCCAACTATTATCAACCATTCTCAAGATTCTTTTATCCTTATGACTACTAGGTTGAGGGCATTAGATGCCTTTAGTGGTGTCATGAGGTCTAAGTGGCTATAAGACTTATTACCTATGTATCTAATTAACATATTCAATTTATTAATATCAATCTTCAAAGAATTAAATATTTCATTAGTCTTATTAATATGTTAGGATAATTCAGATTGCATAAATTCCAATGATTCCAATGAATTATAACATTTAGAGGATGCATCTTAAACCTCACAATGCCTACTAGTATATGTATAGTCTTGGCTTCTTCTTCCAATTATTTTAGATCAAACCCCAACTCTTATCTAGCCATTTTGGTACACTCATGGATTTAAACCATGGTATCCTTTTATGCTTTAACTAGATCTTTAAAGTCTTCAACATAGGGGGATTGTCATAGCTACCTATTATATCTCTTAGTAAGGGAAAATTCCATTTGTCTCTCCTTAAGAATGAATTCCTTGCCTTTGTCATCTTCTAGATTCCTCTTCTTCACTCTATGAATGATTTCAAATGGTTTTTAGAATAAGGTTTTGATAGAAGGGAGCTCAGTGATTTTTAAACTGGGCATATGTGAGGTCTAAGTCCTTAAATCCATGACCTAGGGAGGAATTGTCAACTGATTGACATCTATTTCTCTTGATGTTGTAACTGCAACCTCTTATTCAACCTCCTCAACTACTTGTTGATTCTTACATGCATTAATAAGGGTGTCAAGAAAGAAGGGATAGATAGCTTTAGACCAATCCACTCCTCTAAATTGAGGGAGTAGATGGACTATGACTATTTGTGGATTGGCCATTTTGCCTTTTCCTAAAATTTTCATAATAGTTTCCTTAGATGGAATGGTTGATGGTATGGGAAGGGTGATTTTGGTGGATTAAACATGAAGTTAGATGTTGGCCATGGCTATCTCCATCTTCCTAGATGCCTTCTTCTTTTCTAATGATCCAATAATGGCAGTACCATAAGGAATGCTAGAGGTATCCATGATGGAAGTGGATGGAATGGAGGTGAAAAGTGGATTAGTGGATGTGTTAAAATAATAGTAAAATAAACAACCTTTGGGGTGAGCAAGGGGAAATGTATGAAAGAAGTAGTAGAAAATGGATCAATGAAGGTGAAAGTGGGAATATAAGTCGGTTATCAACATAGAAGGAAAAGATACAATACCAAACATAGGAACATAAGTAGAAGACAAAGAAGTGGTCTCAAAAACCTAGGTACATGGGCTATCTTCCTTAGCTAGCTCTTTACCCTTGTTATCCTTAAGGATCAATTCCTTATCCTTTTCCAATTTGGTTTCTTCATAAGAATCCTCTTAATCTTCTTCCAAATTAACTACCTCTCCTTCTACCACCTATGCTTGTTGGGGCACTATAGGCAATCCTTGAGATTGTTCAACCATATGACTACCTATAGGAGTCTTGAGATTCCTTATATAGATAATGGTGGTCTTTAGCTATGTGGAGGAACATTGCTAGCCTAGAGAAGTTGTTTCATATGTTGTTATCCATATAAATGTATAATCTTGTGATTAAGGAATAACTATAGGTATTTTTACTATGCTAGCAATTGGTTATTCCTGTGTTTGTTCTTCCTCATCAGAATCCAAATTAATGGGCTCTCCTGCTTGTATTCCCCTTGGGTCAAGTTCAATTACCCTAGGTTCCTACTTCATAACCTTTAACTTTAGAGGGAGTCCTTGTAATGAGGAGCCTCCTTGGTCCTTTAGTTACTCTAATGTTTGGCCCCTTTAGAATTTTGATTGTGTTTACCCTTTAAAGAGTGACTTTTTACTATCCAATTGCCTCACAGAGATTTCAGGATCTTGTTGGATCATCCTCAAATGATCCTCCTTCAATCTATTGATTATTCTCCTCTCCAAAACTTGCTCATCATTGTATAAATTTAGGAACAATAAGTCATAAGGATAATGCATGAGGTTATAATGGATATATAATCCTTGAATATGCTTTTAAATGTCTCCATGTGAATCCCAATCCCTATGTGAATGTGTGGGGAAGTGATAACTTTTCCTCTTGCTTCCAACTTATCCATATTTTTTTCTCATTTTATATACCATTTGACCAATAACATGTGTTGGCCAAATAATGAGGCTTTCTTCATCCTTGATAGATCTTCTTCTATGCTTTACCACAATTTAAAAGTAATTTATTTCTTATCTAACTTATCAAAGTTTATTCAGTAGTGCCATACCTATCCATAATCCCATCCTAAAGTTGTTTATGGGAGTAGGACCCTTTATATTCCTTCCCTTTGAATGTGGTGGTCTTATTGGGGAGCATCCATGAAGACAACACCTTCTCTATTATAATCTCTTGATTCCACTAGAATAGCCTATATTTGTTGAAGTAAGAGTCTAGTATTGGCAATGATAAATACATTTGGAAGTCAGATCCCATGTTGCACACTATAACCATGTGATTATAAATATGATTTAGGAAATCATCTTCCATGACTTTTCCTGCAGTGAACTAGTCACACAAGAGGTCGATGCCTAGTAGTAGCAAAATGCAATCCTTGAATTTTTAGGGCTAGTAAATCCTTAATGAAAATAAATTTCATGGGAGAGAGATTTATATCCAACGAGAATACATCCATATATTCAAAAATGTCCCATAATTCTAAATAATTCATGTACCTATTATCTAATATAGTGATGTTGAATGCTATATCCATAAACTCTATTGAATCCTTGATTGAGTATAGTGATGGTGGAACTGCTCCCCTGAATGGCCTAAATGAAGATACCATTGTTATTTACATGAAATTTGGATGTGATTATAGTTATGTTTTATGTGTTATACATGTTCTAAGAATAATCTGGCTTCCACTAGTCATTATTTTTTCATGTAGTATTCTCATAGGTAGTAGCTATGGATTTTGGTCATGTAGGATAACAATATAATTTGAGTAAAAGTTTATTTGTAAGAAATGAAGGCTTCAATGTTTGAATTTTATGTATATATATTTATCATTGAATACTATTTCATGTGATATAAATACCCAACATTCACCTATTTTGTAATTTTTTCATAGTTCAAAATTTGTTAGTTCTAGTTGGTAGGTTAATTTAGCATACTATTACGAAGTATTTTAGATTTACTTGGATAAGTATAATAGGTATTTTGGAATTAAATAATAAGGTATTTAGGATTTGTGTTAGGACCAATCTTTACAAAATACCCACAATAAAAATCCCAAAGACTTAATTCCCATTAGACAAAAAGTCCAAACAAAAAGTCTAAAGCATATGTATAAATATCTTAGGATCCATTAGACAAAATGTTTATGGTAAAAAATATTGAAAGACAAAAATTTTGTTAGATAAAATGTTTGAACAATTTTTTTGAAGACCTAAAGCTTTCAATAAAGATAAGTCATTTTCAAGATAATTGTTTCTAACAAAATTTATGACACAAAACCCTGAAGACCAAATTTATTTAGAACAAAAGTTTTAAAGACTAAAAAGTCCAAATGAATAACAATCATAAATGAAAAAGTCTAGATAAATGAGTTCTGAATAAGTTTTTCAACAAAATACTTGACAAAAAAACCTTGAAAACCAAACTTATCAGATAAAATGTTTGAACAAAATTCCTGAACAAAAGGTCTAATGGATAAATCTATGAATAAAATAAGTCTTGAAAACCTACATAGTTCAAAAAAATCAAAAAAAGTCATTAATAGAGCTATCTCATGAAATGCACAATACCAAGCTAAAGTGCTAAATTCCTCTAAGTATAAATACTAAGAATCAAATTACCCAAAAATTTGACCTAAAATATATAAGAATGGCTCAACCAACAAGGCCAAAATATAAAAAAAGTGGGTCCCTATCTCATAAATAAGATAACGGGGATGTTGGGTACAATAAATGGTAACTTATAGGTTGAATACTCCTGAGTAGTTTAGAACCCAAAAATAGGGTTAGTAACCTCAAATTAAACATGAACCATGTCACAAAAACATACTAAAATTAGTAATATGAAAGGGAATCTTAAGTAGATTCAAATAAAATACTTACCTTCTTATCCTTTTATCTATGTGTGCTAAATGTGAGGTTCATTTAACCCCTTTTGTGATGAGTTTTCCAAAGGCTTGATGGAGTTTTAGGTTTCATTCTAGTTTTTGTTAAGGATCATTAAAACAAGGGAAGCTCAAGCATTGTTCTACTAGTAACCAAGTGTTTATATCCTTGATAAAGATACCTTGGGCTCCTTATCTTCCTCTTACTTTAATTTCTTGATCATGATGCATGGTACATTGACCTTATTTCATCATATGAGCCTTTTGATTTTTTTAGATATTATTTTGGCTTGATTGATCTTTTGAACTCATTGGTTCATTTATTATTTTCTTTTTCTTTTTTTTGAATGGGAAGAGGATATATGGAATGCTAGTGAATTGGTATGGTTATAAAACAAATCATTACCAGAACATCCCTTCCAGCTACATCTCTACTTAGAATTATCACTTCTAAAAAGTATTTAAAATAATAAGTGTTCATGATCTAATGAATAAGAAAAATATATAAATTTATGTGAATTAATTGAGAAAAACTTCCACATACCTATTAAAAGTATTTAAATGTGACACAATATAGAATGGCTCATGATAACCTACCTTCATCCTAAAGACTCTAAACACATAAATATACTCAATTTATGAACAGGTCCCAAGTTACAACTATTTTTCAATTTTACCATATTTTATAGTTCTATTTAAGTATAAATTAGTTGGTTTATATTTTACCTTGGTTACATTAGAGTAAAATATAATTCAGATTATCACAAGAAAGTACAAAACAATTAATCTAGAAAACAATAAAACTAATCTAAGAAAATAGGAAATCCTAATCTAGAAAGTAATAAAACTAATATAATAAAGCAAGAAATCTAATCTATAAAATAGGAAATATATCCTAACCCTACCACTACTATGCCTTTTCATTAGTTGATGATACCTTTAGATGGCACAACCATGAAGTAATACTTTAAAAACTGCCTATTGATTAGATAAGTGAGTTCATTGCCTTGAAATTCCTTTAGACATAATGCATTATTGCCCAAGATATCTAAAATATAATATGGTCCAATCTATGGTGGGTAAAATTTATCATGTTGTCATTTATTTTCATGGGTTTTATCCCAAAGAAGCCCCAGATATGAGATCCTAAATTCTTTGACTTTTGCTCTATTATCAAACCACCTCTTGACTATCTATATCCTAGTGCTTGATAAAGGTGTGTAAAGCTTCAGTCCTTGAATATTACATTTCTATTATGTCCAATAGTTGAGACTCTACTTTATCCCTAGATTCCATGTAATTCTATATGAATTGATAAGTCAATAGATTCAACATGATTGGAAATAGTGCCTTACATCCGTACACAAATAGATAGGGTGAAGCTTTAAGGGCTTACTTGTATCTTGTTTGGTCTGCATAAAGATAATACTTCAATAGATTATGCCAGTCCCTAGGCTTATCCCTAGATGATTTTTTAATTTCATCTATCAGGTTATTATTCATTGGTTCTTATAAAAATATGCCCTAATAATGATCTAGTTATCATGTGCCCACTTAGTAAATTTTGATGATATGAAAGCTGGTCTATTTTCACAAAATAGAGAAATGGGGGTACCAAATCTAGTTGTGATGTGTTATTCCAAGAAGTGAATCACATCTTGAGCTCTATAGTTATTTGTGGATATGGCTTTAGTCCATCTAGTGTAATATTCTATAGTAGTGAGTATGAATTTATGGCCTACTGAGGAATTTGGGTTAATGAAACCAATGAAGTCTAAAACCCATTGGGTAAATGGATTTACTTCAACAATTGGCCATAAGGGCATTACTATGTGTAATTCCCTCTTATATAAAGATTGGAATTCATGGCATGTTATTACATGAGCATGAGCATCCTTTAAAATTGTTGGTCAATAGTATCCCATTATTAAGATCTTGTGGGCTATGGTATTCCTAGAGGGATGACCACTACCTATCTTATAATGCAAGTTTTCCATAATCTCTTTAGCTTCCTCTGTAGACACACATCTGAGATAAATGCTTTCATAGTTTCTTCTATAGAGTACTCCTTTCTTGATCATGTAATGGGTTACTTTATGAATCAAATATCTTCTTCATTCTCTATTGAGTTTTGGGGAATAAGTAATTGTAAGTAAGTATTATATTATATTAGTATATCATTCTCTTTTAGATACATGAGATTCACATACCTATTCAATAGTGATATGTGGGTTAGGTTTAGTCATGAGTTTAATGATGCCTTGACCCCAAAAAATCTTTGAAATCTTGATTTATATATCAAACTCCTATAGCTTTACAATCCACTTGCCCTAATTTTCTCCTATTTTATTGTATACTAAGGTGAGCTTGATAGTAGGATCAAGAACAATGGCAATGGAATTATTCCTCAGGATGTAGTGTCAAAATTTCTTCACTACTTTGACAAGAGTAAAGATTTACTTTTTAGTCATGGAGTACCTGAGTTATACATCTTTTAGATTTGTGCTCATAAACACAATTAAATTCTCAATCTCATCTTTCTTATGTGTTATAACTACAATAATTATATGTTTTTAAGTGAATGAGTACAAGTAGAAATACTTCATAAAATCTATATTGATTATTATTGGGGCCTATGATATTACATCTTTAATGTCTTGAAAATAATTTTAGGCTTCATCTATCCATTCTATTTTTGCATCCTACTTGATAATGGTGTTTATAGGTCTAACAATCTCTACAAATCCCAAGATAAACTTCAATACAAAGTTAATCTTCTAAAATAATGATATGAGCTCCTTTTTACTATTTAGTGGTGTAATCATGGAAATTATTTGAATCCTATTTGGATCAATGATGATCTTGTCTTTGGTAATTATATGTCCTAATAGCTTGCCTTCAATCACTCCAAATATACTTTTCTTTGGATTTTGTGAGATACCAAACCTTCTACATCTCTTAAAGATTTACTGGAGGTGGCATATGTGGTCATTCCTATTCTTTAATAACATAATAAGATCATCCAAGTAGATGAATATGAATTTTCCCATTAATTATTTGAATGTATGATCCATGGCACAATGAAAGGTAGTTCATGTATTTATTAGGCCAAATGACATCCTCCAATATGCATAAGTTACCCAATTTATTGTAAATACATTCTTGATCCTATCCTTGGATTATACCAATACCTAATTATATCCATAAAATCCATCCAAGAAGGACATCATTTCAGAACCACTTACTATCTATATCACTTCATCCAAAGAAGGAAATGGATAGTTGTATTTTTTAGAAGTCTTGTTGAAGTTCTTAAAATTCACACATTATCTTATCTCACCATTCTTCTTTCTAACTGGGACCAAATTGGCCACCCATGTAGAATGTCTGATTGGAAATATTATTCTTGCACTTAGTAACTTCTCCACTTCTCTTTGAATGAGAGTCTCTAGAATAGGATTAATTGGTCTCTACCTCTATCTGGCTTATGATCTAGTTTTAAATGAATTATATGAATCATGACCTAAGGGTCATAAACCTTCAAACATTCATATGTCCAAGTAATGACATCTCTATATCAAGTTATTAAAACTTTCACATATTGTATTTATTCTAATGTATAGCTAAGACCAATGTTGATGTATCATGGGATATGTTAATCTCTTAGATTTTCCCTTTTGAAGTTAGATTCATTGACCTTAGGCTATTGAAACTACTGATCATTAAGGTCTATGTCAAATGGTCTTTCTAAGGAGATTAACCCAGCTAGAATCCAATTCTATTTAAGCTAGATAATACCTTCATTATGTGATTTCTCTTGACAAAGGTGATTAACATCCTTGTCATGGATGATTTGGGACTCAAATTCCCCTAAAATAGTTAGAAATTGAATAATATATTGATCATCATCAAAGACTTGGAAATTTTATATATTATTAGGAATAGAGGGGCAAGGCACTAATTTAATAGATAATATTTTTACCTTGGATTCTTGGAGAGGCTCAAAATTAGCCACAATAGAAGGTAGTGAATCTAAAACTTGATTTCATTCTCTAGGAATGGCTACTATGTTTAAACCTTCAAAGTTATCAATCAAGTCCCATGCTCTATGTTTGTACCTTCTAAAATAAGATAGATTGCACTAATATTTATTTCTAACCTGGTTGACCACCAGTTTTGAATCACCAAATATTAATATCTACTTCACATTATTCTTGAGTTTAAATTGTAATCCTAGAATTAAAGCCTCATACTCAACCCTTTATTAGTGCATGGGAATTTCAATCTATAAGATTCCAAAATTTTCTTCCCTATGGATCAACTAATTTGATTCCTACACTTGATCCTTGCTTAGATCTAGTAGCATCAAAGTGTAAAGTCCATAGCTTATTATAACCTTTAGGTTATTGTTTTTATACTTGATGCTACTTAGTGAAAGTATAAATACCAAGGTTAAGAGACTCGTACTTTACCTCTTCATTCTTTATATTTTACTCTATAATGGGATATTTTATCCTCAATTCCCTATCAATCCTAATTTGATTTGCAATGCCTCTCTATGGTATCTAGATGGGGGATAAGTCTATATAAAGACATACATTAATATTTTTGGACTAGTTCCTACTCAAAAACATTTTATAGCCTTCAGGTATGTCTAGTATGAGGATACCAATATTCATCTAGACTCATGGTTCAAATGCTACTTGAATACGTATGTTGGTCAATTCTCCAACTACTGGTACCACTATTTATCTAGTTGTGAAACCATTCTCTTTGAATGGATTGGATTTAAAACAATATTATAATATATGGAAGTAGGCATAATAGTTTCAAAGGATATAGAATCAACTAAATAATTATGAATATTCTTATCAAATGCTCTAATAATCAATAAGAAAGGTGGAACTTTTGGATTTCTCTTATAGATGACATTGGTTTCAGTAACTTTTGCTTTATATATAGATTATTTAGTTATTTCCATAGGGTTATTTCCAATAATATAATTCCATAATAGCTCCTTATGTTTAGCTTTCTAAGATAACTCATGAAGAGTTATATTTACCTTGATCTTTTTCATATCTTTAATGATGTTGTATCCTCCTTTGCTTGGTTGCTTTTTATTTTGAGGTTGACCATTTCCTCTTGGGGGAGGTGGATTGTTGTTAGCTTTAAGATTGGGTAGAATTGTTGTCTTATATAGAGGAGTAGATGTTGTAAATGGTTGCTGAATCCTTAGATTATACCCACCTCTCTGGAATTACTAAAAAGTGTGAACCTCATCAGCTTTATCTTTTGGTAGGTTGTCATATTCACTAAGAAAGGGAAAATTATAAGTCTCAAAGAATATATAATTGATTAAATATCCAAGATTTTTTTGGATTATGCATCTAGTCCTATCTCACCACTTCTCTTTGAAATATTTTGAACACTGCATCAAATCCAATAGAATTAAGCTCACTATGTTGAGAAGTCTAATGAATTCTGTACCAATTGGGTAGAGTTATCTTTGTGAGTTTGTTAGGCTAATCCATATTTTTTTAGGCCTTTTGAATGGTTTATTTTATGTTTTTAATCTATAATTATGATTTCTATGTGGGGCATTATCATTACCCATATTTATTTATGTACCAAGAAAGTCATTACTTAGATTTTGAACCATCTTCTGAATAAAATCAAGCTCTACCTTTGTAGAGTTAGTTCCTTGTAGATTAGTAGTATAAGATGTGGCCAATTATTTTAATCACTACTTTATGCATGATTATTTAAAAATCTATAATTTGGCTATGTTATTTGTGTCAATAGAGACATCGTGTAGAGTTGAATCTGATTGAACACATGAACATTTTTATTTGTGTGTGGATTTAGATTCAATGATGGGAAGCCATTATTGAAGTTTAGTATGTTAGGCACATAAGGATTAAGTGACCTATTGATGTTGATTGCCTCTTCATATTCTAATGCAAATTTGTTGGTATCAACTACTCTTCTCAATATCATGGTAGTGATTGGGTCTAGGACATTCTTGTATATCTCTAATGCTAATGAATATTTTGGTTTGTACATTAAGCTTAACCACATATATATATATATATTTTACAACCTTGTATTGAAAGCTTAGATTGGTTTATTAGGATCACTATTCATGCTGGTGAAATACTGATATATCAAACTAGGACTTGTGACCTATCTAAATTGTGTAAAAAAAGCTGCTTGACATGCATCCCAAGAAGTGATGGAATTTTTTGGTAGATTAAAATACCAATCATAAACATCATCCATTAGTGTAAAATTTAACAACCTACATGAAAAATATTCATTGATAACATTCATTAATCTCAAATCAGCATTAAAATATTTAAAATATTCCTTTGTTATCCTTGTTCTTGAAGGAGAAAAGGATGGTAGGTAATTTTTAAAATATTTGGGTAAATCATGAATGTTTCCTAGGATGGTAATAATAGATCCAGTTAACTAGGGTGGTTGAGCCATTAAATTATTAATAGGTGAAGGGTTCCTTACTAGAAAAGAATTCCTAGGTATGTTAGAGATAGTTTGTACAATTCTAGGTCTCATATGATTTGGCAAGGGTGATAATGGAAGACCAACTTGGGGATTAGATATAGTCACTCTCCTAGGTGACTCTAGTGTAAATCTATGTAGAAACCAACCTTTTGTATAAGAGGTACTAACCCTTTTTCTATCACTATAAAGAGTGTGTTAATGAGGGTTTTAACCACACTAATATCATAATGAGGTAGCCTCTAACATTTTAGGATCTCAATAGAGATGAAATACACTTCAAGGCACAAATTATAGATATGCAATCTTAACAACTTATTGATGGAATAGATAGTAAGGCATGCAAGTTACTGACAAGGTTTTTTGGATAGAGGTGTGTTATCTTAAAAAGGAAGTGAGAATCTATATGAGTTGGATGAATGTTTGGTTGCTAATCTAAGTGGGTAGGTCTCAAAAGAAACTCAAAAATGGAGGGAAGGGTAAGGTAGAAAAGAGAGCTTTGTGGTCTTCATAAATCACTTCCCTAGCTAGTTCCTAAGTGGACAAATTGGCTTTAAGACCTATGCCTATTGCTATAAGCTATTACACACACAATTAGACATAGATAAGAAGTCTAAGGGGATACTAATATAGGAAACTCATGTAACTCAATCAAAATGTTGCTCCTTTTAGGGTAGTTGTTGCACATTCTTAATCAGGAGATTATGCCTCAGGATTAGAGAGGAAACTAAGGTAGTTGTTACACATACACATAATACTATATCAAGATAAAGAACTTATACACACTCAAAATTATGAATCAATCAACTTAACTATCCTAACCAATATAATTTACCAATCATTCAATAGTTGTTATACACTTAAGACTAATATACCAATCAAGACAATCAATAGCCCATTCATAACTTTTGCACACTAAGGATTATTGAATATTATAACCAAATAAATATAATCTAATTATATAAATAATGGAAATATAATACACAAACACATGAGTGGACAACCAAAATTTATTTACTCTTGTATATTAAAAAATTCTTTGATGAATCTAAATTATGGATTATAATTATTTAAATAGACTTGGGGAAGGGGTCACCTCATCCTCAAAGTTCATGAAACATTCATTACATTTGATAGTTAGAACTTAAGTTCTAACTGTGGTTAAAATCATATAGATTTTACTTACAATTGTCAATTAGTCTAAGTTAGAATTTATAAAAACCATGCAATGTGTGCATGTGTACAAAGAAAAAGGTAACTTTACAATTATATATTGATCTATAAGAAAAATAAAAATATATATGCACTATTATAAAATGGCCATGCATAAAATCCTAGCCTTTCAAGGTTGCATTGTCTAAATAATTGCATGGACCTTGGTTGGTGTTGTGGTTGAGGTAGTTGACATGGAGACTATTGATGTTGATGTGGCACTATAAGTATCAACTTGAGTTTGCTTCTTCTTTACTTCAATCTCTAGGTAACACTTGTGAGAGGTATCATGCTACTAGTAAATGTTGTCTAAGTTTATTAGAGGTGGCCTATGTATCTTATTGACTTGGCCGAGGAGTTTTACATGCTCTATTTTGGTCACTTAGAAGTTTATATTGAAGATTTCCACTTCAGTGACCTTCTTCTTAGTTAATCTTAATTTAACCTCTATATCCTCTAATGGTAACCACTATATATTTTGTTTAAATTTCTTTGTGACCTCTTGTATAAGTTGATCAAAATTTATCTTACTAATCATTTTCCTTGTAGCATCCTTAACCTTGGATAATTTTAGATCATTCAAATTTTTAATAATGAGAGCCTCATGCTCTTGATATTTGGGGAGTAAAGCCCCAATTACTGTCAGCCATTCCTAAGGATTTTTTATCCTTATGACTAACAGGTTGAGGGCTTTAGTGCCTCTAGTAGTGTCATAAGGTCTAAGTGGCTATAAGTCTTATTACCTATGTATACAACCAACATCTTCAATTTATTAATGTGGCTGTCTATAGAATTAAATAATTAATTAGTCTTATTAGTGTGTAGGGATAATTTAGCCCACATAAATTCTAATGATTCTAATGAATTATAACATTTGGAGGTTACATCTTGAACCTCAACCTTAGTGCTTGCTTGTATGCATAGTCTTTTATTTTTTATTCAATTATTTTAGCTCAGCATCCAAATCTTGTCTAGCCATTTTAGTACCCTTGTGGATTTCCACCATAAAATCCTTTTATGCTTCAGATAGAGCATTAAATTATTTAACATAGGGGCATTACCTTGTAGCCTATTCTATTCTTGGTGAGGGATAAGACCTCCTATCTCTCCTCAAAAATCAATTCTATACCTTTATCATCTTTTAGCTTCCTCTTCTTCATTCTCTAAATGCTTTAATTGGGTTTTAAAACAAGGTGGTGATAGAAGGGAGCTCAGTTATTTTTAAACTAGGCATATGTGAGGTTTTAGTCCTTAAATCCATATCCCAAGAAGGAATTGTTAGCTGATTAACATATATTTATCTTGAGGTTATAACTATAACATTTTCCTCATCCTCCTAAACTACTTATTACTTCTTGGATTCCTTAATAAGGGTATCAAGTAAGGAGGGATATATAATTTTATATCAATCCATTCTTCCAAACTAAGGGAGTAGATGAGTAGTGACTATTTGTGTCTTGGCCCTTTTTCCTTTGCCTAAACTTATCATAATAGTTTCCTCAAATGGAGTGGTTAATGCCATGGGAAGGGTGATTTGGGTGAATTGAACATAGAGTTGGGGGGTGGCCATGGATGTCTCTACCTTCTTAAATGCCTTCTTCTTTTTCAATGATTAGTGGTAGTGCCAAAAGGAATACTAGAGGTAGCCATGATGGAAGTGGATGGGATGGAGGTGAAAAGTGGATTAAAGGAGGTGGTAAAAGTAATACTAAAATAAATAACCTTCTCAACCTTTGGGTTGAGCAAGGGGAACTACATGAAAGAAGTAGTATCAAATGGATTAATGAAGGTAGAAGTGGGAACTTTCACCTTGGGGTTTCTTAACACAAAAGAAATAGATATAGTACCAAACATAAGAATATAAGTAGAGGACAAAGAAGTGGTCTCAAGAACCTGGGTACCTAGGGTCTCTTCTTTAGTTGGTTTTTTACCCTTGTTATCTTCAAGGCTTAATTCCTTAGCCTTTTATAATTCAGTTTCTTTATCAGAATCCTCTTCATCTTCCTCCAATTTAACTACCTCTTCTTCTACCACCTATGCTTGTTAGGGTATTATAGGTAAGCCTTGATATTTTTCTACTGTAAGACTACCTTTGGGAGTCTTGGAATTCCTTGTATAGATAATGGTGGTCATTGGCTATGTGGAGGAGCCTTGCTAGCCTAGAACAGTTACTTGATTTGTTGCTACCCCTATATATGTAGAAACTTGTGCCTAGGGAATAGTTATAGGCATTTATACTATGCTAGTAGATGGTTATTCTTATGCTTGCTCTTCCTTATCAAAATTCAAAGTAATGGGATCTCCTACTTGTGATCCCCTGGGGTTAATTTTAGTTACCCCAGGTTACTTCTTCATAGCCTTTAACTTTAGAGGGAGTCCTTATGATGAGAAACCTCCTTGGTCCTTTGGTTTATCTATTGTTTGGCCCCTCTAAAAGTTTGAATGTGTCCACCCTTTAAAGAGAGACTTTCTACTATCTAATTATGTCACAAATATTTCAAGCTCTTGTTGGATCATCCTCAAATGATCCTCCTTCAATCCAATGATTTTTTCCCTCTCCACAAATTCCTCATTATTTTGTGCATTCAGGAATAAGAAGTCATAAGGATAATGCACATAAATATAATTGATATTAAATCCCTAAATATGGTTTTGAATGGTTCCATGTGGATCTTAATCCTTATTTGTAAGTGTGGGGCAGTGATAAATTTTCCTTTTGACACCAAATTCTTCAAAGTGTTTTCTCATTTTATATACCATTTAACCAATAACTATGTGGTAGCCAAAGAATGAGGGTTTTTTCATCCTAGATAGATCCTCTTATATGCTCCACCATAATTAAAAATCAATTTACTTCTCAGCCAACTTATCAAGAATATACTTGGGAAGGAACAGGGGATGAACCTTGTTTCCCCAGATCATAATAATAGTGAAATATAGATACAAAAAGTAATAACATCTTGAATAAAGTGATTTCACAATGATTGATCCAATCTTGGGAATTGGTACACCATGGATAGCCTACCAAACTTGAATATAAACATCCTTAAAAATCCTCACCATATTATTTGTATAATCATAGATGTGCATAAATTGAAAATGATCACATATCCTATTTTTCATACAATCAGTGGCTGGGCTCCACAACTCACCAAGAAATTTGTAAACTATCCCCATAATAACATCTAACAAATACAACATCATGTAAAAATGGCCCATAAGAGTGGGATACTTGTCTTTAGAGATGACCTACTCTCTTAAATGAAAATTAACTATCTCTCTTAATGCGAATGTGGCATCATTAGTCAACATGATGTGCAATAATATAACCCAATCCAAATGGAGAAAATGAATGTTGGGCATGCCATAAAGTTTATTTAGTAGTGCCATACCTATTTTCACTCCCATCCTAAACTTTTTGATGTGAGTAGGAACCTTTAGATTATTCCCTTTGAATTTGATGGTCTCATTAGGGAGTAGCCATGAAGACAACACCTTATCCATTATATTCTCTTTGTTCCACTAGACTAGCTTATGTTTATTGAAATAAGCATCCAATGATGACAATGATAAATACATTTGGAAGTTATTTCCCAAAATTCATGATACAATCATAGGATTACCAATATGATGTAAGAAAGATATTGCATGACTTTGCCTACAAAGAACAAGTCATGCAGGAGGTTGACGCATGGTATCACCTCAGGATTTATAGTAAAAAAATGCAATCCTTACATTTTTAGGGCCAATAGATATTTGATGAATAGTATTTCCATGGCAGAGATATTTCCATCCAACAAGAATACATCCATAGATTTAACAACGTCTCATAATTTTGAATAATTCACATACCTATTGTTGAATATGTTGATGAAGAAGACTATATCCATAAACATTGTTGAATCCTTGATTGAGTATGGTGATGGTGGAACTTCTACCTTATATGGCTTAGATGAAAGTGCCATTATTATTTACATGTAATTTAGATGTGCTTATAGTCATGATATATGTATTCTAAGAATAATTTAGCTTCCACTAGTTGCTATTTTTTCAATTAGTATTCTCATAGGTAGTAGCTATGGATTTTGGTCATGTAGGACAGTAGTAGACTTTAAGTGCAAGTTTTTTGTTAGCAATGAAGGATTCAATGGCTACATGTCATGTATATAGCTTTAACATTAAATACTATTTTTTGTGATATAAATTCCCAACATTTATCTATTTTGTATTTTTTCATAGTTCAAAATTCATTAGTTCTAGTTGGCAGGTGACTTTAGCATACTATTAGGAAGTATTTTGGCTTTATTTTGTAAAGTGTAGTAGGTCCTTTAGCATTTGGAAATAGGGTATTTAGTATCTATGTTGGGACCAAACTTTACAAAAGACCCATAACAAAAATTCAAAAACCTAATTCTCATGAAAAAAGTCCAAACAAAAAGTTTGAAGTATATGTATAAATCTCTTAGGATCCATCAAACAAAATGTTTGTGGCAAAAAAAAATTATGAATGAAAAAAAGTCCAATGGACAAAATATCTAAATAAAAAGTCTGAAGACCTAAATTTTTGATAAAGATAAGTCATTTTTAGATAATTATTTCACATAAAATTTCTGATGCAAAAACCCTAATGATCAAATCTATTCAGAACAAAAGTTCTAAAGACCAAAAATTCCAAACGAATAAAAATACCACATGAACAAGTGAAGATAAACAAGTACTAAAGAAGTTTTTGAATAAAATTCCCAACATAAAAAATTGAAAAACTAAACTTGTTAGAAAAAATGTCCAAACAAAGTGCCCAAATAAAAGGTCTGATAAATAAATCTCTGAATAAACTAAGTCCCAAGAACTTGCATAATTCAAACAACTCCAAAAAAGACATTAATAGAGTTAGATCATGAAATGTGAAATACCATGCTAAAATGATAAATTCCTCTAAGTATAAATACTAAGAATCAAACTACTCAATAATTTTCCCTAGCATGTAGACTAAAGGCTCAACTAACAAGGCCAAAATCTTAAAAAAGTCGGTCCCCATCTCTTTAAGAAGAGAAGAGGGATGTTGGATAAAACATTTATTTTTCATCTAATTTCCATATAGTGGATACATGTATTAAATTTATGTATTTATAATGTTATGTAACTTGTGTAGATAATACAATATACTTAGGCTAACCTTAGGAGGGCTTTAATTTTGAAAATATATCCATTTGGGAAAGTTAGGGTAAAGGACAATAATGCCATTTTGGGGACACTAGTTCCATGTGTCTCTAGTGTCTTTAATGTGGTGTTAATGTCTAGATGGTAGGTTATTGGGCATGAAGGGACAAGATCTAGGAATGAAGGTTGAGACTATGTTTTAACTAACTAGGGATTCTTATGTCCACACAAAGGCTAGAAAAGTGTGATAAAATGCTCTAAGATAGGTATAGGGATAATCTAGGAAGAGGTTGTCTCAAGTAACACTATTAGTACTCAAATACCACTTTTAGGTGATTAATTTGACCCCTTTTATGCTATAAATGCAACAAAGTGAAATGATTAGTATAAATAAAAAATAAGTGTACCTTGACTTACCTAGGAAGTGAAGCTTGTGTAGCTGAGTCTGAGTATGTAAAGTTGGGTTTACATATAAGAATCATGATCTAAAGCATGACCTATAATGAAACATACATAAATTAGTCCTTAAGAGATATCAAAAGCAAAAGACTATGCTGAATAAAGAAGTAATTGATTAAAATTAATTAAAGAGATGGGAAAGAGGAAAGTAATGAATTCACCTTGTTGGGCATGTGAACCAATACATGAACCCAATGATAACTTATGTGTGTATATATATGGTGACCAAATCATTGAATATCTTGGACTAATCTAATATATTGATCAATCCTCATGTGTGGGTGGATCAAAAACTCAATCTAGTTTTGAATCCATCATCATCCACCCATGTTTGGTGGATCATGACCTATACATAGCCTAGATTTGACTGAAAGTGTGTCCAACCCTCTCATGTGGGTGGATAAAAAACTCAATTAGGCTATGAATCCATAGTTTACCACTCCTATGTAGTATATACATCTAAAACTAAACTATGCAAAGTGATTTACATATCTAACTATGTATGTCAGCTCCATGGCCACTCAGGTACATTAGGAAACTCTAGGACACTCAGGAATACCAACCACTACATATGGAGTAAAGCATGAAACTAGTGAAAACCTAGAATATGATGTCAAGTGTATACATCATAGAGAATTAAATTGAGTTTTCCAGTCAATCTGATCAACCTATGTGTAAATTTGTAATATGGAAATAATGTGTTATGCACATGCCCCTAATATGATATATGAGCATCGTAATTCTAGATTGAGTTATAATAAATGTTTCTAAGTATAAGAAATGAATATGGGAATGATCATGACACAGATGATGCCCCTAATATGAGCAATTGATATGAATCTGAGTAAAATCAAAGCATAATTTTCAAACTTGTATTTATATCTCTGTAAACTTATATTGTGCGTGATGTACTATTTTCGCTAATATGAACTACCCTAAAATTGGTGATATTGGATAGTAGTTCCATATATTTGATAGTAGTGCCACATTGTACTAGTATCCCTATCTAGGTGCTAATGTCTATATGGTTTGGAATCTAAGTCACTAGAATGATTTTTGATTCCTTATTTTTTATTATGTTTTGCTTGTGTCTAATTTTCTAAGATTGGGCCTATGTGATAAAAAATGTCATGTGAAATAAATGTAGGAGTTTGATATCTGTGATAAACCACTATGAATTCCTACTCTTTTTATGGTGGTTTTTAAACCTTTATAATAAATGTCCTCAAAATAAATAGCTCTATAAAATGTGTTAGTGTGAACATATATGATATCTACATGATAATATAATAAAATGTGCACACATAACATTGGAATGTAAGAGGATAGCATAAGTATATAATGTAAGATGTATTTCATGTCTAAAATTTCTCAAAGGTGTCAATGTATATCTAATAAATGTATATAAAAACAAATCTGAATATCTACCTAAGGGGATGGTGAATGATGTCCATCACGACACCTAAGTAAGAAGGGTAGATGCATGAGGTCGCTCATGGTATCAAGAACTGGTATGTGTAAAAATAAAATACAAGTGTCATGGACATGAAACATACAATAAATCATACATAAAAAACATGAGGCACACAACTTAGGACAAGGGTCCAAAATATAAGGGGCATGGGTGCATATCACTAAATATGGGAAAATAAGACATACAAGGACATGTTCAAATGTCCACATACACAAGCAACAAGCAAGTTAGATTATATCCACATATAGGACATATTCAATATCCACATACATAATCAAGAAATCAAAAATAAGGGTAATGGGTACATGTGCAAGGCATACATGAATAGAAGTGGTGTAGAGCTAAATAAGAATGGCATATTCAAATTTCATTGAATAAAAGAAACATAAAAACTACAATAAAGTATAAACTAGGTTATATAGAAATGAAAGTATGCATGAATGTAGTAAAAATAATGTAAGAGATAGGATGTACTTATGTTGAGTCTAAATTAGTGATAGTCATCAAAAAAATTGAGTATGAGTAACAATGATCAATATCAAGATATATTGATGTGAGAATTGGAGTGTAAATCATGTAAGGATAGAACCTGGTTATAGAATCTATGTATAAGATTTCCCCAAATAGGTAAATGTATCAAATGAATAATCTTGAATCAATGTATATGCCCCCAGTGGGTATATGATAACAAGTATAGACCAATGTATTGGACATAAGTCTTGCATGCAATCTATAAGCACTTGAAAAGAACAAGTGAAGGATGTATGTATGATAAAATTGACTATAATAAAATATCTAGCATATGTAATTTTTGTGAAATATAAGAAATGTAAACATAACAATATATATAATTTGTTAATTTTGTGTTTTTTGAGTGATATTTGAATGTTTTTGTGTTTTAGCATGTTATATTATTTGTGTATTTTTTTGTGTTACATCAAAATATTTATCCTCCACAAACTTTACACCATATTGATATGTTCTTAAGCTTGTCCTATGTATACATGTATTTCATTCTATATTCATGCATGCGCACCAACACACACACACACACACACACACACACACACACACACACACACACACACACACACACACACACACACACACACACACACACACACACACACACACACACACACACACACACACACACACACACACACACACACACACACAGGTTTGTGTGTGTGTGTGTGTGTGTACACTTATGTAACTTATATAAGTTTAGTTAGCTACACAATAATATTATATAACCTCATTCATTTTAAATTTTAATCCACTATATCAAAACTATAGATGAGCTACATGGATATATAACTACCTAAGTCATGTAAGATGTTATAAATTAAAGCTTTCCTTGTATATATAAATGCATAGGTTCATAATAGTCCTTTGAATATGTAGTTACAGGTTTTATCCATTCATAAATAAGTCTTCTTTAGTAATTATAATAATATTAAACATTATATTTTATAATTTCATTCTTTTATTATTCAAAAAGTATCTATACAAGACATACATACATTTTTAGGAAATATATATATTTGATCACTCATGAAGATAAAGCTTAAATGGATATCATTTCCTTATTAATTAATGTCTTTTCCATGTTATCAAGCTAGAACTTATAACCAACTAAGGATTGAATTATGTTTAGAATAAGACTCAAAATATTTAACATATTCAAGCTATTAAATAACCCTAATCCACAAAAAATGTAAAAGAATATAGGCTTGTTTATGTAGGCATAAGAGTATATATATATATATATATATATATATATATATATATATATATATATATATATATATATATATATATATATATATATATATATATATATATATATATATATATATATATATATATATTATAAAAATACAAATGCAAATAGTCCCCTAAACTAGCTCAAGGGCTTTCAACTAGGGTTCATAAACTATACATAACTACTATAACAAAATTGAATAAAAACATCTAGGTAAAAACATATTCTAGGTATCATAATACTTGGATTGACACCCTGTTGAAGGTAAATAAGTGTGTAAAACTATATGTTTATATGTATGTGATAAACATATATATAACATTGGCTTTCTTGTTACATAGTTTTTCTAATTGTGTCTCAATCATCTTTCCTCTAGGAATAACTCAACAAAGTTAGAACAAACACTGGATTGATATATATATATATATACATACATATATATATATATACATATATATATATTCACACACACACACATATACATATACATATACACACACACACACACACACACACATATATATATACATATATACATATATTTACATATATACATACATACATACATACATACATACATGTGTGTGTGTGTGTGTGTGTGTGTGTGTGTGTGTGTGTGTGTGTGTGTGTGTGTGTGTGTGTGTGTGTGTGTGTGTGTGTGTGTGTGTTTATTCAATTTAATAGTAGGGTTGTTGGACTTATTGTAATCATTAACTAGTTTTACGAGTATGGTGGATTCATTGTAATAGAAGGATTGATCGGTAAATATTCCTCTATGTTTTGATCATTTATGTAATGAATATTCAACTAAGTTTCCTATGGTTATTTATTAATTCAAACATTTAGAAATATGTAATTAGCTTCTACCTATAGTTATATTAATAATGTTCTACTTCATTCATAATTAATCTTGATCTGTGTGATTATTATAAAATTTTAAGATTATAATATGCATTTCAATCTAGATGTGTTCTATTCCTTTGACTATCTATGTTTTCTCATACTTATTAATTCAACTTGAATCTCTATCCCTATAATTAGAATGTTCTAATGAATCATCATGAACCTCTACTAACAATGGTGTAATGAACACGGATCATCATTGGCTAAGGAGATGTTTGTTAGTTACCTATTCAAATAGAAGTGAAAAGTTTTCTAGAATAAAAGATTCATAAATTTGTACGGGAAGCACAAAGGATAGGATGTACCATGAGAATAAATCAGTATGAGAACATAGATCTATGGTGAGATTTATGAGATATTTAAAGGTGTGAACTATGCCTAAACAATTATCTACTTAGCTGGATTGATTGGAATATCATTGTTATCAATTTAGAGATATAAGCATGTTATCACATGGACTAAACAAAAGATAGGGTGGCTGCATAGAATTTGGATAACTAATTGGACTCATGTGATTGACCATTGGATGGCTGCTACCATTGATAGTATACACAACTAAGTTCATATTACAAGGATACGTAAAATTTGAAGTGGAAAAAGGATATATTTATTAAGGGAATCATAGGTACATTTTTGCATATCAGCTCCCTTTGTTTATCAAGATGATGGCTATAGAAAAGGCCATTGTGACTTATTTCATCTGAGCATGGAGTAGTCCCTTTGGGTGACATATGGATGTGTGTGATAGAAGGCTGAATGGTGAGATTATAATAAGATAAAGTCTTGAACTCTAAGTCTAGAATGGAGAACTAAAAGGAGAAAAATTAGATAGAAGACATCTGAGACTTAAAAAGAGAGACTGCAACAATAGAAATGGTGGAATAAATAGAGTGAGACCCAAGAAATTACGAATGATAAGGAGTTTATAGTAGCATAGAAGGCACTACCAGAGAAGGAGAAAAGAGAAGAAGAACTAGGTGATGATAGAGAAAGGGTAAGGAGCCTAGGCATAATATGGAGAGAGAACATGAAGATGAAGTGGATGAGAGCTAAGATTCAAGAAGAAGAGGAATAAAATAATGTATAAGTAGACTCAAGTAATAAAGAGTTCACATACATATAGAAGGGTATTCCATGCAGAAGAAATGGGATTGTCATATAATCACAGACATAGCATAGGTTCTAGTTTCTAATAAATATGTTGTTAGAGGTATGGATCATTCACCATTTTGGAGTGCACATCCCCCAAGCCTAATTAGTTTTTAAAATTGTAGTAATACATAATACCATCTGTAGAAAATGAGGATTGTTAAGGACCATTCACAGAATAGAGATTCACTACAAAAGGGTATTGAGTTGCATGGAAGGCAACACGATCGTGAAGTCACAAGAAACTTTTTTTGAACAACAAAATGAATAATATACAAATCATTAGTGTTGATAGAGATAGATATCATAACACAAGTGTAAATAAGTTCCTTACATAAATAAAAGATTTTGGAATAATATGAAGAGGATGAAGAATACATCTAGAGACCATGTCATCACCAGAATGTGTAGGGGCATAATAGGAACATCAAAATCTTAGGTATTTCACCTCCACCATATCAAATACGTACACATTTAGATACTAGAAATTTTGAAACTGACTGTAATATCCATGAGAAATATCAATATGGAGGATTAGTTAAGAGAATTTATCAATCTATCACCCTATGATGAGTCTATAGACCTAAAAAAATACTTTCTCACTTATGACATGAATTGGTAGGCAAAAATAATTATAGATTATGTGATAAAGAAGTGAAAACTAATTAGAGATTTATGTGGTCACACATTTGAATTCATATAGAATAGTTAGGTTAATAAAGCATATCTACAATAGGTAAATGACATGCTTATCACAAAATTTAAGATCAAGAAATATTCTAATCAAACTATATAAGATTTTAAATAAATAAAATAGGGGAAAAAAGAGGCCATCCTTGAATATGGTCATAGATTCTTTGATTGGATGAATAAAGTGGAGTTTTATATAGAATATAAAGATAAAGTGGCTTAGTTTTTGGAAGGACTGTGAATAATAATATGGTTCATCACATTTAGACATAATTCAACACAAAGGTAGATGCAAGAGTAACTAAGATTAGGGTCAAATATATTGAAGAGTATGGTATACTTTGAATTCAACTTAAAAATAAAGAACACTCTATAAACACTCTTGAGAAGCATGGATCAGTATCAAGAGGGAGGATACAATTCTAAGTCTGGTCTATGATGTGTAGAGTGTGGCAAGGAAGGGAATCATAGGAATGCATGCCTAAAAATCAAAACATAGTTCTATAGAATATGTAGAGTGGTATGGCATGTGACATCTGATCTCCATATCCTAAAATAGTATGTCAAGAATGCATAGACTATATTATAACTTCTACAAGTCACCTAATCATGATGAAAACATTTGTATATCTCTCCAGGAAATAAAGGAGGATATTATAAATAATGTGTTTATAGTCACTACACAATAAAAAACTATTGTAACCAAAATAATTCCCAATATAGAAGTTAACATGATAAGTATAGCATAGATATGTGCATCATTAATTCCAAAGGGACCACAATATCAACTTGTAGGTATGGTCGATTGGAAATCAACATCTTAGTCTTGGAAAAATCCATCTCAGAATTAGAAACCTCCTAAAATGTAATTATTTTCAATCAAACTCACACCCTTGTGAAGGTAGTTTCAGGCCTTCATGGTCTACTAAAACATGGAAACAATCCTAGGTTGTGGGTAACCTAATCAGTGGATTGAATCTCTAGATTATAAGGGCTAGCTCCCTTTGGTGTATCAATTAGGATCTCTACTCTATGATATGAACTACTGGGGAAAAGGGAAAAATAAATTTGAAGGAGAATCCTATCTAATGATGGTGATATAACTAAATATTGATTGATCCACTCAATTTGGGCTCTTAAAACACTGATCAGATAGTAAAAAGATTGAATTTTTTAACTCCAAATGACCCCTATGCATCAATATTTCATGAAAATGTTCTATATTGTGATCAAATATTGAGGGAAATAATGGAATAGGCCTAATTCAAGCAACTAACTAGCCACTTATATATCCACTATAACTTCAACCAAGAGATGTTAAACATAGAACATGATTTACATAATTTGATCAGCTAGTAACTAGGTAAGAATCAAGACTTGTTAAGGAAGAAAATTCTATCACATATGCAAATCAATGACATAAATACACTATACCAGTGCTTTGGAGTCTAAAAATTATCCTATTAATCTAAAAAGGTTACACAACACAAATTTTGGTATAATATGGTCTTGCCAAAAAGAGGATACATCTCAAGGCTAAAAACCCAACTTATATAGAAAAAGATACAATAGCCAAGAGGTTGGCACTAAAAATAGAAGAAGAGGTTAACTCAATCCAACTGTGTTAGTTCAGCCTTCAAATAAAATCTATTTTTGTCTTATGCCTTGCATGAAATCTCTTTGGCATTAAAAATGGATGGTGGGCTCAAGCTTGAGTCAAAACTTCCAACATGCATGATGCTATGCCAATCTCCAACTATAGAACTCCTCTTGAGGTGATGGATTATTTAAAATATTTCCTTTGCATGAAATCAATGCCAAAACTATATTTTTAAACACTACTTGAACTACTAGAAACATTTGAAAGGCTTGAAACAAACAAGAGTGCATGCATAAAATTCTATGTTAAGCTCTCTAATGTTAAATTCCTTGAGTCATTCATGCATTCGAGTCTCTATTTTAGAACTAAAAGAGTCATGTTTGAAATGGTTGCATGTCTTGGATGTGTCTAATCCTAATTTGGGCCATGTTACATGCTTTACATATAGACTTTAGAATGTGTTAATCTATTTATTGGCTATTGAAATCCTTTGCCTTTTGTTTTTGGTTCTTCATTTCTATGCATATATTCCTTCTATTTGTCTGTGTCTTTCTCATGGATTTTTTTTCTACATATATTTGTCTTAGGATTATTACTTCTTACTTATTTCCTTTAGACTTATTTCCTTTATACTTATTCAATGGTCCTCAAGGCTATTTGAAATGGCACGTTCCTTCGGATAATTCCCTCAAACAAAATGTTTGAATGAATTCTTGTCCTTCATGAAGCAACTTCATAAACTATTTTCAGATAAATTTTTGAAGGAATTCATTCCTAATTTCCATTTCCTTCTTCCATAGGGCACATACCCTTTTACATTGTTGTTAGTGACCCATCAGATTTTTCTGTAAAGTCCTTTTTTGAAGGGCTAATAACCCTTCAAATGTTTTGTTCTAAACTTTCCCAAAGGGAAGATACCCTTCATGATTTTTGTAATTTATCCTTTTTTGAAGGGATTCCACCCTTCAAATTTTTTTGAATGGTCTTTTCCAAAGGTAAAGTAACCCTTTGGAGATATTGTAAAGGTCCCTTTCTCATGGATAATTTGTTTGAAGCCCTTTTCCTTTGCAAACTTCCTTCAAAAAAAAAGTCTGAAGGAATTATTTCCTATGAAAATTGCCCTTTAGGCTTTCCAATACTATCCTTTAGCATTTTCTCGAAGTGACCCTTCAGGTTTTCAAAACTACCCTTCGGGCTTTTGATAATGGTCCTTTTTTGAAGAAAATGACCCTTCAACTTTATGGAAAGTGACTTTCCTAAAGGGTACATACCATTTATAATTCCTTGAAATGAACCTTCTTGAAGGGACTCTACCCTTTGATATTCCTACAAATGAAATTTCTCAAAGAGAAAGTGACCCTTAAGGAGTTTCCAAATGGACCGTTTCCTTTCCTTCAAACAAAATATCCAAAGGATTAAAACCTTTCATAACTTTTCAAGTTGACCTTTGGAATTTTCAAAGTTCCCCTTGGATCTTCTTAAAGATAAATTTACTAAAGGGATTATACCCTTCAATATTTTTATTGATGATCTTTTCTAAAGGGATCGCTACCCTTTAGCAAAACTAAAGTAACCCTTGAGAAAATATAATAGACCTTTGAAAAAAATTGAAAAAACCTTTTTCCTTTGTTCATTTCCTTCAATAAAATAGTTCAAAGGAATTCTTTCCAAATTGCCCTTACTTTTAAAGATGCCCTTCAAGATTTGTATTTGGACAATTCTCCTAAAATAAAGAGACCATATAGACTTGAACAATTCCTTTAGACTATTTAGGACCCAAAATTGATTTAGAAGATGAACTGTAGAGTTTTGAATGGTAGAGGTTGTAATTTTGACCGATAAGGCCAAAATCATCAACATTTTGGTGACTCAACTGGGAAGCAGGCCTTTTATGCTTGAGAACCTGGCCTTATACATGAGTTTTGAATTTAGAAAGAAATGATAGATCTGATCCATGACTAAGAACTCTCTTTTGGCATGAGATAACCTTCATTATCCAAAATAGAAGGGAAACACACAAAGTAGGGAAACTAACTAAAAGCAAATGTGCAAAAAAACACTTATTTGGAACAAAACAAAATTAAACTAATGTGCTTGAATATCACTTGGAGGAAAACCAAACTAATAAATAACCTAGATAACCATGACAAAACATGATATACCTAGATCAAAATGGAAATTCATAACCTCATTCACTCTAAGAGATGGTAGAAGTTGTAGGGTAGGACATTTATTAATAATAACAATAACATTTAATGAGGCATTTTTATTGCTCACCAACTCTCTTAGCATCTCCTCAAATGAGCCATCAATAACAAACTAGTCACCAACAAAGACAAACTCATCTAGTACTTTTGGATCTTTTTCATACTGCTTATCATCTACAGCCGTATCAAGTGATATCTCATCTATGCATTAACCTTGAGTGACCTCATCCTTCTTATCAACTGCTACAAGTTCATCTAACTCTTCAAGGATCTTTGAATAAGAAACCCAATCTATATTATGATCTTTAATAGGTGATTCTTGATCAAATTTCTCATAAACAATCTCTTCAATAGGAAACATATCCATATATAGCTCTTCAGTTTCTTGTAGAGATTCAAGGTACAATTTATAATCATCCTTATATTCCTCATTTTGATAAATTTGAATAGGATCATCTTGAAAGCTATCTGGATCCTTCTTAATAGGAGATATCTCTAACTCATCTATGACTTCAATTTGTATCAACTCCTCTTCGAGTTCCTTCTCATCAAGATCAACCTTCTCACTCTCAACTATAATTGGATTCTCAAATACAACCTTAAGTGAAGTATCAATGTGAAATTATTCCATAAACACACTTGAAGCATCCTCTTCACACTCTATAAGAACTTGACCTATAGATGCAAGCCCTTTTTCAATCTTCTAGAGAACAGGCTCCTCCTGAAGAAGGGAGATGGTGGGAGGGTGATGAAATTCATTTGTTTGAGATGGAAAATGAAGCATGGGGGGTTGATCATGATCATATTTTAGGATTTGGATGGAAATGGAATAATTTATGGAGTTTTGAAGAGGAGGGAAAGAGAAACTCTTAAAGACCTCTACATTCTGTTCCTTCCACTTGGCCATTACCTCATCAAAGTCTGAAACCTACTTGTCTTCATGTAAAACTTGAAATTTATGAATTATTGGTGAGGAAAGGGGACTATAATAAGGTTTATTCTAATAAATAATCTCTTGAATAGGCTCTTGACTCCAACTAGGAAGCTCCCTTGACACACACAGGGCATGGTTAAGAACTTCATGAGAATAAGGAATACAAAAACCCTTTGTAAACAAGTGGATCAACTCAATTTTATACCTCTCCCAAGCCTCCATCTTATCTAATAAAAAAATACATAGCTCATTTATCTCTTATGGATCATTGGACACATTTTGGAATAGACCATTCACTTCTTCATACTAAGAGTTTTAACAAAATTTTCTTGCATATGCTAGTGTTCTGAGCTCTATTTCAGCCATTCATTCTTGGATCCAAGGTTGATCATATGCAACATTATATCCATATGGGAAAGGTGAAAATTGATCTTGATATTGATATGGCTCACAAGGAAGGTAAGAGTCATGATTTTGATAATAAGGATGATGAGAAACTTGATAAGGCTCAACATAACTTTGATAATACTCTTGATAATGCTGATTAGGCTCATAAAAAAGATCATAGGTATCATGACAAGGCTAGTATGATCCATGATTAGGATGATAAAGAAACATAACATAGGAATTCTCTTCATACATAGCCATCAAAACTTGTTCATGATAATGCAATAAAAATAGACTTACATGGAAACTACGACTGGATTATTAGAAGCAACTGCTTGAGCTTGGAATCACCAAATACTTCTTGAAGAACACTAATACAACTACAATTTCATCAAGATCAGCTCTAATGGGTCTCAATAAGTTTTCCAAATACTATTTTCAATTAGACTTGCACCCTTGTGAAGGTAGTTTTAGGATTTCATAGTTTGATGAAACATGAAAACAATCCTAGGCTATGGGTAACCTAATTAGTGGATTGAACTTCTAGATTATAAGGGCTAGCTCCCTTTGGTGTATTAATTAAGATATATAATCTATTATATGAACTTCTAAGGAAAAGGGAAAAATAAACTTGAAGGAAAATCCTATCTAATGATGGTGATACACCTGAATTTTACTTGATCTTCTTAATTTGGGCTCCTAAAACATTGATTAGATAGTAAAAATATTGAATTTTTAAACTCCACATGACCCCTATGCATAAATATTTCATTAAAAGGTTCTATCTTGTGATCAAATCTTGAGGGAAATGATGAAATAGACCTAATTCAAGGCACTAACCAACTACTTATATCCACTATAAATTTAGCCAAGAGATGTTAAACATAGAACATGACTTGCATAATCTGACTAGCTAGTAACTAGGTAAGAATCAAGACTTGATAAGGAAGAAAATTATATCACATGCAAATTAATGACATAAATACACTATACTAGCACTTTGGAGTCTAAAAATTGTCCTTATATTAATCTAAAAAGGTTACACATCACAAATTTTTGTAGAATATGGTCTTGCCAAAAATAGGATACATTCCAGGGCTAAAAAGCCTACTTATATAGAAAAAGATACAATAGCCAAGAGGTTGGCACTAAAAATAGAAGAAGAGGTCAACTCACTCCAAATTATATTATTTCAACCTTCAAATAAAATATATTTTTGTATTATTCCTTGCATGAAAGCTATTTGGCATTAAAAATGGATGGTGGGCTCAAGCTTGAGTCAAAATTTCTAACATCCATGATGCTACATCAATATCTAACTATAGAATTATTCTTGAGCTACTATAATATTTAAAAGCTTTCCTTTACATGAAATCAATGCCAAAATTGAATTTAAAACCCTACTTGAACTATTGAGCTACTAGAAACATTTGAAAGGCTTGAGACAAATAAGAGTGCATGCATGAAATTTTATGTTAAGCTCTCCAATGTTAAATTCCTTTAGTCATTCATGCATTCGATTCTCTGTTTTAGAAATAAAAGAATCATGTTTGAAATGGCTGCATGTCTTAGACATGTCTAATCCTACTTTTGGTCATGTTTCATGCTCTACATATAGACTGTAGAATTTGTTAATTTATTTATTGGCTATTGAAATCCTTTGCCTTTTATTTTTGGTTCTTCATTTATATGCATATATTCCTTCTATTTGTCTATATTTTCCATGGAATTTTATTATGCATGTATTTGTCTCAATCTTATTCCTTCCTACTCATTTCCTTTAGACTTATTCAATTGTCTTTGAGGCTATTTGAAATGGAACTTTCCTTCGGACAATTCCCTCAAACAAAAATTTGAAAGGAATTCTTGTCCTTCGTCAAGAAACTTCCTTTGGAAAAAAATTCTGAAGGAATTCATTCCTAATTTCCCTTGCCTTTTTTCATAGGGCACATACCCTTCAACATTGTTGCTAGTGATCCCTCAGATTTTCTTTAAAGTCCTTTTCTGAAGGGCTAATAACCCTTCAGATTTTTCATTTTAAACTTTCCTGAAGGGTAGATACCCTTAAGGATTTTTGTAATTGATCCTTTTCTAAAGGGATTCTACCCTTAAATTTTTTTGAATGGTCTTTTCCAAAGGTAAAGTAACCCTTTGAAAATATTCATGGATAATTTTTTTGAAGCCTTTTTCTTTTGTAAACTTCCTTTAGACAAAAAGTTTGAAGGAATTCTTTCCTGTACAAATTACCCTTCTAAATTTCCAATACTATCCTTTGACATTTTATCCAAGTGAACTTTCAGATTTTCAAAACCACCCTTTAGGATTTTGATAATGGTCCTTTTCTAAAGAAAATGACCCTTCATATTTATGGAAAAGTGGCTTTCCCAAAGGGCACATACCCTTTAAAATTCCTTGAAACTAACCTTCTTGAAGGGACTCTACCTTTTGAGATTCCTAGAAATGAACTTTCCTGAAGGGAAAGTGACCCTTTAAGAGTTTCCAAATGGACCATTTATTTTCCTTTAGATAAAATGTTCAAAGGATTTGAACCTTTCAAAACTTTTTAAGTTTCCCTTTAGACTTTTCCAAGTGCCCCTTAGATATTCTTAAAGAGAACTTTCTTGAAGGGATTCTACCCTTCAGGATTTTTACCAATGATCTTTTCTAAAGGGATCGTTACCCTAGGGAAAAAATGAAAATAACCCTTGAGAAAATGCATTAGACCTTAAAAAAAATTGAAAACACCTTTTGCCTTTGTTCATTTCCTTTGGATAAAAAGTTTGAAGGAATTATTTCCAAATTACCCTTGCTTTTAAAGATGCCCCTCAGGATTTTTGTTTGGACAATTCTCCCAAAAGAAAGAGACCATATATACTTGAAAAATTCCTTTAGACTATTCAGGACCCAAAACTAATTCACAAGATGAACTGTAAAGTTTTGAATGGTAGAGGTTGAAATTTTGACCTATAAGGACAAAATTGTCAACAACAATACCAATCTTCCTCTCAATATAATCTTGTGATTCCCCATGCACAACAAAAAATTTAGGTGCCATATCTTCCTTAATACTAATATGGTGGGTATGATGGCCTACAAAAATAATGGTGGAACACATAACAAGTTTCTAGGAGCTTCAGGTTGTAATAGTCAAATGGTTATGGATTCCAAGAAAACAAAGGAAGATATAGAGAAAGATATAGGAGAGAATACCAAGGCTATACAAAAGGAGGTAAGGGAAATAATTCTTAATGACCTTTAATTTAGTGCTACTTGTATGAGTAATTTAATCATGTATATAAGAATTGTCCCAAAAATCCTCAATGACAATCCTACTATGCCTATTATAAATTTTTAGATCAACATGACATAGAGGATTGTTTAGTTTTGGAGAAATAATGAAAAAATAAGGCAGTAAGGAATGTGAATTTTATTAATACACAAACTAGATAAGATGCTTTTATATAATCAATCACCCAAAAATAACCTGAAAAATAAATATTATCAACCTCTAGAGATTACACATAATCATAAGATAAGAAAATCTTGGCAAGAAAAATATCCCCAACCAATCATTGAGAAAAGAATAATGTGATAAGTTCACAAATTTTAAAATAATCTAATAATATGAGACTATTAAAGATAATGTTATGGCTATATATGCATATATGTATGTCCAAGTAGTGTGCATTATGATACAAGATGGTGTTGTCACTAACCTGACATATTTAATAAAGTTACTCAGTATGCTACATAAAAAATACATTTGGTAGAATATTACCAATCTACTTCACAATTTGTTGGATTGAACATAGAAAAGCCAATAGAAGATAGATAAAATGATTTGGTAATTAAGACTAAAAAACCTTGGAATGTTTATTATCATATCAATACCAAGTTGGAAAGGTATGAAATACCCAATGCAATCTTTGATTTTGGTAACACCATTAAGATGATCCCAAGATCAACATGGGTAGCTATTAGGTGACCTACACTAACCTATAGTCTTGAAACTTTAATATTTGTGGACTATAGACTAGTTTAACCTATTGGACATTTAGAGGATGTGGAAATCAAAGTCATAGAGTTGAGTATGTGTGGTGACCTTGAAGTCATTGACATGAAGACAAATGAGACTCACTATCCTAAATTATATATAAAAAAATGGATGTATGATGTTCAGATCACCATAAATATGATGATGAATCAATGTAAGCTCATCATGGAGATAAGACCATAGTAATTCCATTAAAAATTGTGGTCACAAACTATATTGCATACCCAAAGACCTTGATTCTCCATATGTATATAGGGAAGTATCTAGATTAAAGTGAATATAAAAGATAAATATAAATCTCTGTGATATACTAAGTATAGATTTATCTATGATAACATAAATCCACAAAAGTAAACTCTTTATAAGTAACAACTAATTTTTAAGCTTGTGCTAAACTATATATATTCCATAGTTAGAATTAGAGGATGTGAAATCTATGTCTATAAGGTTACCAACTCAATTTGACATAGACTTGTTATATTAGATAGGTCAAATAGATAAATATTACATAGAATCAAATCTGGAATGCATTATACCATGGAATATAACTTATTTAGTGAGGGGGGATTTTGATACACACATACTCAATTGGGTTAAGGAAGATCATAAGATATGTCCTATATGTATGGATTTTGTGATAGAATGAAAAGTAACCCAATATTTTTCCACTGAGGATGTCAGCTAGTTTATCCTTAGATTTTGATAGCATGTACTAGATATTAACTAGAGGGTGAGTGTTCTTAATTACACACCAAAGGGGGTTGATGTGAACTAGTGGTCAGTTCACCATGATGAGAAATTGAGCTAGGATAAAGCATGTGAAATATTTTTAGCCTAGTTTTAGTTGTCAAAAAATGTTAGAATAATATGGACAATGTTCAAAAAAGGATACTATATGAAGCTTCATATTTAATAATGAATTGAAGTTTGGCTTTCAGAATATGTGGCCCCAAAGTATTGGGTATATGTTTTCAAATATACACTAGATGTTTTCCCAATAATGTGGTACATGCATCAAGAACACAAGTGAGAGATGAAACATTGGGAATAGGTCCAGAATGACTTCATTTAAACAATAATTTTTGAATATTACAACCCTTTGATGCACCAAGCATTATAGAAGTTAAAGACTTGTCTATGTCATGGGAGAGCCAAAAACTTACACAATATGGTCAAGTCATATTTTTAACAAAATATAGCCTATAATTTGAAGGATGACTTATAGACCCACAATGCAAAAAAGGGGAAGGAAAAAGTCATCATTCAACCTTACCATAAGATAAAATATCCTATCAAAATGATTGGATGTCTAATTTATATGATGAATACAACATGGATTTAGTGATCTATTTGATCCTAAATGAGAAATTAAGCCACTTATAGATCCAATCATAGATATAATAGAAAAATAAATGATACAACATATAAATTTTCTATAAAAACAATCCTAATAGATACTATGTGACTCAATTCCTTATGGGGGGAATGCAACATCTAACAAGAAAAACTAAAGGAATATCTGGGGAACATTGGAATAGAGGCCATTCCAAAGTTAGCACATATTAGAGATTATTGGTCTTAAGAAGACATATTACAATTTATGTTTCTCTTAAGGGATTAGCATGATGTCTTCCATAGTAAATTCATAGAGGTTAATCATGTGGACCCATACTTATGGGAAATACATATTTAGATGAAAGAGTACACATTCCCAATCAAGAAAATACCATATTAATTGAATCTAAATATGAAAATTAAAGTGAAATCTAAGTTAGATCACATGCATGAAGCTGATATTATCTTTCCTATAGAGAATGTTGATAGGGTTACCCCATGGTGGTGAAACCAAATAATATTAGTGATATCTAAATCTATGGAGACTATCACATATTGAATGCGGCTTGTGTCAATGATCCATTTCCTATTCCATTCACATATGAAGTTTTATAAGTAGTCACAGGTCATGAAGTGTATTCCTTCATAGATGGCTTAAATGGATATCATTAGATCCTAATTATAGAATAAGATAGGGCCAAGACAACTTTCACAATTGAATGGGGCTCCTTTTCACATAAGGAAATGCCATTTGGCTTAAAGAACACCTATAATTTTATCTAGAGTTGTAGTTATAACATTTAAGGAATTTATCAATGAATTTTTATAAGTCTAATTAGATGATTGGTTAGTGATTTATTTGTTATAAAATCATCTATCTAAACTTATACTTATGTCAAAGAGATGTAGGGCACTCAAAATTACACTCAATTTTTGAATAAATGTTTATTTTTTGCACCATGTGGAATTTTATTAAGACATGTAGTGTCCAACAAAGGCATCTTGGTAGATCAATCTAAGACCATTCTAATTAAGGGAATGCATTTTCCTATAAGTTAAATAAAGATGCGATCTTTTCTGGGACATAAATGATACTAATGTAAGTTCATTAAGGGGTATGCATCCATATCTACTCCTTTAGAGAAATTATGGCACAAAAGAAATATTGGCTAATTAGACATCCTTGATCGTGGTATGTTTAAATAACATTTTGAGTTGTATAACCTTGAAAATGGTCATTTATAAGGCATTTTCAAAGTTAAATTTTAATGTTCCATTATTTTAGCTTATCAAGGTCATTCTTGTGTTAAGTCGAATGTGATCCAAGCTTAGTATGGTCAGTCCAAAGGTCAAGTAAGTTACTTGGTTGTATTCATACACTTGTCTAAGTCTTGTGAGGAATATTATAGCATGAAGGTGGTAGGACTAAAAAAATTGATATATTTCAAACCTAATGTACCTAAGAAGTCATGATCATCATTTGAAGCTAGCACCAAATGTCTCCCATGGAATATCAAATAAAGAAATGTTTTATTGTAAGTTTTTATATGTACATGAGATGTTTCTCCAATATATTTGGGCTAAAATCATGCCAAGATAAATATTTCAAGGTTAGGACAAGGCATTAAAGAATTCAAATTTCCATTAGATCATAAGATAAGTAAAGAAGGTTCAATTTCATGACATTTTTTCATGGAGGAGAAATATCAAGAAAACTCATATTAGGGGAAGGATAATACACCTATTACTTTTCAATCCATATAAATATTTATAATTTCAAGGGTTAGATCTTTATGAATCATCTCTAAGAAGTTTACTACCTTTAAAACCTTTCAAAACCCTACATGCCTAGTTTCAGTGAGTCTAAATGCATTTGTGAGTTTGTTGATGAAAATGAAAAGTTTTGAAAGCTCTTATAGGGTATTATAAGTCTTCCCACACCATATATCAATACTTATATATCATGTGTAGGTAGTAAATGAGCAAAAACCTCCATATTGGATAGGTTGCATGTTTTAGGACAAAGGGTTTTCAAGTGGGAATGATTTTCATAGAATATGGGGACTAAATGAACATGTAAAATGGTATAAAAACTTCAAAAATGACATGTTAAAAAATTAAAACAAAGTATAATCACCTGAACAACTCAAATCAAGAAGTCACTAAACCATCCAAGAGGATTTCTCCATTATTCTTGATTTTTGGGTTGTTATAAGCCTCAAAAGGGTAATTTTATGAGGTTTTATTGGTTTAATGAATGAATATAGTGGTTAAATTATATATAGGTATATTAAAGTCTTTTAAAAATAATAATTAGGTCTTTAGACCCCATAAAACTCAAGATATGCCCATTTCTCTCTCAAAGTCCAATATTCTTGATTTATGAATTAGTGTAGACCTGAAAAGGAGTGTTATTAATGTTTTTGGTGTTTGATAATGAAAAAATAGTGATTATAATGGTTATATGGATTAATATAGTTTTAAATACAAAATTAATTATCTCTTTGGACCCTTTGGAACTCAAAATATAATTTTTTTAGCAAACTAGCTTGCTTGCTACCCTACAAGCTTAGATTTCATAAAAAGTGCATATTTTGAGTTTTATATAATTAAAACTCATGAAAATTGACATGGATTTATGTTTTAATATTCATTAATTTATGGTATATACCATGAATGAAATAAAAAATAGGTAGAATATTCTAAAACATAGGTCTGTACCATGAAAGAAATCAAGGTTTTTATTGGTTTGCATGGTGTTTGAGTGTCTGAGAGTCTATTGACAAGTTGGAGAAGATTTTAAAGATTTTAAAGAGCTTTAATGACCTTTAAAAATTAATTAAATTATCCATCATGGTTATTTTACATGTTTCAATTTACTAAACCAAGTTGAACTAAGACTGCTCCTCTTACTAGCATTAAAGAGATGAAGTTGCAGACCTTCTCAAGGTAACCAATGGAAATAGGAATCTTCAGAGAATCTTGGTAAAAACCTAATTAAATTTTTTATGAATATCCAATTCTTAAAATTTTTAATTCACATAAATATTTTCATTTTTGAGAGGACTTATGCGTAGGCAGTGTGTTAGTTGTATAATCATGGGAGCTCTCAATATGAGCACAATAATTTATCAATATTTTCAATATTATTCTACAAATAATTCAAATTTACTTCAATATTTTTTAGGTAGTGATGAGTAACATAGTTGGGTGAATAATTTTTTTCCTCTAATATACCTAGATAAGAGTATTCTAATCTTATTTCCATCAAGTGTTTCTAATAGAGACCTTATGGCATTGAACAAATCTTTAGAAAACCCTAAAGATATCTAAAATAACCATATAACATCATAATTGAGGTTTCCCAAGTGTGGACAAGGTTTAATGGAGATTAAGATAATTTAGATGTAAATATGTTTTATAACTCCTTAATCAAGATAAGAGGTCAATTTCAAGGGAACAAGAGTGAGCCATAAAGGGCACTAAATAAGACCTATGCCACTTTTCATGAATAAATTATTGCACAAGGCCAATGCATGTTGACAAGGTTATAGGGCTATTTTCTCAAATTTATTAATGTTTTAAATGACCTCATGATTTTAATTCATCCATAATAAACCTCTTACATTTCCTTCTACTCTCTATCCTCTCTTTTCCCTTATATATTCTATTATAAGTGAAGTTGAAATCATCCTCTACCTAGTTATGGTATAGCCCTACCAAAATTGATTTATGCCTTCTCCATCTTGCATCTAGTTATCTTATGATGAATTATTGATGAATAGTAGTGATATTTTTCAAATTCCTTGCATTTGTCCTCTTTTTCTTGCCTCTTTATGAGTAAGTCATTTTCTTGCAGGTCATATGGTATGTGTCAAGTAGTTTTGAAAATGTTAAGTGTGGAAAACATTTACTAGTGTCTTCTTCTATAGTTCTTGATTATCACTCTTGATTGATGTATTAATTATATCCTACATATTGAAAAAATTATGTTGGAATTACTGTTTGGAGTTATGAAATCAGATTTTAGTGTTGTCTTAGTCCATATTATCAATCATAAATAGTAGAGGGGACTTAAAATTTGGTACATCACCCCTTTTAGTCATTATTTTCATTCTTTCTTTCTCCCATTTTCCTTTAAATTTGAGTAGTTTCAATGCTAGTTTAGGTGTAGTATCAAGGGAGTTATCCCTCTCAACCTTAAATAGTTACCACTATGCCAATTGAGTGAGGAGACCAAAAAACCTCCTCAGAGGGTGAAACTCAAAGTGACAAATTTTTTTGGCATGCCTGATGGGACAATAATTTCATTTACTAAGTATTTTTTTGGGTGTTTTAATTCAAAATATCAGCCTTTGGAGACATTTACACAAACACCAATGGTGACTCCAAGTTATTTATAATTGGTTTAAGAAATACAAGTACTTAAATATAATTAATTGGTATGTATTTTCATCATCATTTTTGTGAAAATGCATCCTTTATACCCCTATAATCATCATATCAAGTTGAGAAATTTTATGGTTTCACCTCAAGTAGATATAACATAGAAATATACCAATATTCCCATGAAATTTACCCCCTTCCACCTATGATCATGCTTCTAATCAACCTTAGAAAATCCATGTTCTTTCTAATCAACCTAAAAAAATATCAAAGAAATCAGACATGACTATGAGATATCATGTATGGATAATGATAGGGAAAGGGAATACAATAAGCACCAATAAGAACTTGAATATTAGGATATATCTACCAAAAATATCTAGGGTCATGGGAGAGATATAATGAATAATGCCTAGTTAGGGAAAATAATGCTACAAAAGAACAAATACATTAGCTACCCATGAGAGCATAAGGAATTGAATCTAAACCTCAATTACTTCCTCATATCCCTATTTTTACACAAGGTCTTTCAAATGAGTCTAATTTCTTAAAATTTTTAAGATTTATGACTCCAATCCCTCTAAAATATCATATGCTTGTGAAAATTCCACCCATTCTTCCTAAAGAACCTTAAACTTCTCAATCATTGAAGCCTTCTTGGACCACTCCTTGCACACCAATCTAAAATAAGAAAGAGGAAAGGATTGTATAAGTTAATTCAAGGACGTTTGATAATTTTTTTAAACCCTTCACCCACCCCTCAAATTGGAATTGTTCATAAAGATCAAGGCATATCAGAATTTGAGAGGGTGATTATTGAGTGGAAGGAGAATAATGAAGAAACCTTAGCACAAGCATATTTTATTCTTCCCTAATAACTCATAAATAATCCCATTGCCCCAAAATTACCAAGTTTTAGGAGTGCCTCTTCAGCCCCAAATCCAATTCAAGAGCAAACCATAATGCCCTATATTCTTATTCCACCAAATGGACCTTCCTGCCCTCCCACCATATCCTTTTTCAAAGGAGGACTAATTGTATGGAAGGAAAGTGAAGATCATATAGGGAAAGAAGAGAATGTTTCAAGTGAATGTGATGAGGAACTCATGATTTGAATTCATCATTATACCATCACATTAAACTTGACATAAAAGGAAGAAAATTAGTCTTTTTGGCACACTCTTGATGAAGAAGATAAGTTTGAATAAAAGGATATCACCTTATTTGAGTAACTACCACTTTGTGTGATATAGGAAGACCTTGTTAGTGAATAAAACATCTAAGAGGGGCATGAGATAAACCTTTGTTACACATATGATCTTCTATTATATGTGGAAGAAGAAGAAGATCAGTCTAGTTGGCATCGATTTGACCATGATGAAGGAGTTGATTATGGCATGGATTTATTAAGGTTGTAGTATAACTTGACAAAGATGACATTAACCAAAGTGAAAAATTAAAATACATCAATTAATAGTGTCAAAAATATCTTAATCTCCTTAAATATATTGAGAATATTTGTAGGCCTACATCTCTTAGTGAAGGCATTGTTAGGGTGGTTGTTAAGTTTGGAGAACATGCAAAAGAAAATGTATAACAAATCATATCTTAAGAATATCTTGATGATTATTAGGGGAATTATTTTTATCTCTTTTATGATATTGAGCTACCTATACTAGTTTATAAGAAAAATGACATCCCTCAAGATGTCATAAAAGACCAAGAATAGTGTCTCAAGGAGCCATTAGGGGATGAGGTCACAACCATCTCTATGAATCAGGATATGGAAGATCAACATGAGGTGAGAATTAAACCACAAGAGTATTTTATGTTTATAGGAGATATTTTTACTTCATATGATACACTTGGAGACAAACCAAAGAGGCTGAAAATCAGAAGAAGAGCTGATTCAACAACAATAATACCCCCAAAAAACTAGTTCTTCATCTCTATCAAGAAAATAGAGAACTAAGAGGTTTTTTTATTTTATATAGGTGAGATGGATGAATTTTTATTATTTTATATATTATTTTATTATTTTACTTTCTATAATTTCTTCTATCACATATTACTTAGTTATTTGTTGTTTCTCTTTGCCCTAAATTCCTCTTGGCATAGTGTGTTTGTTATTTATTATGTTAGTGTGTTTGGAAGGTGGTATTAGCTATCTAAGATTGTTATAAGGGATTTAATTTAATATTAAAGTTATAATATAGGTTTTAAATCAATTTTCATTGACTCCATGACCAAATGTTTGTTTAAGGTAACTAGTCTAGATGTTTAACAAACTATCCCTAAAGGTCACCAAAAATGTTGGATAATATATCCACCCTTGATCATGGTATGTTAATTTTTTTTTTGAGTTTTATAACCTTTAAAATTTTCATATATAATGTATTTTAGTATTTATTAATGTATTTTCAAAGATAAAGTTTAATGTTCCATTATTTTAGCTTGTCAAGGTCATGTTTGTCAATGCGCTCCAAGCTTGGTAGGGTCAATCCAAAGGTTACGTAAGTTAATTGTAAATATTCATACACTTTTCCAAGTATTATGAGGAGTATTTTAACATGAATTTGATATTACTAAGTTATAAAATGATAGATTTCAGACCCAATATACCTAAGAAGTCATGATCATCATTTACAACCAACAACAAATGTCTCCCATGGGATATCAGAGCAATAAATGTTTGATTTCAAGTTTTTATACATACATGAGACATTTATTTAGTATCCTTATCCCAAATAATGATAATATATATATTTTAAGGTTAGGATAAGGCATTAGAGAATTCATATTTCCATCAAATCATAAGACAAGTAAAGAAGGGCCAGTTTCATGACATTGGTTCATGAAAGAGAAGAAGTATCAGGAAAAGTGATATTAGGGTAAGGATAATACACATATTACCTTAAAATACATATAAATATTTCTTATTTCAAGGGGTGGAGCTTTATGAATCATCTTTAAGAAATTTACTACCTATAAAACCCTTCAAAAACCTAGGTGCTCAATTTTGGTGAGTTTGAATGCATTTTTGAGTTTGTTGATGCAAAGGAAAAGTTGTGAGAGATATTAAATGGTATTATAATTCCTCCCACACCATATATATGTATATGTATATATATATATATATATGTATACATATACATATATATATATATATATATATACACATATACATATATATATGTATATATATATGTATATATATATATATATATATAGATATATGTATATATATATGTATATATATATATGTATATATATATATATGTATATATATATATGTATATCATGTGAAGGAATTAAATGAGAAAAAACCTCCACATTGGATAGGTTGTAGGTTTGAGCACAAAGGGTTTTCAAGTGGGAATGCTTTTCAAAGAATATGGGGACTAAAGGAACATGTAAAATGGTTTAAAAACCTAAAAAATGAAACTTTAAAAACATTAAAAAAACTTAAAGGCACCCCAATAACTCAAATTAAGAAGTTACTAACCAATCCAAGAGGATTTCTCCATTGTTCTTGATTTCTAGGTTGTTAAAGGCCTAAAAATGGTGTTTTATGAGGTTTTATTCACTAAATAAATACATCTAATGGTTGGAGGATAAATATGGGTATATTAAATTCATATAAAAAATATATCTTTATACCCCAAAAAAATCAATATCTTGTGAAATCAGACTTAAGATTTGGTGTATCACCCATTTTAGTCATTGAATTCATGATTTCTTTCTCCTTTTTTCCTTGAAATTTGATTAGGTGTAGTGTTAGTTTAGGTGTAGAACTAAGGGAGACAAACCTCTCTAGATGTTCTCTTTAGTCATAGGCTACCCATAGCCTTAAAGAGTTCCCATTGTGTTAATTGAGTGAGGATACATGAAACAACTCCTCAAAGGGTGCAACTCAAAGTGATAATAGGAACATAGTTTGTATGGATAGAGGAATGCCAAGTAACATTCATTAAATTGAAGAAGAGACTAGTGACTGCATCAATCCTAGTCTTTCTAGACTAGATTAAACCATTTCATGTATATGTAGATGCATTAGGAATCATACTTGGAGAGGTACTAGTGCAACCAGGATAGGGTGTGTTGGATCACCCTATCCATTTTATAAACATGAAATTATCTGCTGTAAATAAAAATTATACAAAAACTAATTGGGAGGCCTTAGTTATTGTGTTTTCACTTCATAAGTTCTGTCACTATTTTTTAGATACATATTTGATTTATTCACTGATCATCAAGTGCTATGATACTTGGTTAATAATCCCATTCTAGGAGGAAGCATTTCAAGTTGGTTGATGCTCTTCCAATAATTTAAATTTTGGATAAATGTTAAGCCAAGATTAGAGAACATGGGTCCAGATCATTTGATTAGGATAAAAAATGGCAAGGAACTAGAGGAGATCCTAGATGAGTCTCTAGACTCACATTTGCTTTTTGTGTCTGTGATCCCATAACTTTTATAAGATAATGAAAACTTTTTTAAACAAGGGATATTTATAGAAAATATGTGGAAAATGATTTAAAAAACTCATTAATTTAACCTTGTCATATATTATCATCAATGGATTTATTTATCATTTAGGTAAGGATGAGGTTCTATGTAGAGTTTCGCTCAAGCATGAAAGGCCACAACTGCTTGAGGAGGCACATCAAGGGATCATAGGGGGTCACTTTATAAGATATGAAATTGTGAATAAGATATTTCAAAGTGGTCTTTAGTGGTCCTATATTTTTTAAAATGCACAAAAATTTGTGCCTAGAGGATGAGAAAACTAAACCAAAGAGATGAAATGACTCTAAACTAATACTAACACAACAACCTTTTGACCAATGGATAATTGATTTAATTAGGCCTATTATTACACCTATTAAATTTATTCATTCCAAATATATTATTACTATGATGAAATATTTTATGAAGTTAGTGAAAGTTATTGTGACTCCTGGTTATGATGCTAAGGATGCAACAAAGTTCCTTTATAAAAATATCATTACTAGGTTTGGCTAAACTATCAAACTAGTAAGTGCTAGAGGAACACATTTTTAAAACAAGATTATCAATATTACCACTAATGAATTTTTTATTTCTCACCAAAAAATCACAATGTATCATACTTAAGCTAATGACTGTATTAAAGCTCTGAATAAGATACTAGGTAAGATGCTTACTAAAATATGTGATGTTTAAAGGGATGACTGGGAGGTTAAAATTTATATAGTTATATGGCAATATCATACACATTATAAGTGTGTCATAGGGTTCACTCCATTTCATCTAGTATATATGTTGGAAGCAGTCATGCCCATGGGGTATGTGGTTTAGAGCTTATGGATTATAATAATTAAGTGTATGGGTGATAAAAAACATTGACAATTAGGTTACTAGAGCTAAATCACATGGATGAAGATTTACATAGAGAAATTTAGACATAATAGGTTCATAAACGTAGCCAAAAATATTTTCATGATAAAAACCTTTGCACCAAAGAGTTTCATGTAGATCAACTAGTATTGCTTTATGATACTTGGTTTAGATCTTTCTCAGGAAAACTCAAAATTATTTGAAAAGGGCCATACATTATCCATGAGTTATCAAAGAAAATAATGGTAGTTATAATAGATTTATAGGTCACCATTTTACCTAGATAGGTGAATGACATTAGGTTTAAATCCCACCACCAATAATTGATATCTACAATTATGAGAAGGTGTTAAGCCACACTGTGTAGTTTAGGATTGTTTTAGTGTAGTTATTTATTTTTATAAGTGTATAGGTTAGAATATAATATCTTAAAATCATATGGGTGTGGAATAAGGATAAATGTTAGAGAAGGTGCCATTAATGAAGAGTGTATTGGTTGAAGGATACTATGAGTTCTAAAGTATATTATACAAATTCAATTGAGTCTAGGAATAGTACAATGAAAGGATATTGAGTAGATATGGATACTAATGGTCAAGTGTGACCATTAATGAAAAATTAGGTGACAATATTAATAAATGTCATAAAATATATTAAAGGTCAATATCATGTATGGAATGATCAAGTATGGCATGTGAAAAATATGGTGATGAGATATTTTTTGTATTTCATCTACCATAAAAAGGTAAGCCAACTTAGCAAATTTGACACATGAGATAGACAAGATTATTTATATTTGATGCACACCTAGGAAAAATCAAATGGTAGTTAGGGAAAATTAAATTTGAGATAGGAAAAAGTTTGCATAGGAAGTTATACAATTCAGGTAGGATACTCAATTTAGGCATCTTAAACTTAGTGCAAATTTAACTTTCACCATCTCTACAAATTATCTATATCCTTGAAAAATGATTAATAGTTTTATACATTGTGTATCAATTTATATTTTGAGAGGGTATTATGGCTACTTTTGATATTTCCTAGATGATCATTATTCTTACCGAATCTTAGAAGGAATATCTAGGCATTGGGTTGGACCTACAACAAATGAATTTTTCAAACCCACATGCCTCAAAATCCACCAAAGTCATGGAGATTTTTTTTTTAAATTTTAGAGGTATTCTAAGGCATGAAATCCCTCACTTTAGCATAACCATATCAATTCCATGACACAGATGTAAAACACCTACTATAGTTGCCAACTTTTAATGAACTCAGTGAAATCATGTAATTATTATTAGGCTGATATAATGAGGGAAAGATATATATATCTCATAGGATGTTAATGATATAAATTTGGACTATCAAGGCAAAATTACAACCCATACCACTAAAAAAAATTCATTTCCTATTTGTCTCAGTTTGTAGATGATGCATTTGATCATCAAGGTGTCTTTGATTGTCATATCAAGGGAGTAAGTTTCAATGTCCTATTATGGTCTCTCTTAATTTAAACTTGTGAAGAGTTTCATATGATTTTATTTATAATATTCAATTATTAAATGGATTATAATATTAGTAGGTGTGTTTAAGACATATATAATCTTATTTGGGATCTAAAGAAGGCTTTAAGATACTTTTCATAACATTTAGTGGCAATTATCTTTGAGAAGTTATGTGTATTTTGCCTAAAAGATATTTTTTTAAGATTTTAAGTAAAAATTTGATGTTAAAGCCTACTAAATTATCCATATTATCTATAAACACATTCATATTCATGAATTTACCTTAAGACAAATGTTTCATGCTTTAAACATATCTTTTCATGCAAGTCTAAATGTAGAAAAGGTCTCTATTAGTTCCCACTTGCCAAATTTGGCCCCATAAAGATGTAAAAAGAATTATTTATTATTATAATCTACTTAATAAATATTTATCATCCTATTATTTCTTTTATTTGGTATTTTCAAGCTCTAAGTGTGAAAGAAATGCAAATAAAAGGCCATTTCCATGTATTTTCATGTAGGGAGTATGGATTTGTACAAAATTTTCCATAAAATAGATCTAAAGATATTTAATATGGAGTTTTAACATGTTTTTTAAAAAAAAATTAAAGGTTAAAATATCACAAACAATCTCAAAAATAGTTCTCTCCATCCATCTAGATTATTTGCACATCAAAAGAGCCCTTCAGGTTTGCAAATGTTATGACTATGAGAGCAAAAATCAAGGTCTAAAATTTTGGGTAGAGGAAGGGGTATAAAATTTATTCCATATATGGAAATTGGTTCTTATTTTCTCTCTCTCCCCTTCATGAACCATATTTAACAAACTAAGGCACTCACTATACCTTCTTCATCTAAACAAGTAGCTAGTTTTTTGAGATTTCTCCTCATTAGGGCATCATGATAGAAAAATAAAGTTTGTGGAGTTTTTTATGAGAATGAGACATCATTACATGATATTATTTTTTTTCCCACATGTGTGAGGTTTATATGGATCTCAATAATTAATATAATTCTAATATATAATTTGCAAGTGAACAAAGAGAGATTATATGGTTCATGAGAGAGAAAGAACATCAAGTTTTGATGGAGTTGTGTTTGCAAGGGTTTCATTCATTTCATATGTCATTAATTAGAGTGACATAACTATTACTCAAGGATATTTCCCCTACAATGCCATCATCACATTCAAATCTCTTCATAGTCATAGTTTAGCAAAGGTTAAGAAAAGTTAGCATTCCTTAAGGTATTTGATGATTCCTAGGTTCCCATTTGTAGAAGTGTATGCTTGTCAATGACATCTAAAGTGGTATGTTTGATTGGTATATATTATTATTCTCCCTTCATGGTATTTATTACTACCTATAGGTTTTAGTCATGATATTTTCACCTCCCTCATGTTTCATCCTTTTCCATAGTTTGTTCATTACTAAACATCATTGTTATAGGCCCATCATTCCATCTCCATTCTAATATCCATGTTAATTGTCATATTACCAAATATATATCCACATAAATATCATGGATTAATTATCAAGAGGAGTCAATAATTTTTTAAAAGAATCATGGTAATGCAAATGTGGTATTCAAAACTTAATAAACTACTAAAATAGTGAAGAACATCCACCTATAACCAAGAAAAATTCACTCAAGGATGTGCTTCATGAAATTAATTTCTTAAGAAGACTAGAAGACATGGATATCTCAATGAATAAGGATAAATTGTCTCTTCAAGTTACCATGAATGAAGGACAAACTCATCAACATTGTTTGTGACCTTCTCAAGGTCTAATTTAGACATAGTCCATACAAAGGAACCCTACATAGTCATCTATATTTGTGATAAAGAAAGAGATGAGATCAAGCATGAAGACAAGGATAATTTTGATGTCTTTGAAGAAAAATTTAAACTCAATATGATTTCAAGATATTGTGAGAGAATTGGAGTGACCTTGGAATTTTATTAGTGTTGCTCAAGGGCTAAAAATTTATCATAGTTTGTATAAGGGCCTAAGCAAGATCTACTGTCAATTTTATGATGGAGAAAGGCCTATTTTTAAGAAGGTAGATCAATGATTGTGAATAACACAATGTGATAAATATATGGTCATCAAACTTGTTTTAAAATGAAAACTCATGGTATGGAGAATTCAGAATAAGTCATGTTCTCATGATAGTGATCACCTATAATAGGGTTGAATCCCTCTTGAAGTATGTCAATCCAAGATCAAGATCAAGACTGTGAGGAGGATTGTCATGTCTTTAGGATCTAATAGGGTTTCTCCCCATGTTTATAGTCACTTAAGAAGGTGAGAGTGATTATAATTATTTATAAGTATTGTAAAAGGATGCTTCAATCTATACAACAGTCAACATCACCTACAACCTTCTCAAAAAGACAAACCTATCTCTAAAGTACAAAGAGTATTGAAGCAAAACAATATATGAGGGTTTATGAAGCATATGAAGGATTCATAAGGAAAATTAATATATGAATAATGTTAGGATATATAGAATATTTTTCTAAGAAATATTCATTCTAAATTCAACTTTGAAATGAGTACTTACAACCATATAAATTGCATTAACATATTCACATACCTTGAAGGTGTAGTTAAAGAACAAATTCATTAAAAAAGGAAGAATGTGAGGTCATATATTTAATCAAATGAAAATTTTATATATTTAAACCTTCATTAATATTATGTAAAGTAATGTCAACTCAATAAAGAATAATAGACATGACTGTGTATGGATTAAGATTGTGTAAGAGCCTAAAAGCTCACTTGAAGAACAAATACACCAAATAAAGAGGTGAGAGGAAGGTTTAAAAACACTTGGAAGGTTTCAAATTTCCAATTCATTTATAAATATATCTCAAGAAATCCCATTTCCTCTAATCACCACCTACAATAGTATGATAGAGGTAGTTACTTTGAGAGTCTATGAAGAGATATGATGTTGTGATGGGTAGCATGGTTCAAGAGGTGAATAAAGAAGGTATGAATCACATAAATAAGGATTTTATGGAATAATAAAATCATATGAATCACTATTATACCCAAATATAAATTTAAAACATGAAAACATAGTCCTTTAACACCAAAACATAGTCATGTCTACATAGTCAATAGACATAGTCAACTCTATTACTAGTTTTGAGAGAATTGCTCATTTTGAGGAATTTATAGGTGTAATTATACCTTAAAAATTATTAAAAATGATTATTATTACTATATAAATCTTCCTATGTAATTCTACAAATCATACTAGTGGTGGAAGTGGTCACTATTTTGACATAGATAGACCCTAGCCAATAGACAATCATTAGAGACCAAATGATGATTTTAAGAGGTTTGAGTGCCAATGAAGATTTTAATATTCATGGAGGATATTTGAAAAAGTTAGATATGATTTTTAATATCTTTATAAGCTTGTAGGTTTTAACAACAAACACTTTTCAATTCAAAAGTCTTAAGGGTTAGTAAAGAGAAGAGAGTTAAGATAGATCTGTACACTAATTTGGTGACACTCAAGTGGGTTGAGAGTTTTTTCAAGACATAATATTGATATTTTAATGAAATTAAAGATGATAATTTTAGGTTAACATAATTTTATAATAAAAATAACTCAAGTTTAGTAAAGGAACGTCACCAAAACTTAGACCAAGGGCTATATAAGTTATGATCACAAGAAACCCTAATCAAGGGAGATGAGGGTATGGTATGCAATAAAAATGTGTATAAGAATATTTAAAGTAATATGGTGGAGTTATAACTTGATATACATAGTAAAAAATGATAAAATAGACTTCAAGCCCCACATTAACCTAAACAATCACCCTACAAGTAACCTTAAGAGACCAAGACCATGGGGATAAAGTGAAGTTTAGGAAGAAATTGAATTTGTATAAGGTTTAATACAATTTTAAATCATATAATATTGTGATTTTTAACCTCCATATATATCTTTAGGACACTTAGATCTCCAACACCCAGATCAGGCCTAGAAAGCAATTTTAGGCCTAGAAGGCCTATATTATCTTGAGGCACTTGTAAACTCTTTCAAGTAAATGTGAATTCACGAGTATTTTTAAGGGGATGGTATAGTTCCTATAAATGGTACTGTGATGTATGAAACCATACAAACATGTTCAAAAATAGGGATTTTTTAAGGAAAAAGTGCATGAAATAGAGGTACAAGGTAGTTTAATGGATGCCAATAAATGGAGAGTGAATATTGAAACTTTTTATATCTTATCAAGCCATAAAATTATTAAATAAAACCATATAAATTCCCATATTAATCTCTTCAAAATAGCTAGTCTATAAAAATTCAAGACAAATAGACCTAGTTAACTACTTTGACTAATTTGTAGATGTTATTATTTAGGAGGACCCATTTCATGATGTGAGGAATTTATTAATGTCTAAAAATCAAAATATTTTAAGGTTTTAAAAGTTTCATGTAGGTTTTTATGGCCATCATGTGTAAGTAATTAGGCTACTAGGCTTAATTGGCCTAATAGACCTACTTGATCAAACAAGTAAAATGAAGTATATCATAAAAGGCTATTAAAATGGGTTAATGTGGAGTTATTATGATTAATAAATAATAATTTAATGATAATAACATGATTTAATTAGTATTTAAGTGAAATTTCCATGCATATCTAGTCTTAACTATCATTCACATGCATAACGGGTCCTTACTATGAGTTAACTAGTTTAAAGTGGTAATCAATGCATGCTTCATGGCATTAATAGAGAAAAGGTAATTAAATTAAATTTATCTTATGTTAATAGGAGATATTTGAAAAATAATGGTTTATCATGCTATAAGATGAGTTTAAACAAGTCAACTATGGCCCACTACCTTGTTTCTAACGTCAAAAGGAGCATGCAAGAATATTAAACAAGAAGAGATCATTTGAGGACTATTTACAATGAGTGATAACTAAATTATTACTTGAGTTTATTCTCATAGATGACTCTGGTCTTCTCCTCTATGCCATTCTCTTGGATTCTATCTCTTCTCATGTTTTATATATTCAATATTTGAATCCTTTTTTTAGGATCCCTCTCTTGGGCATGATGAAACTATACCAAGATTGAGATTTGTAGCCTCTTGAGTGAATAAAATGACTATTTTTAGATTCTAGGTTTAATGTCTTTATATTATTTTGATTTTTAAATTTGGTATTATTTTCTCTTTTGGTAGGTCCTAATCTCACCTAATCACTAGTATGTAATCTTATGTAAGTCATATATAGTGTTTGATGTTGAGTAAATGAGATTAAAGTGGAAATATTTATTGGTTATTGCCTTGAATTAGGCCTTCCATCATTGACCTCATGCTTTGATCACTTGATGGAACATTTAAGTGAAACACTTTTGCATATGAGTCCATTGGAGTTATAATATTTAGTGATTTACATTATTTATTATTTTTAGTTGGAGCTAAAATTGAGTGGATGAATGCATACATTAGGTGAATCACCATTGCTAGCATAATATTTCCCTTTCAGTTATCTCTCTAACCCTTTTCACCCCCAAATTAAAGTATATTTTATGAAACTGAGCAAAGTTTATACTTCAAAGGAGCTAACCTCATAATCTATATGTTTGGTCTAAGTACAGGTATCCCACAACTTATAGACCAATCCAATATTAGTTCAAGTTTGATGGAAATTTGATCAATCTTCTTCAATAGGGTGTAACTTGGGTTGCTAATAGTTACCATTTACATCAATGAAGTTATGATGGTGTAGGCTATGGGTTTTCCAGGTCGAGGAAAGTTGGTCAAAGCTTGTAAATATAAAGCACCCCCAATTATACCAAAAGTTAATAAATATTATACTAGGGGATCTTGGATAATCCCCCTTACTGATATTGTAGATGAACAAGTCAGAGTGTTCATAATATTCATCACATGGTGATATTGACAAAACACTAAGAAATATAAGTAGGTTACCAAGGGGTAATTGACATTTCTCACCACATCATTCACCTCAATGAAGAATTAAACTTGCCTAAATTATTGGTCTTTGATCTAACCACCAATAAAGACAAAGTCTTGACTTCTACAAACTAGAATTTCCAATTTTGGTTCTCTTATTGGTCTTTACATAGTGGAAGTCACCCAAAATATAGGTACATATGGATGTTGAATATTGGATTGACATTAAGTTTAGGAATCTAATTTAGATACTATGGTGCACATAATTCACACACCAAGTGAAGTTCTAAGCATGGTGGGAGGAATTTATTCATCTCATTGCATCTAATCCCTAAGTTACTCCCAATTTAATTCAATATTTGGGTCAACATGCCATGGTGACCAAGCTCTAAAAATTAATTATGGTATGTCTACATGAGTTACCCACTATGATGGGTCCTAGTCTTGTTTTTTTCATTGATATACAGATGGCCTAGAAAGAGGTTAATAGACAAAAACAACTAGTTGCATGTCATGCAACACCACTACAAATAGTACCTTTAGGCATTTCCATATCATTCATGTAGCAACCCAAGTCTAACACATCATAGATGTATAAGGTAAAGAGAAAAGTACCAAATGAAATCCAATCCCTTCCTATACCAAACATAAAAACATGCATCAATTTTATATGGTTGGATGATCCTTAGGTACCAATGATCATAGCTCTCTATGACTTTCCAATAATAGGGATGGATGAATAAGAGGTCTATCAAGTAATGATTTTTGACATGGCCAAAGATCTATAAGAGAAGTGGGAGGAAAAAGATTTTTTATTTTGGAAAGTAGTACATATGGTGTAAATATGAAAGTAGGTACCAAATTAAATATAGATGGACATATGTAAATGTCCACCTTCTATTATATTTGACATTATCATCTAGGAAGCTGAGAACACAAATTTCATATTAGAATTATTTGAATTGAAGTATATAGAGACTTTAACACCATTAGATCTATTTTCACCTCTCCCTAAAATCCCACCAAAAGTTATTTTCCACTATCATAAACCATAAATGGAGGCTCAGGTATCCCAAATCATTATTGTGTAGTCTATAATATTTACATACAAAAAGGAATGTCTATTTCAAGTTAAGTCATTGTAGCTTCCTAGATGGGAGGCACAACAATTTCAAACAATAACTATGTAACCAACTAAATGCAATCTAGTTACTAGTAGTAAGATGAAAACCTTTGTCTCTAAGTAAATGGTATATGGTGAAACCATTCACTCATTTCAAGATGAGCCCATCATGGATATTGAGGAGATATAGATGGACAAACATTATATAGGAGCAATAAGCCACCCATGAAGAGGCATGGAGGGTTGAAACATGTAGAGTATGCATCACGCATAAAAGGTAAATGAAGGAAGAAACTCTCAAAAAGGTATAAGATAAACCATAAAATTAATAAGTTACACCCCAAAACCCAATTGATGAAGCTTTGGATTCAAAATAGGCCAAAGATGTAGAAGAACTTTAGATAACCAAAATGACGATGATGAGTAGGGAAAGCTGAAAGCTAAGGACACATCCCCCACCATAAAGACACCAAAGGTGAAACCAAGAATGGAGGAGGTTGATCCATAGAAGAAGGGTGAAGAATCTAAGGCATATATTATGAAATACATAATAGTGTATAATACCTCATTTTATGAAATAGAGAAGGAAAAGTCAATCAATGATGATGAGATGAAGAAACAAATTGTGGAGGAGGAGACCAAGAGTAAAACACATGCTGAGGAGTAGCAACTAGAGAAAGAAAAGATGGATCACACCAATGAGAATCCAAATCTAGAAAAGGATAAAGAAGTTAAAAAGGTAGCCATTTATGGGACATTGAAGGAAATTATATTTGGGCCATGCATGAAAGGTAACAATAATAAAATAAAATTGGGAAGACCCAAGACAATCTTATGGAATAACCACTCCAAAAAATTTGGCTTTAGGATGTCCTTGATCCTTCTTATTGGGGTACTACATTTTCATTTCCAATCACAACATTATGATAGGCACTTGAAATCACATCTACTACATCAATAGTGTTTGCACCACCTACCGCTAAGGCCTCCTTAAATGTGTTGTAGTTATCATTAGCCAAATAGATCAAAGGATCCACTACATTCCACAAATCAATAAAATAGAAGGCCACTTGGAAATATAGGTGGGAAGGTTATGATGGATAATATATCATTTATGTAACACATTCATAATTCCAATGTCATTATTGAGAACATGTGTCCCACATTGTGTGCATAGGTCATCGATAGTCAAGTTATTTAATACAATCAATAGTTTCTTATTCTCCTTATGTAACCAGTTTAAGATTGGTAGGACATTCAAAAGGTCCAAAAAATCATAGTGTAAGGTAAATCCATCAAATTATAGATTGAGGTTCTATTTTATCTTCTCTAATTGTATCAATAGGTTTTATATGGTGCCTCAATCCAAGTGACTCAAGTGGCCCAATGGTTACTTGACTAGAAGAAACAACTTGACACCATTTGGGGAGGCACACAAAATGAATTTGTAAAGGCAAGCAAATTCAAGATTGCTATGCTAAATCTAGACACAATTCCTAAAGTATATTTATAGGATATAAACACATGTTAAATGTTCACACATGGTAGAAATAGGTGTTACAAAACATGTTCATTAGAGTTCAAATGCAATAAAATGTTGATAAGTTAACTAATCTCTAGCATCAAATTGCTTAGAATATCACAGTTTTCCAAAGCTAATTATTTTTCACTATGGATGATGACATATATTCATTACTTCTTTCACAAGTATGGTTGATAGATGTGTTGTGACTTGTTCAAGAGTTTGTGCTTAACTAGTAAGCTTACAAGGTTTACTTGGTTATTTTCATCAGTGAGATTTCACCTTTGGTAAAATTTATAAAATTAATTCATCTAAGTGAACTATAGTACCTTCTTCAAAATCAAAAGAGTACATCCTAAATTATTGGAAAAGACTCTCATCCTATGTCACATGATGCTTCATCTTCAACCACTCTACCCATGTTACCACCTACTAGTTAAGTATTGCATAACTCAAATTTTAAAGTTTAATTCTCTCATTTTTCTAGTGGATGTTTCAATAAGATAAGTGGGGTTAGTCTATTGAAAACCTGCAAGGTGGTAAGCTAGTCCACTACTTATTTGAAAACTTAAAAGGGTGGTAAATTAGTGCACATGGGGTAAAAACTAGTAAATGACACCTAGATTGGTTCTTGTGATTTATACTACTTAATATTCTATTTTGATATATTTATTATAGTCCTTGGATTTCATACCTCTATGATGATATCTTGGGAAAAGACATCCTATTAAGTTCATGAATGCGTTAGTGGGTAAATATGAGTACAAAACTACATGTTTGGACATATGTGGCAAATAGATATCATGTTAGATTTAATTTTACATAGTTATTCTAATTGCATCACAATAATATTTTCTAGAGGAATAGCTAAAGGAAGTTAGAAAAACACTAGATTTAAATCTATATATGTTTTTCCTAAATGTAATAGTGGGGTTGTTTAACTTATTGTAATCATTAGCTAGTTCTGAGTATGGTGGATTCACTAGAATATAAGGATTAATCAATAATTATTGATCTATGTTTTCATCATTTCTATAATTAATATTCATCTAAGTTTCCTATGGTTTTATCTCTATGGTCATTTATGGATTTGCATAGTTAGATAGATGTAATTGACTTCTTACTATAGGTCTATTAATAATGATCTAATTCATGCATAGTTAAGTTTGATATGTGAGACTATTATAACTTATTAATATTATAATCTATGTTTCCATTTGGATGTGTTCTATTCCTTTGACTATCTATATTTTCTCATATTTATTAATTCAATTCACATAACTATCCCTATAATTATAATGTTATGATGAATCATCAAGAACCTCTGCTAACACACCCTTGACCTTATAGGATTGATTATGGGATTTAAAATCCCATCGTTAGGTCTAAAATACTGATAGGATAGGGTTTTAAAAAATATTCCATCAAACTATTATATAAATAAATAAAAACCCTTATTACAAAACCCCATGACTCATTTTAAACCAAGCTAATAAAATGACCAACTTGGTGTTTAAAGCAAGTCTAAAGTAATATTATTCCTTTGTAATAGTTGAGTTTCCTATTTTATTCTATTCCTTATGTCATTAAATGAAAATGATCCTGATGTCCTTTAATTTTCCTCACCATCTTACTTATTCTCTTCCAAAAATAGTGCATGCTTTGCATGGATTCCCCCATGAACTCCTACTCCATCATGAGTTTGCCATTATGACACTCTGCTTCTGTTAAACTATTATACATTTGATTGTTTAAAACCCTTTAATTTTGGGTATGGATACCATATCCTATTTTCCTCTCTAAATGCTAAGTCAATATGCATAATCATTTCCAAGAAAATAAAAACCCTAATGATTCAAAAACAAACCTAATTTCTTTCAAATGACTTTGAATAGCTTTGAATGGAATTCATTCAAAATTTCTAATTAACCCCCACATTTTCTATGTTTCCAAAACTTAATGTTAAAAAAATGCCATTTAATCAAAAAATCCCCTTTTTTACTATCTATGCCCCAAAGGAGTTTTAACACTCTTATTATTAATGTAAACACAAGAACCTAAAAAAATAGTAACCCATTACTCTATAATTTTTAAGTATGTCAACGATGTTATCACCAACATATTCCAAGAACTACAAAATTGATACATAAGCATAAAAATTACAAAAAAATATTCCAATGGACAAAATAAACTCTAGATCAAAAGAAGTGCTCATTAAACACCAATAAGGCAACAAATTAAATGGATAAGCACACATATGTAGGTTATGAAATCAAATCAACAATGTTTAGAGAATTAAAAGCAAGCATAATAGATATCATTCCTAATAGATATTAGTGGTGTGTGTATGGCTCCACTTCAACTTTATCTCTCTATCACCAATGTAGATATCCACTCCCCCTTCTCTAATGATACTCTCCCTATGAATTTTCAATGAGGGAGGAAATATCATATATTTAACTCATCAAATAGACTAATAGATAGTTCATATCATGATATAATAAATATATAACCATAACAATTGTTGAACATAATAAATCTATAAAAATATTATCATAAACATAATATAACATATGAAACAACTATCAAAAGTTATATATCTATTAAACCAACAACATAAACTAATCCAACTAAAAACAAATAATAGATATGCCAATAATCAACACACACTCCACTGGTTAATGCTTCAAAAAATCATAGAGAAAAACTAGATGTAACATCCTTCAAACTAGTCATTGTCTTGATGACACTTATTTTTAAAATAGTTCAAAAATATAAAAAAATTCAACATAGTAAAAAAATAATGTTTTTAACATAAAATAGATAATTTTCAACAAAATATTAAGTAAATAAATGAGAAAATTTTAGATATCTAAAAATGGTCACCAATGGTTCCATACCTGACTTTAAATCAATTCTTACCAACAATTTAACATATAGCCTAAGAATTTCTAAATGTCTCGAATTTGGCTTCATAAATTAATTAAAAAGAGCAATTACACACATCATTTAATTTAAATCTTGCACAAATATTTAAAAGCCTAAAAAATATTAATTAACATACAAATCCTAATTAAATTCATCCATGAGAAATTAAATGAATTATCAAAAAGGGAAATTCAAAACCAAAAGAATATCCTAGGAAATAATCATTACCTTTTACAAGTTGTCCAAAATCCAAAATATCTTAAAGCACACCTATTATATGCTAATCATGAGGTTTGGACACATTTTAAACCTATAGGGGTTAAATAAACAGAATTATGTTAATATTTAACTCAATATAATTTGATTTCAAAGCCTATAAAAGCAAGACTAGAGCTCTTTATTTAGAGAGCTTGGACATAGTAATGTTATTATGCAAGATTTGGTACATAATTAAAATATATAATTATAGTTATAATGCCAAAATTACAAGCCAAGACATTTCAAGTTATTTCAAAAACCAAGCCAACCATGATGCCAAAAGGAGATGCATATAGCCAAGCCCCATTCATGAAGATTTCTTGAGCACAATCCAAGCAAGCCAAAAAAAGAACCTCTTAGAACATTTAAGGAATTGGTAAGGAATTTATGTAAATTCTTTCCATTTTTAGTTGTACTTTGTTCATTTTTATTTCTTCATCATGCTCCCCCCTATGATCTAGGAATGGAGGTGTTATTATTTGTTAGTGTGTTTTTTTCATTTTTATTTCATTGTGAAACTAACACTTGATCTAACCTCCTCTCCATCATTAAATTCCTAGCATCACAAATGGAATGTCCGATGGGATCCAACACAACCCACATACCAAGGACATCCATATGCAACTTTTAAATCTTCATTTAGATGCTTGAAACTCTCTAAAATTAGTTTTTTAACCTTGTTTTGGCCAAATTTTATTTTGGTTTATTTCTCAGATCTACACAGAGACCAGTGATGGTCAAATGTAAATGGCAATGGTTAGGGCTAAACTGACCACAGTTCTACCCAACTAAGTCTAATTCTATGTGACCACTAATGGTTAGGCTACAAGGTAAAAATAGCATTAAATATTATATTTTAATTCTTTAAATAATTCAAATTCTTGATTTCTTAGTTTGAAGGGCATCTAAAACTCTAGACTTAAGTTTACCTTACAAGTTTTTATCAAATTTAATCTAACAAGGCCTAACCTAATGTTTTATGTTTTGTGTCAGTTTTACCTTCAAGTTCACAAGCAATTGACAATGGTTTTAATTAACTGGCATTGGTTTTAATGATCAATAATGGTTCTCTTATAGATCGACCGATGATGGTTGCCTCAAAATTACAAATGATAATTTCTCACTGACCACGATCACTATGTGAAATAAAATAAGAACTTGAGAGCTAAAATTTAAACATGATTTTCTCAAAAAAAATTATTCAAATTAGGGTGTTATTATTTAAAAATTATAGGTTTAAGGATTGATGTGAAGGAAAATTTGTATGGTTAGACTAAACAATTTTTTTTTGGGAATCTAAAAGGAGTTAGTTAAATCTTGTACATTTCAATTTGGGCACTAAACTGAACATCTTAAATCTTGAAAATTTAAATGTTGGTTTTTAAAATGAATATATGATTGGTTAAGTCTTAGAAAACACTTCATTTTTAGTACTTAAAACAAATTTTTAAATCTTAAACATTTCAAATTAGTGTTTTAAACATGAACCTAGGCTAAATTTTAAATATTTTGACTTTGGGATTAAAACAAACTAGATGTTTTTGCTTAATTTGGTTTTTTTCAATTATTTCAATCTTTCACACTTAATCCAAGGGTCTAAGTAAAGAGTAACATCAAATTTAATTTGGTTCTTAAAATAAAACTTCACTCGCATTTATTTACAAACTTGTTTGTTGATTGTTTGTTTTACAAAAAGGATACCACATGTATGATATCCCCCCATCTCATATAGGGAACTTAGGTAGCCAAAAGTTCCTTTATATTTTATTTTGTGCCTAGTACAAGGTGTAGATATAAATTTACCTAGGATCTCCCCAAACTCTCATAGTATTGAGTGATCTAAATGCAACCCTAAAGTCTTTCTACATAGTTTATTTTTCAAGTATTTTAGCTTGTGAAGGGGATTTCATTACCTCTAATGAGTTATTTAGGGAAGGATTGACCCAAGGTTTCATCTCCTAGTATTTATTCAACCCCTCTCCATAAGGGGGTATATAAATTAGGATCTCCTTGTTGTGATGGTGGTTTGAGTGGTTAAACTATTTCCATTAGTGGTAAGCCAACCCATAACATATGATCAATAAAGACATCACACTACACTAAGAAATTGATGGATATAATGGTTTTTAAAAGGACAAGACCTTTTCACAAAAAGTAAATTAACATGAATTTAATTTATATTCTGCTTATCTTGTGTTTAAACATGAAAATCTGTACACATGGGATCAATCTAGATGGTTGTAAATTTGTAAGTTTTAGTCAACCCTAATTTACCACACCTTGATAAGATTTAGGATGATATACTTAGTTTTATTTTTTTCATTTGTTATTTTATATCATGGTGTGTTATATCTAAATTTTATTTATTTATACCATGTCATGAATGAATCTTGCATCTGACATTACTCCATTGTTTGAGGAAGTGTTATGTCATCCATTTGATACCTTGTTTTAAATTATAAAACTTTTGTGTCAAATAATTGAGTGTGTTACTTGATTTAAATGGGTAACACTATGCTACCCAAATCAAATCAAGTTTCATGTAAAGTCTTGAAATATCCAATCATTGTCACATATTTTGGGAGCAATAATGCCATTAGCTACCTAAATTGTTTCAAAATACTTGTCTTGTCTTATGTCCAAATTATCATTATTTGAGCCTTGTTGGATATTTGTTTAGCACATTCATGTATTCAAATTTGCCTATCTTATTGTCATCAAGTCCTAGTTTACCTAAACTAAGTCTTTAATTAACTTTTATAAGTTTGGATTCAAATGTTGATTGATTTATGTTTAGGCATCGACACACAAGGGTTGATACACATATCTTTATCTTTTTGGTTGCATAAATTAGGTTAATCTATTACTCAAATTTGGAAAATTTATTTTTTATGCCTTTAATAGAATTAGTCTATATTCAATTACCTTTTATTTTGTATTTGATACTAATTTGATTTTATGTCTACAATCAAGTGCCTAGTCTTTGCCAAACCATTCCAAGTTTGCTAGATTAATCATCATCATCCTTTATTTAAATCCTAGATTTTGACATCATGTTTGGCCAAAATTCCTAGCACATTATATTTGAGCCTAGATTTTGACTTCACATTTATACAAAAGACTTGGAGACTCTTTTCCATTTCCTAGTTTAGACGTACTTAGAACATACTTGGACTTAGAGTTTGACATCTTATTTTTAGGTCATTTTATTTGACCTTATTTTTGTGAGACATTTAAAATTAGACATTTGATGTTATACTATTTTTACCAAGTCTTTTCTTAGAATTTTTGGAGATACAACACCACCTTGACCAATTTAGATAGAGTTTGAACATTTTTGTCTTTTTAGCCATAACTTTTTAGAGTTTGTAGAACTTTAATCCCATCTTGTTGTGAAAAACTTGTCATAGACTTGACCATGGCTCACTACACACATAGTGGAACTATGTTCAATATAGGATATGGAAATGTTATCACATAAGAGGACTTTGTTCAAGACCCTTATGGAGATGATGTTGCTTAGGAGATAGATTCTTATCCACCATACAACACTCAAATAGGGGAATACATTCAATATGTTTTGGCCAATTATTTGGTTAGCACATCTCCTTACATAGAGTAAGACTAATAAAAAACATATCAATATTTAGCTAGTGTATCCTTGGTTGTATAAAATTTCAAAAAATAACCTTATTATGGTACAATACCATCAAACTAGGAGGTATATCATGATAATTTTCCAAATCTATCAAGAGGGCGTTATAACATGTCTTATCATAATAACAATCAGACCTCTTCTAGTAATCCTAATTCCATAGTACCAATACCATATCAAGATCCATATAGGCTTATCGAAAAAAGAAGCCTCATAGAGGACCACTTCATTTATATTTAAACAACATACCAGACATACCAAGATCTAGTGCATAACTTTAATCAAATGGCTATGTAGAACAAACCTCTTATTGATAGAGCTCCTTTAATAGGATTTTCAATGGAATTGATTAGTCAATAAAATTAATTTTTAGACCCATTTACACAAAACACTTTGGAAAAAAACATGTTCAATACCCAAACCATCAAAGAAGTGTCTTCTACTCCTATGTAGAATAGTGAATAAAACATAGTGGATAATGTGCAAGCAATGCCAAATTTAAACCAAAGTGGTGTTAATGTAAAAACACATACTCAACAACAAAATGTGCCTTTAACTATCACTATTAGTGGTTTGCAAGTTCAAGGAGTAGGATTTTATACATCTCAACCTCAACCAACTACCATTAGTCCTCAACTAGTTACTTCTTCAAGCACCCAATAATAAATATTAAGTAGTCAATGAATGACCAGTGTTGTGCCACAATAAAATGTGATGAATCTTACTCCACCCCAATAGGTGATGAGTAATATTCTATAAGATTAGGCACCATAAAAAATACCAATGTAGTAAAGCTGAAACATATTTCCACCTCACCAGGGGAACCAATGTTCCACCTCATTAGGTAGTGATGAACATACCTCTTCAGTCATAGACTAACATGCCAATTCAAAACCAAATGATGTCTAACCAATAATGTCCAAACATTAGTCAATAATATTTGCCAAATATCTAATATACATCCACTTCCTAATAGGGATTCATGAAATAAAGAGGTTCAAATGCTCCAAAAGTGCCTGTTAGGCAATGATTACCTTTTATGCAAAATGTGCCACAAGTTTAGAGACATGGTCTTGGTTCATATGTTTCCCTCAATCAGCAAGGTATGACTAGTCAAAAACATGTCCATATTCAACCTTAATAGGCACATTATGACCATATACCTCCATCCCAACCTTAATATTCTTAAAATTAGGGCTACATAGCCAATCCTAACTAGAATATCACACCATAATACATGAAATTTTAACAATCACACCCTAATTCATGTATGCATATTCTTGGTCAATTCCTTAGCCAATCAAAACTTCTCTAGTAAATACCTCCATCATACCTTGATAAAATTAATCCACTTCTGATTTCTCAATCATCATCTTAGACCAATGTTCCCATAATTTTCCTTGAATAAGAGCTACAACAAATGAAGGATGTAATTGCCACCATCCAAGCTGGGAAACAAGTCAAAAAGTTTAAGGTAGACAGTGTGTGTTTTTACCCTTATAACATGGAGTACTTGTAGATTCCATTTCTTCTAGGGTATGAAGCACTAAAGTTTAATAAATACAAGGGGAAAGGTAACCCCAAGGCCCATCTGATAGAATTATTTATTACATTCCAACCAATGGATTATCGAGGCATATACTTATTATTGTTATTTCTAAGAAGTCTATTAGAACAAACCTCAGAATGGTTCCTAAAAAAAAAAAGAATTTAGTTTTTGATTTTGATGATCTTTTGAATAAGTTCGTAAAACACTTCTCTTATAATCTCAAGAATGATATTTCATTAGTAAACTTGACACAAGCAAAAAAAAAAACTAGGAGAAAGCTTCCTAATCTATCTGAAGTGATGGAGATCCTTTACAATCCCTTGTAAGCCATTTTACCCATAGTCTACCAGACAAATAACTAACCATTATGTTTACCAAAAATCTACACAATGAGATATCTTAAAATTTAGAATTGCAATATGTGCATACTTTTAAGGAAATCATTGACAAAGGTTTGTTGATTCAAAGATCCCTTAATAACAAAGAGATCATTAAACTAACCTCATCAAATCAGAACAATAGCTAAAATCAAAACTAGACTAGTGGACAGAATCAACATTCAGTCTAAGCAGAAACATCACAATTGACATAGGATAATAACAATGATAAACCCAAAAAACTCAACTACAATAAGAATTTTGTAAGAAATGGAGTAACAAAGTCACAACATGTCCAAATAGTGCAAACATTATCTATTTAACCTATGCCACTTTTTCAACTTATTCCTAACCAACAACCTCTTTATCAACTGTAACACATGCAACAACTGTAATGACTTAGACCAGTATAAAAAATGGAACAAACATAGAAAATTCCTATACCTTTTCAAAACCCTCCTCTTCTAAGGAGAAACATGCATACTCATCATGCTTTTATGGACCTTGTCTCAAGCCTATTGAATTATTATTTCACAAGATTATAATAGCTAACTTGATTAGATGGTCTATTTAGAAAGATCAAGTTCATGAGGGAGCTCACATGCTAGATTGGTATAGGATAGAACAATTCTATAACTTTTACAGTGTCAATGTCCATAATTTGAAATGTTGTGTGCAAATTAGACATGTAATTTAGAATATGTTGGAAAATGGAGATATTACATTGGATCATGGAATTTCCACATCTAATCATAGCCTTGGAATTTAATAAAATCCCTTTCCTTAACATAATAATAATCAATAAAAACAATAAAAATGACTAGTACAACATCAACAACAATAGTATCAATAACCAAGGTTGAACAAACAAAACCAATAGACTCAACAAAATTAGTGGCAAAACTAACAAAGTCAAAACAATAAATAGAACCAAGGCCTAAATAGTGAGAACAACTAACAAACCTACCTTGTAGTTGCATAAGACTACACATGGTTGTAGGCCATATTTTAGGAGGTCATGTTAACATTATTTTAATTAATCTAAGACCAAGTATCAATTAGATAAGACCTTTGCTAATCATAACCAATCAACCAAACCATTCTAGTAATCCTTCTTTGATTTGGGACTACACACAGGCACACTAATAAGCAGGGATTCTAATTTTAGGACCTTCAACTAATAAATCATTGTTTGCCCATGACCACACATAAGTGTATCAATAATAAATACTTATCCTATTTGGTCCCCCTCTACCATCATTTCTTAGCAATAATGATCCTATATATAATCTTGTTTTTGTAATCACAACATTGATCAAAGATTACCATACAAGGCCCACAACCATCTACCACTTCACCCATCATCCAACCAACCATTCTACCTTATAACAATCCATTTACCACTATCTAAGAAAACATGTTTGACATTATGAAATAATTGAAAAATATGCTAGCACAAATTTACATCTTAGATTTGTTACATATGTCAACCATCCACAAAAACATCTTGACTTAGTTCCTTGGTTAATCCATAATTCTAAATGGCATATCCTCTGAAAAATTTCAAACTTTGGTTGGACACCTAGCTCTAGGCTAACAAATAACCTTTAATAAAAGTGATATGTCATCCCTTGGACCATTACATCATAATCCATTGTACATCAAATTTTACATAGTTCATCACAAAGTGAAATGTGTCTTTATAGACAATGGATCAGGTCTAAATATTGTGTCTGTAAAGCTCATCAAGATTCTTAGGTACATGATAGTGGATCTCCAATCCAAAATAATCACCATCAAAGATTACAATAATGAAGAACAAAAATCACAAGGCACCATTAGCTTACCAGTTATCATTAGCCCCTTAACCCATGATACACTTTGCCATGTGTTGGATTTTGATTTTTCATACATTATGCTTTTGGGTAAACCTTGGTTAGATGAGTTCATGTAGTTTCATTGACATTGAACCAGTGTATCAAGTTTTCCAATTTAGGAATGGAGGTTAGTATTCTAGGATATTTGCATCCATATAAGTATTGTAACCATTTAGAGGTTGAGCTTAAGATCTACAACTATCATATTGGCATGAATCTAGTTACCAAGCAGGACAAGGTGAAAGTAGTACTCATTAATTTACTAGAAGATAAATAAATTGATGATGATACCCTTGATTCATTATCCCACATACCACCTTCTACATTTTCCATTCATTATACCATCTAGGCTAATGGCCCAAGAGAGTATTTGACTCACAAAACCTTTCACATTGTAAAACTTCCAAAGAACCCCAATTCCTTTGGAAGACCTAAAGCTAAACCACTTCATATGGAATGATAAAGAAAGGATAAAGGCCAAATGCATAGTCCATCACCTGTAACTTTCATACTAGCTTTTGGTGAAGAGAAAGACCCTCTTAAAGGAGATAAATCATGGTTATATAATGATAAATTGGCCAACTATTTTAATAATTCAAATTATCCTATTCTTAATAGGATCATGGAAAACTAAGACTATGAAGGAGGAGGTCTTGAGATGAATCAATAGGGCACACTTGAGCTAATTTCTATGACTAAGTAAAAAAGAACATATGGACTTATATTTAAATCATCTGGGGGTGAACCCACATATCTTATTCAAGTTTTATTACCAATGACTAGTGACAATGATGCTAATAGTAAATTAGAGTCCGATCATAGCCATTTTGATGACCTAGCCCAAACCAACCTATTTGACAATAATGCCATTTATACCCTTCAACCAATCATTTTTCATAACCTGTTACCATTATATTATCCCCAACTAATAGACTGGGACTGATAAGAATATAATGTGCCAGTTGATTAGTTTCAAAATGATGAGGCCTTCTATGATTTTTTAGGCCTTAGGGATAATGTTCCATTAGGAAAACATAAATCAGGGTTCTCAATCAAACTAGATCTTGAATCCTCTTTTGGAGAGTAGGTGAACACTATTAGCCAAAAAAATAAAAATAAATCATTGAGATCACTGAGTGAAAAATTCTTTGAAGTGCTTTCAAACCCAAAGGAATAGTAAATATAAAGGCTAGTCTAGTGGTGAAAACCTATTTTAAACACCATTAGATGGGGGTGTTAAACCTTATTCAAATATAGACCAGGAGAATATCAATGATGAACTTGTCTATGTGTATGATTTTAACATTGAAGATCAACAAGATTTTGATCAAATAATTTTGGAAACCAATAATGACAAAATTGTTTATGGATCTAAATTCAATCTTGAAGAATAACAAGCCTTTGATTGAATCATACATGAGTTTCCAACTATTTTTTTTACATGTCCATATCTCCTATTAGGGGATTCTTATTCATCATGCCTAAGATAAGTTAAATAAATAGTCCTAATAGAGGACTCTGACATTGCAAAATAGTTCAAATCATTACCCATTATTCTTGAATATGGTTCAAAATTTCTATTGAAAGATACTTTAGAGGTAAACATTAGGTCTTTGGATGACCCAAAATGGATTGAATTAGGTACATACCTCACTGAGGAGGAGCGTGAAGTCATTACATCCCTTATGAGAGAAATTGTAGAAATATTTGCATGGGCATATTCTAACATGCCTAGCTTGGATCCCACCTTGGTTGTTCACCATATTATGGTACATCTTGATGCCAAACCCGTAAAATAAAAATTATACAAAATACATACTTTTATTTTCGTATTAGTCAAGAAAGAGTTTTAAAAACTCTTGGAAGTGATATTTATTAAGATAATTAATTATTATAAATGGATTTCTAATGTTGTACCTATCATTAAAAAGATAGAAGGAATCAAAATTTATACTAATTTTAGAAACATAAACAAATCCTTCCCCAAGGATAACTTTCCTCTACCAAACATTGACATGATTTTTGACTCCACAATGGGTTATGAGATGCTTTCATTTAAGGATGAATTCTTAGGCTATAATTAAATCCAAATTACACTAAAAGACCAACATAAAACAATGTTCAATACTCCATGGGGAACATTCTATTATTAGGTTATGCCATTTGGTCTTAATAATTTAGGGGCCACCTATCAAAGAGTCATGATAGTCATATTTCATGATATGATGCATGATATTATTGAATACTACATCGACAACATTCTAGGTAAATCAAAGACTAGGGACAATCATCTAGAAGCATTGATGAGGATATTTGAATGACTACATGAATACAAAATTAGGCTCAACCCTAAAAAATGTGTATTTGGCATTAATTCAAGAAAACTATTTGAATTTATTATGTCTCACAGGAGCATAGAAGTTGATCTAGCTAAAGTACAAGCCATAATAGAAATGCCACCACTAACTAATCTAAAGTAACTCCATGATTTGTAGGGCAAATTTTAGTTTATTAGATTATTTATATGTCAACTAGCTGATAAGTGTCATCATTTTACACATATTTTGAATAAATGTGTCACATTTATTTGGGATGATGATTATCAAAAATATTTTCAACAGCTAAAGGACTATCTAGCAAATCCACCAATTTAATTTCCTCTTATGCCAGGGAAACCATTACTTTTATACTTATTAATAATAGATTAAGACCTAGGGGCACTTTTAGATCAACACAATGACAATGGAAAATATCATGATATTTACTATCTAAGATGTACACTAGTAGTGTATGAACATAATTATACACCCGTTAAAAAAGTTTGTTTAGCTATAGTATTCATAGATAAAAAACTACAACATTACATGTTGAACATTAAGACCATGTTCATTTCAAAATTAGATCCACTAAAATATCTACTATCTACAATACCTTTACAAGGCTTCATGGAAAAATGGATCATACTTCTCATTGAGTTTGATATAGTATATGTGAATTATAAAGCCATCAAGGGATAAGTTCTTGCAGATTAGCTTGTTAAAGCACCCCTTGTAGATATAAATCCATTCACATTACAATTTATTGATGAATCCATCATGACCATAATTGAAACACCTCTTGAGGATAAACACTATAAGTTGTAATTTAATGGATCATTCACAACACATGGATCAGGGGTAGGGATTTATTTATCACTCCACAGGGAGATCTAATCCCTAAGTCACTCAAAATCAGCTTTCCTTATACCAACAACATGGTTGAATATGAATCACTCATTACAAGACTTTGATAGGCCATGCAATGGAACATATCTCATATAAAGGTTTATGGTGATTCATAGTTAATCATCAATTAGGTTACATATCACTTATAGACCAAAGATGACAAGCTAGTTCCCTATAAGGCCATGGTCAACATTCTCAAGTTGAAGATTGTCGATATCTAGTTTGAACATATACTAAGGGAGAGTAACAGAATGGAAGATGCCATGTATACCATTGGATATTGTTGGTCCTATCTCTACTTGGTATTTAAACCTATAAAATTACCTACACAATCATATTATTCCAACTAAATTATCTCAAAAATTATATAAGGCCTTTGTCCATAATGCCCAATGTTATACCTTACTCGAACCAACCCTATACTATCATAGTTTTGATAGAACTTTTCTTCATTATTTACCTTCAATAGAATCTATACTATATTTATGGGAAGTTTACAAAGGAGTATGTATATCCCACACCAACAAGGAAGTCCTAACCAAAAATATCTTGCATACCAAGTACTATTGGCCAATAATGGATGTAGATGCAGCTACATATGTCAAGAGATGTGATAAATGTTAATGGCATGCCTATCTGATTCATGCCTAGACCAATAATTTGAAACTAATGATGAAACCATGTCTATTTTCTACATTGGGCCTTAATATCATTGGGAAGATAAACCCCATCTCATCTTATGGCCATAAACATATCCTTACCATCACATAATACTTCACTAAGTGGGTTAAAGCTATACCCCTCACTTATGTGACTAGAATTTTTTTTTATAAATTCATATTCAATGATCTCATTTACCACTAAGGTATCCCTTCTAACATTATATCTCATAATGGTGGATAATTTAATAATAATGATGTCGAATCACTATGTGCCAAGTACAAGATTATTCAACATTTTTCCATGGTATATTACGCTCAAGGTAATAGCTTGGCAGAAGCATTAAACAAAACCATTGTCAACATCTTTAAAAAGATTGTTAATGATGCTGGTCACAATTTTCACCTCTAGATATTCCATTCTCTCTAGGCATATCATACCAATCATTTCACTCCCATAGGTGCCACTCCATACTAACTTGTTTATGGTACTGAGGTCATTCTTCCCATTGAGGTCAAGTTACCATCATTACACATATATTTGAAGCATGTCCTAGATGATGAAGATCATCAAGTATATTGCATATAAGAGAAGAATTTAATTGATGATAAATTTATGGATGTAATAAATCACCTTCAATAATATTAGAATCGACTCCATGGCCACTATAATTAGCATGTGAAACATAGAGACTTTGAACTTGGTGATCTTGTCCTCAAAGAGAACTAAAAGAATACCACAACCGAGAAGAATCATAAAGGAAAGTTAAAACCTAAATGGGAAGGTCATTTCATAATTATAGAAGACTATGGCATAGGACCATATAGGGTCACAACACCTAATGGAGATTAACTTGATTAGACCATGAACATTATACACCTCAAATGGTACTACACTTAAGTGACTTGGTGTATTGTCTATGAGGACCATTTCAATTTGTACCATATTATCAACATTTTTATTTGTACCATCCTATCGATCTACCATCCTATCACTTTGCATATCACTTGCCCATTCTACCATAACTTATATATTGAAAAAAACATGTTTTGATCACTTCTTACCTAGCTAGTTTGACCTTGGTTCATTCATTAGTTTAGCATTTAGCATGAAGAATTAGATTAGTTTTAATAGTTGTTTCAAGGATTTTAGATAGTGGCCATATTTTTGAGTAGTATGAAATTTTTTTTGGTAGTTTCATATTTCATTTCTTGTCTATTCTAATCATGTTTATTTATTTGAGGCTAATTATATCTTCTTACATGGGTAAATCAGTATTTCACTGGTCCTGCTACTAATTTAACCACTTATGGGCAGATTAGTATAATTTATCTGATCCATTACATCCTAGTTATAATTTACTATGGGAAAACTATGGTATTTTTTTTTATTGTGCCTTGACATACCAAGTTTCCATTCTTACGATGTACTATGCCATTATACCAACTATGCCTATTTTATTTGAATTGGTTGCTACACTAGTTAGATTCCTCCATTGTAAGGTGGAAATCATGTAAATTAAGGCCATTTTTGGACTATATGGGTTATGTTTGATTCATGTTGAGGTTCACTGACTCCCTCTTTTTGAAATGTTATTTCCATTTTATAAACAACCATTTCAAGTTTGAATGCTCTTATTGTTTTGGGAGCTTGGACCATTTAGTGTCTCATCATTCTCAATCCAGCTGAGACACCTAGAAAATTCCAAAAACATTTTCAAAATCATTTATAAAAACCAAAAACATTGATCACTTCATTGCCTTAAAGATTATGGGAACCCTCATTAAGTCATAAGAAATCACTTATCACTTAGTTTCCCCATCCTTTTAGTCCTTTTATCCCATGCACTTACCATTTTACAAAACTATTCATATTATTCTATCACATCCATCATGTTTATTTTTTGATTATCATCATTTTCTTTCCATTTCCTGGAAGAACTACATTCATCCTAAATTTTTTGTTGGATATATCATCCATAGAACTATATAGGTAGCATCCACTTGCCTAGTGCATATGGAGACAACTCAGCCACCCCCTTCTTTTTCTTATATTCCCCCATCATGTTTGTTCATTAAGTTGTCACCTATTTTGTATGGGAAATGTTCATCATGTTCTTTATGTCACATTGTTTTTACTAACACTGTGACTAATAATTGTTTTTTTCTTTGTTTTTTTCTTTATGTGTTTGTTTATGTACTTTTTTGTTTGATTTTAGTAATATTTCACTGATTCAATCTACGTGCATTCATTATGTGATTCTTTGCAAATTGATTCTTGAATCCATTCATATTCATATGTCAACATTATCATCTTGGTTTTTATTAGTGGTACATCATTTTAAATTAAGTACTGGATCATGGGAGTTAGTCCTTATGCATAGTTAGGCCAAGTTATTATGATGTTCTATCATGATGCCTACCATCATGTGATAAAAAAAAAAGTCAGCTTTAAGAAGGCTACACAACAATGCATCATCGATATCTCCTCAACACTAGCACTAGCAACAACCCCAATCATATCTCAAATAGATTAATTAAACAATGAAATAATTTCAACATTTGTTAGTTTAGATGAGCATTTGCCTACTAACATGTTATTTTAATTCATATTTATCATTTGTATCAAGTTGTCATCATGTTTTCAATAATCAACCGTCAATCTTGTTTGCCATAATAAGGGTACAATGCTTATAAATACCTTTGTGCAAACCATTGTAGACTATCCCACCTGCATTCTCAATGATTCTAATCACCTTTGGGAAAATAATTATGTTATCACCAATTTTAGGTTTAATGATTATAACCACCTTTGGTAAAATCATTCACTTTCTTTTTCCCAATTGGGGCATGTTTTTATCTTGTTTGTTTGCCCTCACTAGGTTAGCTCCATCTTCTCCATGATTATAACCACCTTTGGGAAAATAATTATGCTATCATACCATGTTTTCCACTTATAGGGTACAATACTTCTAACCTCTTTTGGGCAAACCATTATACACCATCCCACTTGCATTCTCAATTATTATAACTACTTTTGGGTAAATCATTGTATTGTCACTCCATAATTTTCATTTATTTGGTCTCCTCATTTCCCTCTTTCAAGAGACTTTTGTCCACCCCTTTTGCTAGCCACTCTCTCGAGGGGACACACTACAGTTCAACCATTACCATTGAAGTCATAAACACATAGATCATTTTCATTATTTGAGAATACATTACTTGCTTATAGCTTGTAACTCCTTCCCAAATAGGGGAAAATTGTAGACATCTAAAAGTGGCCACCAATAGTTCCATACCTAACTTTAGATCAATTCATACCAACTATTTAAATTTAACCTAATAATTTCTAAACATCTTGAATTTGGCTTCATCACATGCAATTAAATCAATTTATTTCATAAATAAATTAAAAATAGCAATTGTACACATAATTTAATTCAAATTTTTCATAAATGTTCAAAAGCCTAAAAATTATTAATTAACATGTAAATCCTAATGAAATCCTAATTGAATTCATCCATGATCAATTAAATGAATTATCAAAAAGGGAAATTCAAAACCAAAAGAATATCCTAGGAAAGAATCATTACCTTTTTCAAGTTGTCCAAAATCCAAAATATCTCAAAGAACACTTATTCCATGCTGATCATGAGGTTTGGACATATTTTAACCCTAATAAGGTTAACTAAGAAAACCTAGGTTAGGATTTAACTCATTTTAGGTTGATTTCAAAGCCTATAAAAGCAAGCCTAGAGAGATTCATTTAGAGAGATTAGACATAGTAATGCTATTATGCAAGATTTTGTACATGATTCAAATCTATAATTTTATAATTCAAAAATTTCAAACAAAGCCATTTAAATCTATATTAAAAACCAAGCCAAAAATGATGCCAAGAGGAGATGGAGATAGCCAAACCCCATTGATGAATACTTCTTGAGTACAATCTGAGAAAGCCAAATGAAGAATTTCTTGGAGCATTCAAAAAATTGGTAAGGAATTTATGTAAGTTATTTCCATTTTTAGTTGTTCTTTTTTCATTTATGTTTCTTCACCATACTCCCCCTATGATCTAGGCATGGAGGTGTTATTATTTTTTAATGCGTTTTTGTCAATTTGATTTCATTGTGAAACTAACACTTGATCTAACTTCCCCTTCATCACCAAATTCCTAACATCACATAAACTACATTAAAAAATCCTCATGGTCCTCCCATGTTGCACTATCCTCAAATTATTGGTCCCATTGGACCTTACACAATCTACATATCTATTATAGAAGCTAAGTTTATGAGTATCAATTATTATGATTGGTTATATCATGACCACCCCTAGATCTCAAACATGTAATGCATTCCAATCCAAAAAATGTGTAGGATTAGCAATATAATTTTTAAGATATGAAAAATGAAAAACATTATTCATTCATGCTAGAGATGGTGGTAATGCAAGCCTATATGCTACAATATTGATTACTTTTAGGATATCAAAAGGACCTACATATCTAGGTGAAGCTTTGATGATTTACCAAAGTTTATTACACTCTTTTGGGGTTTAACCAAAAAAATTACTTTATCCCCAACTGAAAAATGCCTTGTTATTATTTTTAGATTAGTGTAGATTTTCTATTTATCGTTAACTTCAATTAATATCCACCTTATTAATTTCACTTTTTTTCCATTTTAGAAAGCATGTCAGGGCCAAAAACTACTCTATCTTCTAGCTTGTCCCAATTTAATTAGTGTTATGTATGTCCTACCATATAATGCCTTAAAAGGAACCATTTTAATAGTTTATTGGTATGATTTATTATAAGAAAACTCAACCAAGTTTAGGTATTATTCGAACTTACATTACTAGTCCATACAATAGATTCTCAATAAATCTTCGAAGATCTAATTTATCCTCTCTGTTTGCCCATATATTTTTGGATGGTAAGTTGTACTAGAATTTTGCTTAGTTCCAAATGTTAAATTTAAAGTTTTCCAAAATATTTAAGTCATATTAGGGTCCCTATCTAAAATAATATTTTTAAGAAACTCATGCAATCTATAAATTTCCTTCATAGACCTCTTAACAAGCATAGGTGCATCATGAATTATATTAGTAAGAATAAAATGAGCTACATTAGTTAGTTTATACACAACCACCATGATCATATCATGAACATTCTAGGTCATAGGAAAACCTTGGACAAAATACTTACTAATTACTTGTCATTTCCATTTAGGTATCGAATGTGGGTATAATAATCCTATTGGATATAGATGTTTAGTCTTGACTCACTGACACTCTAAGTATCTAGAGACAAAATCAGCTACATCTTTATTAATTTCTTTCCATAAATACAAGGGCTTTAACTATGATACTAACTTAGTTACTCTAAGATGCCCTGAATATAGAGAATTTTGAATTTTATTTAGAAAAATATTCCTCAAATTATCCTTATTAGGCACATAAATCCTACCATTTTAACTTAAAATTCCATCATTCTAAAATTAAAAACCTTGATATTTATGATCTTATATTTTTTCACCCAAAGCTTTCTTAACTTGCTCATATAAATCATCACCAGGGGATAGTTTTACTACCTAATCTTGAAAGGTGATCCTAATTGTAGCCAAAGTTGTAATGTATCTTCTATGGTTAAGGGCATTTGATACTCTATTTTTATTTCCCTTAATTTAGTTGCTATCAAAATTTTAATCTACCAGAAAATCTAACCACCACCTATGGAGATCATTGAGGTTGGGTTGGGTGATAAAATATACTTAAGACCTAAATTATTAGTGTTAAGATCAAAGGGTTTACCCATAATGTAATGCCTCCAAACCTGAAAGGCATGAATTATATAAACTAGTTACAAATCATGAGCATAATTTGCCTCACAAGGTTTTATTTTCCTAGATTTATAAGCCACATCTAAACCATCCTGCATAAGCACTCCTCTTAAACTATCACCTAAAATATCAACTATCACTTAGAAATGTCCATTTGGATCCAAGATCCATAATAATGGTATACAATTAAGCCTCTATTTTAGAACCTAAATGGATGATTCACACTTATTTTATCCAAACACAATGCTACTCTTTCTATTAAAAAGAGGTAATTGGGTTAGCTTTATTGAAAACATTTAGTACAAACTTCCTATAGTATACTTCTAATCCTATGAAACTATGCACCTCATACACATTTTTAGGTTTTTCCCAATCCATGATGGACCTAATATTATATGGATCCAATAAAATTACCTCTATGGAGATGATGTGTCCCAAGTACTATACTCTCTCCTAAAAGAAATCACACTTGGAAAACTTCCCATAAATCTTGTGTTTCTATAATCATTTCAAAACTAACTATAAATGCTCAACATGATCTTCCTCATTATTCTAATAGATGAGGATGTCATCCAAAAAGACTAAAAAAAATTGATCATGAGAATCCATAAACACATTTTTCATTAGATTAATGAATGTTGTTGGTGTATTCATTAAAAAAAAGGTATCTCTATGAACTGTAGTGTCCATAGTGAGTTATGAAAGTTTTTTTCAAAACATACTCATTTTGAATCCTCAATTTATGGTATCCTACTCAAAGATAAATCATACAAAATACTATAAAATAATGTATTTGATTGAAAATATCATCAATGTGAGGATACCAATTATTTATCATTGCTTTATTAAGCACATGATATCTTATGCACAAATGAAGGGTTCCATCCTTCTTCTTGACATAAACTATAGGTGCACCTCATGGTGAAACACTAGGAGGAATAAAACCCTTGGCCAACATGTCATAAATTTATGCCTTCAACTCAGTTAATTATATTTTCATCATCTTATAGGGTGTCTTGGATTGTAGTTTTGACCCTGAGATGATATCAATAGTGAAATCATATTCCATTTTTGGAGGTAACCTTGGAATTTTTTTTGGAAAAACATCCCAAATTTATTGTATAAATGGATAATATTCTAAGGTGGGTTCTTTGGATTTAAGAACTTCACCCATTTTGATAAGGAATGCTTGACATCCCTTACACTAAGCCCTATTCAATTGAATGGTATAAATTTTCCTAAGCTTTAACTCTCTTTGACTTCCTTGAATTGGGGTTTGTTTTCCAAAATCATCCAAAAATTCAATCTTTTTAAGGAAGAATTTTTTTTGAGTTTATTCCCAAAAAGACAATTCACTCCTAGGATCACTTCATATGACCCTAGTGCTACTACATAAATATCCACAACTATGGTTAGTTATGGCAACTATATTTCAAATTTTACGATACATTTATCAACCCTAATTTTAGACTCATTCCTATATTATATTAACCATGCATTTTGTATATAATAAACTTTCATAAGTAATTTAATCAACATTATAAGAGAGATAAATCTTGTAGTAGCTCCAATATCAATTAAAATAGTAATTGGATGACCAAAAAAACACTTAATACTTCAATGAGAGAGGTTTAGAATTCCTCCTACCAATTATCTACTACTACATGGATACATTATTGGAAGGTTACCTCATGTTAATGATAGGTTATATTCTTGTTCTTTCCATCTATCTTTCATTGAGGACAATCTTTGGCATAATGATCTCTTCCACAAGTAAAGCATCCTCCTGGGGTTCCCTTTCTCTCAGCCTAATTTACACCCTTAAATACTTCTATAAAATTACCTCTTAGTTTCCTATTCCCATAAGTATTACCAAACCTTATATTTTTAATATTAAACTGATTCTTCAAATTTCCATTTCATTTATAGTTATTCTTCTTCAAATGTGTCTTGAAAATGTCAAAATTTTTATTATACTTCCTTCTGACCTCTGCTAGTGAATTTAGCTTATGTTCCTATTTTATATATTTTTCAAACACTTGATCCATATTGAATGGTCCATGCTCATCCAATTCCAATCTACTTTGGGGTTTCAAGCCCATAATGAACTTCTTGATATGGAAACTCTCATCCTTCTAGTACTGCAAAAAATATTTCAAAATCTTAGTAAACTACTCCTAATACTCATTCATTATCAAGTATCCTTCCCTAAATTTCTAAAAATCTATCAACTTTTGGTTGAAATAAATCTTTGGTAACCACCACACTCTAAAAAGAGTCACAAATTTATATCATGTGTTGTTAGTAGAATCTAGATTCATTTCAATCTTTTTATTAGCCTACCAAGTTATTGATTCACCAACTAATTGGTAATCTCCCCACATATCCTTAGTTACCCTTAAATAATCTTGAATCTCAAAGTATTTTTCCATCTCTGTGAGCCAAGATTCAATTCCATCACCCAAAATTGTGCCATTATATTTGGGTGGGCTTATCTTCTTTAGTTATGTGCTAATTCTAAAGCTACTTAAGCTCTATCATCATGGTGCACTTCCTTGTGACTTTGATCCTGAGGAGCATCTTATTTAACAAAGTATACTTTAAGTAGCTCCTATTCATTTTACTCTTCTATCCCATGAACCTCTCATTCAAGAGATGCCGTATAGACTTGAGTCTCATTCATAATAATAAGAATCTGACCATTTTTTGTATCTTGATCTATTTCTAACTAAATAAGATCAACCTGATGGTTTGCATTAGAAGGACCCTCACCAACATATCTACCTCACATCATTCTTCTTTCTATAAAATTAGGAGAATAAGATTTACGTTAGTAGACTCATTAGGTTTGAGAGCTAAAAATTAATGTCTAATACCAAAATGTTACACTCCACTACGCTAGCTAAAAGATTGAAAATATTTTTACTTGTAATATTTATGTTAAGATTAATTATATCCAACCATATAAAACTTGAAAACTAAATGTTTCCCAAGCATTCAACACTATAGTCACATTATCCCATTGATAAATCAATCCATTTATTACTCAAGTAGTAAACTAGTTTATGATCTGAAAAACTATCCATCGTGTACTAAAATAATGAAATAAGTACTACACAACTGTTAAAATCCATAAATCAATATTAATTGAGTTTATAGCCATAATTATTTATATTTTCAAAATATTATACAGATACACAACCATTTTTGTGATGAATATACATCCAAATTAAATTAAAATAATGTAAGATGATAAATATACATATAAATAAGTATAAAAGTATAAAATGAGCTACATTAAGCATATCCATGACCCATCACATAGCCTAAGCATAATTATATTTAGTTGAATTAGCTGACATAGGGAGAACATCATTTGAGTGATTTACCTCCAACCATGGACAAATATTTTCCTACACACCTCCCCTCTAGGATTTGCCCCAACCTTCATGAATGGGTAGATAAAAACATTGGTGATATCAATACATAACTAGAACCAATGTGTGTACTAAAATTATTAAATGTAGCAAATCAAATAGGATATGGAATCCATTATTGTATCTCAATAATATCATAAATAGATGTAAACTAGTAGTATAATAAAATGATAATGTCTTAGCTATAACATTAGTTTGAACAATTTTTTCATTATAGAATTTAGATATAGTAATCTGAGTCATTTTCACTCGCACAATACTCTCTACTACTAAACCATGACCAAATGATATCAGAGGCAGGTATATGAGTTACACATTAGCATACACATATATGTACCTCATGTTATCCAAACTCAATCTATAATTAAAGATTCAAACATAGAGTAATAAAATGCCATGCACCAATGAAAGATATAATAAATCACATCCAAGAATCCAGTTTAACTCCATACATATATGTTTATTAAGATAGAATAACAAGAAATAAAAATCACCCACACCTATCGTGAAGGCAATGGTGTTGCAGATTGGCTTGCTAACTGTGCTGTCTGGGAAGGTCAAAAAGTGAGGTGGGATGAAACCTTAGAAAGGAACGTGGATTTAAGGGCGATCATTCTTCTCGATGCCACACATGCGAAAGAAGGTAAGATTGGAGTGTAATAAAAACATAATGAGTAGGAGGAGTGGCAGCACGGGGAAAGGAACTCAATTATTAAAGAGTAAGGTCCTCAAGAGGGAGAAGCGGATCCTGAAAAGCCACAAAGAAAGTCGATGTCCCAATCAATTTGATAGCAGGAGGATCCAGGGTAATATCCACAGTAATTGGGTTTCAAATAAAATGAGTATGGCGCGTGAAAGAAAGGGAGAACCCCGTAAATAGGAGCCCAAGAGCTGTGCAGAATGGAGAGAGAAACATCAAGTCTGGATAATTCTGTAGAAAGGAAAAGTGGTGAGCTACATGGAAAGACTCCACGGCTCTAAACCACATATCACGACGGCCTTTTTCAAAAATTGGTCTGATGATAGGGTCACCTTGCATGGAATAACTATAAACTTAACAAAGGATTTTCTTGCTGAGGTTATAGGGTTGCCAATGGATGGACTCAAATTTTCCAAGCAGACCAGCATTTCAAACGAGGCCTTTTGTAAGTTCCCCAAAACGGATGAGGAGGAGCAGAAGCTGGTCAAAAATGGGGATTTCTATGAGCTGGACTAGATTAAAGGGATATGGAGGGACGTCCTAAGCTGTATAAGGGAGTACTTCATCCTAGACGAAAGAAACAAATGAGTACATAAGTTCCATTTTGTCTTCCTCAACCACTTCAGGCATAAGGTTAGCTTGTCTTTTCCTTTCTATCTTCACTACTCCCTGATCCAAAGCCTATATGCTCATAGGAAAAAGGATATGCGCCCTATTCTCCATGAAGGCCTTATTCTGCTTATTGAAGGCTATTGCAAGAATAGGGCACTGGTTAAGTATCCCAAATAGGGGAAAGATAAGTTGACAGGAAATAAAAAGAATGATAATGTAAGCAGGAGAGGCAAAATTAAGACCCCTAGTCCTAATAAATAGATTGTAGAAGAAGAAAGGGGTCGGGAGAGAATTGAAGAACCCGAGGAGGAAAAACTAGAGGAGGAAGAAGGAACTGAGAGCTGGGACACCAACTCTAGTAATGATGAAGAAGGATCTGAGGAAATTGAAAAAGATAACATCAATACACAAGAGGATTTTGCTATCAGAACAGAAGAGATGGAGGAAAACCAGAAAGCATCGAAGGATGAATATGTCCAGGAAGATCCTGTTGAGGACCCAACTTCTAAGAATGAAAAGGAAATTTTTGTCCAGGATGATATTCAAAATATGGATATGGAAATTCAAATTGGAATCAATGAGCGGGAACAAAAGAGTCAAGAAGACTTCTTTGAAGAAGCAAGGAATAGCCCCAATAAAAAGTCTGAGGATTGGAGATGGAAGAATCAGAAAGATGAAACACACACCCCTATGACCTGGGTTAACTGTAAAGCTGAGTCTTCTTCCCAATTTGATTCCTGGTTGTGTAGGGAGATCATTGATCTCAAGAGAAAAGCGGAAACTTTGGAAGATTCTCTGAAAGCTGCTTGGAACAAAGTAAACAACATGGAAAATTAGTTAAGCGAGATCCCTGTCAAGCTCAAAGCTTATGAAAACAACCTCTGAGAACTAATAAAGGACAAACAAAAGAAAATGGAGGAAGTAACGTCCAACATTTGTGCAGCTGCTATCAATATAGGTAAACGAGCTAATGAGGAGACCAAAGCACTAGAGGGTCCCAGCAAAAGGACAAGGCAAAGCTCCAGAAAGAAAGATACACAAAAAGGAGCTTTGCTGGAGGCTACCACTCAGGAAACTATTTTGAAAGGAAAAGAAGCCATGAACTTGATACTGGAACTAGATGAATAATCTGGTCCTTCTTTTTGGTTTAGAAACTGGTACTGATCTTTGTTCCCCTTTTGTTATTTTTTGTATGTTGTGCTACCAGATTTCTGTTTCTGGGTTTTGACCAGATGCGTCTCTAATGGTTTCAGGTCCATTTAAAACCTATTTTTGCTACTTCATTGTAGTGTTTTTTAGGCATTGCCTGTGGGCTTAGATGTTCTTTATTTTGCTCTCTGTTATAGGGTTTCGGGGCCCCTTCAAAACCTGTTTTTACCTCAATCTAAAACAATCAAGTCATTCTTTGCTTTTATACAAACATATCTTTCTAATCTAAAACCAACATCAAAAATCCATACTTGTCCATATTTTTAGCTTTTAAAAACTTTTATGCATTAATCCTCATGTTATTTATTCACTATATTATTTAATTTCCATATCTTTCAACATAATAATCTCAAAAATAGTCATAACTATCAAGTTCATTCACATGACCCAAATAAAATGAGCCAGTAATAATTTAATCCATTTTGACGTATTCAAGCCTATTATTCTTATTTATTACTATTTTAATTAGTCATGTAAGGTTATTCTCAATCTATAACCAATATTCACTTCACATATGCCAAGGGATATACATAGACTATCATACAAGTTTTCATTGCTTTTAAAATCTTATTAAGGAAAGAATAACATCTATATGATTAATTTATAGAATGAAACTCTGCATAGTTTCCTTATTTTTCTTATAGTATATGGATTTAAAACCATATGACCTCATAAAAAGATTAAAAAAACTACCATGTTTAATAGTCTAGGTCAATCTTATATAGTTGTACTCTATTTTACTAAATTCACATAGTTTGGTTGGAGTAGACATCCACAACAAAGTTGTGATCACTTTATAAATGTCACTACACTTAGCCACATTTTTATATCCACATTATGATTCCATTTTAACTATGAACTTATAAATTTATATATTTACTTCCAAAATTATGACCAATCCTTTCAATCAACTATACACACACAATATAGGTCATATATTCATACAAAACTATGTTATAACTAGGAATAACTACAACTATAATTATAATCCTTAAGAACATCAAAAGCTTCAACTTATACACAATGTACACCATCTTGATATATTATTAATCTTTTTATATTCATACATGTATTTAATTCTATATACATATTTATTTATTTAACTTCTGTAGGTTTGATTAGCTTACAAGACTGTTATCTAACCTCATTCATTTTTGATTTTAATCCATTATATCAAAACTATACATGAGATACATAGATATATAACTACCTAGGTCATGCAAGACCTCATAAATTATGGTTTTAATTATATTTAAAAATGCATAGGTTTGTAATGGTCCTTATAATACCTAGTTATAGTTTTTGTCCGTATACAAATAAATCTTATACAATCATTATAAACATATTGAAGGTTATATTTTACAATTTCATTATTTATTATTCGCATAGGAAATTATCTAAGCATGATATATATTCATTTTCAATAATTATATATATTTGATCACTCATGAACACATAGCTTAAATGGATATCATTTCTTTATCAACTAATGTATTATCCATGTTATCAAAATGAGCCTTATAACTAGCTAAGGGTTGAATTACATTCAAAATAAGACTCAAAATTTATAACATATTCAATGCATTAAATAACCCTAAGCCAAAACAAATTCAAAATAATATAGGATTGTTTCTACATTGACAAGAGTATAGGTCTATATATTTATATATTAAAAAACATATGTACACACACACACACACACACACACACACACACACACACACACACACACACACACACACACACACACACACACACACACACACACACACACACACACACACACACACACACACACACACACACACACACACACACACACACACACACACACACACACACACACACACACACACACACACACACACACACGCACACACACACACACACACAAAATAACAAAATCAAAAAACAACATCTAGGTAAAAACATATTCCAAGTCTCATAATACTTGGATTAACACCCTTAGCCTTATAAGCTTGGGAATGGGATTTGAAATCCCATCATTGGGTCTATAATGTTGATAGAATAGGGTTTTCAAAAAAAGAGTCAATTAAACTATTTTATAAATAAATAAAACATGTTATTTCAAATCCCCAAAACTCATGTTAAACCAAGCTTATAAAATGATTGACTTGGTGTTTAAATAAAGTCTGAAGCAATATTCTTCCTTTATAATAGCCTAAATTGTTATTTTTCTTTTCTTCATTCCACCATTTAATGATAATGATTCCACTATCCTTTATTTTTCCAAACCATATTAATTGTTATCTTCCAAATATAGTGCATGATTTGTATGGCTTCCCCCATAAAATCCTACTCCATCATGAGTTTACCATTATGTAAGTCTAGTTCTGTTAAGCTATTACACTTCTGATTGTTCAAAACCCTTGAATTATAGGTGTGGTTTCTATATCCCATTTTCCTCTCTGAATTCTAAGTCAACATGCATAATCATTTACATGAAAATGAAAACCCTAATGATTCTAAAAATAAACCTCATTTCTTTCCATTGACTTCAAATAGCTTTGAATGGAAGACATTTAAACTTTTTAATTAACCCCCATTTTTTCTATGTTTCTAAAACATAAGGTTAAAACATATGCCACTTAATCAAAAATTTCCTCTTTTTTCTATCTAGAACCCTAAGGGCTTTTAATCCACTTATTACTAATGTAAACATAAGACTATAAAAAATTAGTAGACCATTAGTCTATAATGTTTATGTATGCTAACTATTTTATCACCAACATATTTTAGTAGGGTTAGTCCACATATATATTCTAGGAACTACAAAATTGATACATAAGCATATAAATTGTGAATAAATTATGCCAATGCATACAATCAACTCTATATCAAAGTAAGCATTCATTAAACACCAAAAAGGAAACAAACTAAATGGATAAGCACACATATGCAGGTTATGAAATCAAAGCAATAATATTTAGATCATTAAATTCAAATATAATAGATTTCATTATAAACAAATATATGTGGTGTGTACACATCTCCACTTCATATTTCTCTCTATATCCCTAATGTAGATATATACTCCCACCTCTCTAATGATACTCTCTCTCTACATTATTAGTGAGGGAAAAAATATCTTACATCCAACTCATCAAACAAACTATTAGCTATCTTGTATCATGATATAATGAGCATATAATCATAACAATTACTAAATGTAATAAATATATAAAAATCCTGATCATAAGCATACTTTAACATATGAAACATATATCAAAAGTAATATATCTATTAACTAACAATATAAACTAATCTAACTCACGATAAATAATAGATTTGCCAATAATCAACACATAATACATTGATTAATTCTTCAAAAATCTATAGGGAAAACTAGATGTAGCAATAAAATTTACATACTTCTTTTATGGTGCCATTCAAGTTCTAGTATAAAAAACTGTTTAAGGTTTTGCATCAATCAACCACCATAGAATTATTAAATTGATAAGTCAACATAACTTTGTGAAGAAGGTAGATGGGAAAGCTAAATGGGAAGCATTTTTGGAAGGAAATATAAAGTAAAAATCCAAAATTAAGAGGACACCATTATATTATTCTCTTACATCAAAGTTTGGCCTTATGAAATAAATTGTAGTTGAAGAACCATCTCTAGAATCAGTAAAAAAAAGAAGGCTAAGAAAGATAGAGACCTCCAGAGTTACCCTAGAGGAAGCTCTAAAATATTTTGTAGCAACCACACCTACAATGGATATTTTTGATAATGTAGAAGAGGTTGTAGATATATCTCATCTTAAAGTCCTAAGAATAAGTACAACAAGAAGAAATAATCCAATAAAGGAGTATCCACTAGAATCTTTGATACAAAGATGAAGGGAATCCATCCTTTTTGAGGAGGATTATCGTGAGAAGATACACTATGTTTCAAATGTCCTTTAAATTCTCAGCAAAGAGCAACATGTTGAATTTTTGGAGGAGTTGGAGGAAAGTATACATGAAGAAAGAGTCATGGAGGATCTTTCAATAGGAATAGAGGACCTTGCATCCATGAAAAAAGAGTTTATCATTGAGGGAGCAGTGGGTGTAATATCTCCCTCAACCTTCATCATCTAAACCACCTATAGACAAAGTAAAATCCCTAATTTTAGAATAAGAAGAGCAAACTTCTAGTACTCATGAAGAATTAAAAATATAATAGGATATGGCCTAATCAAGATCTGGAGAAATACTAAGATAGAAAGAGGAGTAAATAAATTTAATCAAAAAAGTACTAACTTCTAAGGAATAAGTCATTTCCTCTTTACAATAAGAGTTAGAAGATATTAATAGTTGGTCTCTTAGTAAAGATAGTGAGATTTCTAAGCTAAAGGAAATAACACCAACTCCCATACCCTAAGTAGACCATGGTGTAAAAAATTAATTATATTATAATCACATTATGAATACTTGGGAGGAAACATGTCAAACCCTAAGAGTAGTTAATGCATAAAATAAAAAGTTAAAGAAATAAATTGAGGAAGATAGAAAATAAAAAGAAAAGGCATAATCTATGTTTAAAGCAATATGAGGTAGGGAAAAATATCCTTTCTTATAGAATTCCTACCTTTGGGTATGGAATATTTTATAGGAGTAATTTTATAGATGGTGGCTATTAAGGATCTCATGTTGTTTGCATTATGACCTTGACGATGTTTCACTCTAGTTTCCTTGAGCAACACAACCTCTTATGTGAGTTATACTTGTGTAACTTCTTTGTAGGACACATGTAATCCTTTTTTATTAACTTGTTTATAGGAAAAATTCAAATTAGGAATTTCATCTGTTCTTTAGAAAATTATATTTCTTCGTGTGATAGGACATAAGAGTATTTTGTACGTCAAAATTGTTAGGATCTATATGAGGTCTAAATTACCTAATACAAAAAGTTTTTTTTTTTAAAATTAAAATATTTGTGTAATCCAGTTATTAGGGGATAACATCCAAACATCATGAAAAAATGCATTGTTATTTTTGAATAATACACTTAAAACCATTTCAATATAGCCCTTGTTGCATGTGATCAAAGGTGGGATACATTGAGTATCCCCTTGAAGAGAATGGAGGTCATTTATCTCACTAAAATTAGATGGTGTTTTAGAATATCCATATCCATTATAGATATGATACAACCACTCAAAGAGGCATATGGAAAATAATGAATTGAAATGAGGCATATTCCATCATTAATACTCAACCTGATGTTTCCATGAAAAAACACAACTCAAGGATTAGAATAATTTGAAATATGGAAGGCCCAGGTCAAAGCATATAAAGGTTATGTCCACCCAACATAATTAAACTAGGATACATACTATGTCATTTATGATCTTAGTAAGAAACTAGTAGACACAATGTCTAACAAAGAATAGAGAAGACCCTCACTTGCAAGAGGACTTTCAAGAAGTAAAGTGTAGGGGAGATGATGAGCCCATAAAATAACATATTATATCTAAGTAATAACCCTGTTTTATCCTTAAAAGTCTTCCTTTTGAGTGGATTTGGATGCTCATAATAAAATTCATTATTAATTTAAATTAAAAAATGAGTTATTTAACTTAGTTATTTTGTGCAAGTCATTGTTACCTATTTTACCATTTTGTTCTAAAATTTTAATGGGAAAGACACTAATATTTGAATAATTAGGTCATAAATACATATTATAGTTTAAGGGAATGTTTTTTAGTATTAAATAAATGCAAAGGACTAGTTAAGACTAAATCTAGAGATCCATAGCCTATCCTAGCTCTAGAGATCACCAGTTTGGCTCCAAAGATCACTAGTTTGGCTCTAGAGATAATCAAACTAGCTTTGGATACCTCTAGTTAGGTTGGCAGGATCACCTTTATGATAGTATGTTACTTAAAATATGTGATGGCAAGAAATTAATAAGTTTGATTTATTTTTAGAAACCATTTTGAACGTTATATATAGACTTTCTATAAATAGTAATATCTATTTATAATCATTATATTAATGGAATTTTTTTATAATCAATTATAAATGATATGTTTGGATCTAATCCTAAGTCATATCAGATGGTTATGATTTATAAATAATTTATGACTAGCATAAGATTAGGAATCACACAATAAACTAAATCAATGCTTTCCATTGATTTGCCTTAGAAATTGGAAAATATGTTATTATGATATTGTTAAAAAATAAAAAATAAATATATTAATTAGAATATGATTGTGTTAAGTTTTTTTTCTATCTTGATATAGTTATTTTAATATGTGGTAGTTTATCAACACATATTTTTGATGATATAAGAAGTAGAGGAATAGAGTATTAAGGATTTAATAGTTTGATAATCACCATTTCTAGTATTGTAAGCAAGTTTATAAAATAAATGAGAAGATAAGTTCATGTTTTTTATGAAAATATAAGAGAATTAAAATCCTATTATAAGGAAGAGTAAGGGCCCACTCAACCAAATAATAAGGATCCATTTGGTTTTTATATGTTATGCATTATTATGTGATTTGAGTTTGTTATTCTTTTTTATGCATATTATTATTTTATGTGTTTCACCTACAAGACCATGTGTTATTTTTTTTTCACGTAAAAATAATTTCCTAGTAATTTCTAATTCTATCAACATAGATTAAAAGTGTGTTTACTTTTTATTTAATTTCCATTCTAAAAACATAGATTACCAATGTGTTTACTTTTCATGCAATCTCAATTCCAGCAACTTAGTCTATAAGTTTCTTTCTCTTCCAAATTATTTTCAATTCAAAAAGTGTGTTTAATTTCACAATTAATAGATTATATTTGAATTCAAGAGAGTATATTATAAAATTAGAGTAAATGATATGAAAACCACACCCAAAATCAATATTATTAGTTATAATCCTTTGTATATCCTATTGTAGACAGTCATTGGACATTTCCTATATTGATATCACATATATCAAATAATTGAAGAGGACAAAATAAACCTCATTAAACCTAAGTAACAATCATATATACTATGGATATTATGAAATAAAATTAGAGGTGCATAGATAAATAAGGATAAATTATAATGTAAAGGAGTCAAAGGAGAACCTATAAGAAATGTTTGCTAAAAATATATAAACTAACTATAAGTGTGCAAGTAATATTTAGAAGAATAACCTAGTTTGAGTGTGTAGACAATAATTTATAGGTCAATCAACTATAAGACATAGTAAACATAATGGTGATGGAACAATGTAAGAATGGAGATGAGTGGGAAAAGGAAAATTCAAATTATGCTATAGAATGAGAGAAAGGTGATAGTGATGGGTGGAAGACCATCACTTGGGGTAGTAATGATTAATACTTAGAAGGGAATAGGTGATAGAATTTTGGAATCTTGAAAGGAGGCCCCAATAGATCTGATATAGAGGCCCCTAGAGAGTACTAGATAAGTTGTCTAGGAGCTCAAAACTTAAAGGGTTTATGGAAAAAAAAGAAATTTTACCTTAAGAACAACTTTAGACCATAAAATATGGAAAAAATGTTCATATCCAAGTCACAAATTCTCTCATAAATTGATCCTCCTCTAGAATGGAATAGGTTTTGTTGGGTAAATTTATTAGAGTCAGACCAAATATTGATACTTTCAGAGCTTTGGCCAAGGAAAAATGGAATCCCAAATGTCATATGGACATCTTGGCTATGGTAAATGGTTTTTTTATGATTTAAATCAATAAACTAGTAGATTGTGCCCATATTTTAGCAAGAGGTCCCTAGTTTTTTGGGAAATCAGGTCTCTTTTAAAAAAATAGCAATCAAATTTTGATCTGGAAATTGAAAAAATTAATCTAATGCCCATCTAAGTGCATATCCTTGGGATTATAATTAAATTTTGGGATGATATCTTTATTATCATTACTAATACATTTGGTTATATGGTCACTTTTGATTTAGATACTAAAGTTAGATCCAAATTGGTTCATGCTCAATTTTGTGTTAACACCTTTTTGAACGAAGAACTTCCATCTTAAATATTTTTGCATTCACCATTTAGAATTTAAAATCAAATAATTAAATTTGAAAAATTGACCCTTCTCTTGAGAAATTCCATAATCTAGGACATTATTCAAAAATGTTTCTAGTAGCTCCTTGGTTCAGGCTAAGCCCACATAGAGAAGGAAAACAAGCATCTCATTCAAAGAATCAAATAAACCATTAGATATAAATAAAAACAAGAAAAAATATACAAAAACATTGTTAAAATAATTTAATACCATAGAAAAGGTAGTGATGAAAGGTAAAAATAATGTCGATGTTGGAATAGATAAGATATTCAAAGAATTAGAAACAAAAGAAAAAAATCAAGTGCATAGCCAAGGAAATAAAACTCACAGATTCAATGAGGTAGATTCAATAATTTTTTATATTAACAGTAGGGAGAAATATATCTAATATCAGGATATCCCAAAATTGCCAAATCAGTTTGAAGTTCTAGATCAAATAGAAGATGCTCAAGATTAGTGTCAAGATCTAAATAAGAACATTATAGAGTAAATGAACAAAAATAATTTTTTAAATTATTTGATAGATTCATCTCCTAAATTTTCACAATAAGAATTTAAATATTTAGAATAGATTTTAGTGATTCCCAATCATAACATCAAATTGAATTTATCTTCCTCTATTAACACTAGGAGGGAAAATAAAGGACCTGCATAGAAAATACCTCCAAAAGTAGGGAAATTTTATAGAAAATAAATATTCAAAATACATATTGAGGTGGAAATTGTTGATGGAATCCAATCAACCCTTACATTCAATAGAGGTAATCCTTCACCTTTCAATTAATCATGTTAATATTTTCATAGAATATAAGAGGAATGAATAGTTCCTCAAATCAAAAAGTTTTTAGAGATTTTAGGACACACAAGCTCATAATTTTGGCTATTCAATAATCTAAAATAAAAGAATATATTTTTTTAATTGTAAAAATGATTATTGGAAAGAAGCTAGAGACATTTATTCTAGATCTTCAAAATCATCTAGGGGCCTCATCACTTTTTGGGATACAAAATCTTTTGTTGGGTAGTCGGTCTTCAAATCACCAAATCATTTGGTAGTTTACTTTAATGATGTTTCTAATGGTGAGAAATAAATTTTCTCCAACATATATGATAATGACTCTAAAATTGATCATAGAAAGTTATGGGAATATATAAGAGTTTTTAGGAATACTTGTAAAGAGTCTTACTGGATCATGGTTGGAGATTTTAATTCTCATATACACCTAAGGGATTAAAAAGGTGGAAATTAATTGTTTTCAGATAGTATGGAAGATTTTTCATCTTTTATTTTAGATATAGGGTTGATAGATGTGGAATTAAAAGTTTTTAAATATACTTGGATCAATAGGAGTATGGATGAAAACCTCATACAATGCATATTGGATAGAATTTTTATTTCAATAGATAAACTATCTCATAAGGATATGACATCAAAATATTTACCTTAGATTAGATCGGATCATAATCCTCTTGAGCTGAGTCTAGTGGAAAATTCTATAAATGAGAATAGGTATCCTTTTAGGGTGGAACACATGTGGTTTTGTCACCCATATATTCATTATAGGATTTTGGAATGGTGGTCTCAAGGTGTAAATTACTCAAAAATATTCAAGTTGGAAAAAAAATGAAGAATGTTAAATTAAAAATTAAAAAGTGGAATAAATAGGTATTTGGTCATGTTCATATGTAGAAAAAAGATCTAAAATCAGAAATGTTGAAGATTGAAGATAAGATAGAAAGAAATGGATATGATCTTCAGACTCAAAATAAGGAAAAATAATTATTTTTTAGGTACCATAATATAACTACAAGGGAAGAGAGCCTTTCAAGAAAAAATATAGAAATATATAGCTCAAGGAAGGGGATATAAACACACACTTCTTCCACATGCTAACATTAAAACATAGATCCCATAACTGTATCAAGGAAATTTCAAATAGTGAAGGCCATCTCATTTTTGATAGAGATCACATTAATCAAGAGAGAATAAATTTATTTAAAAAATTATTCAATAATGACTTCAAAATAAATATTAAATATGGGAAAGAATTTCTCCATGTCATTACTGAACTAGTTACACAAGAGGTTAATGAAGCACTTACAAAAACTACCTCTAATGAAGACCTCAAATTTTTTATTCAAAAATGATTCTAGGCAAAGATCTTGGACAAGATGGTTTCCCTATAACATTTTTTCAAAATTTTTGGGACATCATAGGAGATGATGCGGTTGAAGTGGTCAACTAATTCATTAATTCAACCCAAATTCTTAAAGAATTTAATCATACTTTCCTTGTTTGAATTCCCAATAAGGAAGGAAAGATGAATTTCTTGAATTTTGGTCTTATTAACTTATGCAACTCCATATAAAATATCATCACTAATATGTTCTCTATAAGGTTACAACCAATAATGGAAATGATTACTGATGCCCAACAAGGGGGATTTATCCTAGGAAGATAAATTCAAGATGAAATTATTTTTGTACATGAATCTATCCACTCCATGGATAACATTAATAGTGTCAAAATTATTTTAAATAATTGATATGGCTAAGGATTATGACAAACTTGATAGGAATTTCTTAGATAGATTCATGAACCAATTTGTCTTTCAAGATAAATTTAAGAAAATTATTATGTCTTGCATATCCTTGTGTATGTTTTCAATACTTGTGAATAGAGTTGCTCAGGGTTTTTTTAGGAGAGATAAGGGAGTGAGACAAGGGGACCCCCTGTACCCTTTCATTTTCATCATGATGATGGAATATTTGAGTATATTTATCTCAAATATAATGGCTTTACGAGAGCTAAAAGGCTTCAAACCAACTAGACACAATCCCATTTCACATAATAAATTTGTGAATGAAACCATTTTATTATCTAAGGCTTAAATTCAAGAAGAAAGGGTGCTAAAAAATTTTATTATTATGAACATGCTTCAAATTATAAGGTAAAATTTGATAAGAGTTATGTGTATTTTTTTAACACTACTTTGGCTAGAAAAAATAGAATTACTCATATGTTAGGCTACCAAATAAAGCATACACCATATACTTACTTGGAACACCTCTATTTAATAATAATATTTCAATTTCTACTTGGAATCCATTAGTGGAAATATTTCAAATAAAGTTAGTCAGGTGGAAAGGTAAATTGCTCTCTTAGATGAGCAAACTTTTGCTAATCAAGAATGTGTTGTAGTGTCTTTTGATGTACCTTCTTTGTATTTTCATCCTTCCAAAGAGTATTAAATATAAACTCATCAAAATTAAAATGAATTTACTTTGGAAAAGATTTGAAGAGATGAAAGACTTCATTTAGTAGCTTGGGATAAAGTTGTAATTTGAAAAGATATGGAGATCTAGGCATATGAAAATTACATTGGATGAACAAATCACTCCTCTCTACATTTGTCTAGATATTTTAAAAAATAAATAGTATTTATACTAATATTTTAAGATTAAAATGCTTAGAAGATATAAATTCTATGTGCATATTTTAATATGATAAATTTTCTAGGGGTTCACACTATTGAAATTTCCTAATTTCTAACAAGGATATGATCTCCTATAGTAGATTGGTAATGGTATATAATTTAAATTTTTGAAATATTTTTGTATTTTAGATTAGTATATTATTCATAAACAACCTTGGAAGCATATTTAAGAGCACATCCAAAATAAATATAGTAGTAAGGTTCATTAATATTGGTAATTTATTGAAGGTGTTAAAAGCTAGAAAACTCTGAGTCTTGACAATTTTAATCAGGAAGACAATAACATTGTGTCTAATTTGAATAATTTATTGAGAAAATTTCGCTTATTATCTATAAATTATAAATACCATCTTGTTTGGAATGACTCATTTGATGGCTAATATTAGGTAAAATTTGTGTATAATTTGTTGGATCAGGATATAATAAATATGACTAATTGGGATAAATATTTGATTACAAAAAACAATCTATTTCTATGGGTGGTAGTCCAAAACAAAATCTTGACCATGGAAAATTTAAGAAAAAAAGGTTTCTTCTTGATTAATAGATGCATATTGTGTGAAAATGACAATGAAATTATTTTTCACTTGCTTGTGGATTGTCCCTAATCCAAAGAAGTTTGGATCTTATTTTTTCTCCAATTCAATGTTAGTTGGGTGTTTTTTTGTTGTTTGTTAGAGTTTTGGCAGGTCTAGGAGAGCCCTTTTTAGAATGTCCTTCTTATAAAAATTTGGAAGCTTTCATTCCCACACATTATATGGGATATTTAGGGGGAACATAACAATAGAATTTTTATAATTAAGAAATGATCCAATAAAATCCTATCCAAAATGATTTATGAGAGTGTTATTTAAAATTTCAATATAGTCCCTAATGAAAAATGTAAAAGTTTATTGACTTTTGAGCATCAACTTTCTCTTAATTAGTAAATTGATCCTATTAGTCTTATAAGAGTGATCCTAAAGATGAAATTAGAAGAACTAAATGGAAAACTATGTCTTTGGGATGATTAAATCTTAATTTTTATGGGGCTTCCAAAGGGAACCCAAGCTCATCAGGATGAGGAAGTATATTAAGGGACCATCAAATAAAGTTTTGGGTAGCCTATGTAAGAGACATAGGAATTAAATATAATCATTGGGAAAAAGCCCTTGATAATTTATGGGGTTTAAAGTTGGCACAATAACTTGGAGTTTAACTTCTCATTATAGAGGGGGATTCATTAAATATAGTGAATTATATCTCAAGAAAAAAATATGTTAGTTGATCAATCAAACAAGTAGCATATGAAGCTATCTCAATTTTGGATTCTAGGTAATAGGTGGTTATTTAACATGTTTACTAGGAAGGAAACAAGATTGCGTACTGGTTCACAAATAGGGTTGTGGTCTCCTTAAAATTATCTAATTGGATTGATATATATGATATTCCTTAGGACATTGGTTAGAGGATTATGGAAGTAGTTTATAATGAACATAATGCTTGATTATGAGGGGGTATTCCCCACATGTTGTTATAAAGCCTTTTAGAGATTTATAAATTTAGTTCCTTGGATAAGTTTTTATTTGTTTAATTTTAATTCTAATTACCCAATTATTGATTTTAAAAATAAACTTATAGATACATGGAGTAGAAGATAGATCCATAGTTATTCTAGTAAAGGTAGTAAAGAGGTTGATATGGGGATTTTTTGGCAATATGTCACTTGGGTTTGGGAGAGATAAAATTTCCCCTACTTTAGTGGTCATTTTTTCAAGGTTTAAATGGGTTTTCTAAATAGGATTGAGCCCAAAATTCCTGATGAAGTCAAAGATAATGAGGAGATTTTGGAGGCTCTAAAAATAGTGGGATTCACAAGGTTCCTAGACAGAATTGAAGGTCATGATAGGCATGTCTCAACTCTAATAGAAAACTCTTGGGAGGACATAATCCTTAATATCAATGGAGTTTTTCTAGAGTTTATATAATATTTGATATCACATGCTATAGGATTGGAGCTAGAGTTGACCAAAATATAAAAATGGGTAGGGAATACAAGAAAGAAAATGAGAATTTCCTAATGGAGGGTGAAAATCTCAAGATTATTCATAATAGTTTTGGCAAGGAATATCTAACAAGGCCATTTAGTGAATTTTAATTCCACCTAATGTAATAAATTACCCTTGAGGGTAGGTTCAACATGGTTTATTGGTCTCTTTTTATGTTTTTAAATTATTTCAGACATGCAATCCCCATGAGTCTTCTATTTTACATTCTGCTCTCTTTAGAGTCTTCCATTATGAAATTAAAAAAGGGAAAATATTATTCACATAGACATGAAGGGGTTATCTTTTTCATTCATAAGTAATTTAAGGGGATGAACTAGATTACTCCCAAAATCTCTAATTCTCAGAATAAAAAAGATGTTGGAAAACTTGTGGACATTAGAAAAGTAAAGAAAATCTAGATTAAATATCTAGGTAATGTCTCTTGTAAGGATAAATATGTCAATTATACCAAGAATAATACTAAATTTCAATAAATTAGTATTAAAACTCATCTGTGAACTATATCCAAGGAGCCATTTATGTCTATTAAAAATTTAGGTAGAAATGATAAAATAGGGCACACAATAGGGGACTCAATGTTGGTTGAGGAAGAGATGATTGGAAAAGAGTATGTCAAAATTCAAAAGGAATTGAAAAGGGTGAAAAAAGGATAACTTGTCTAAGAAAATATATTTTATGAAAAGGAAGATAAGGGAAGATCCCAAGGAGAAAGTCAAAGACTCTTCAAGCAAGCAGCCCCAAGAATTGAATGAAAATTTCAACACTTTGGTTGGATATTTGAAAAGGAAACAAAGCACTGATAATATGGAAGATGATCTTGAGTTAAAAAAATATATCATGTGTTGGTCCATGAGGGAGTTGAGTGATCTTAAAGGGAAAGTCAAAAAAATTTAGTAGGAAAATGAAATATTGGCACAAAATAACCTTGATAAGGATCTCAATTATCAAATTCAATGTCCTAAAAAGAGGGTTAGTTTTCTTGAAAATGAAAATGAAAAACTCAAAAACAACATTAGATTATTTGTGAACTATATCAAGGAAGATATGCATGAGGGGATACAAAATGTGGAAAGCTTAATAACTCATTTGGGAGACTTGTTTTACACTAGGAAACTGACTAAAGGTAAATCTAAACAAGTTCAATGTAACAAGTGTCACAAAGATGTTGATAAATAAAATCTTATCCTCCACATTGATTCAAACATTAAAATAATGAAAAAATTCTAGAAATGTTTTTTAGGTAATTTAGACATGGAGTAGGTTTCTAGTTCTCTTTTAGCTACTTTCTACTCTTAGAATATATTTTGCTATTTTCGAGATGTATTTGGGCAGTTTTTTAGTTTCTTCTAGTTATGTTTGTTTATATCTTTTTTGAGGACCTGGGTTGTCCTTTGTATTATTTTTGTTTGTACTTCTCCTAGGGTTTGAGGACACTAATAAAAAAATCCTCTGTTTTAACCTTAATAAATAAATATGTTTAGGAAATGGAAAAACATAAATAAATTGAAATTATGAAGAACATAGTTCAAGAAAAATACTTCTTCAAGAACTGAACATTGGTTAGTTCCTTGAAGATATGTCCTTTGTTTGTATGTAATATTTAATTAATAAGTCTAAGGATGTCCTTGACTAGGTAAGGACCCCAACACTTTTGGTATTACTTGTCCCCTTTGTTGTGGGTGTATTCCAATTTCAAAATTAGTTCTTTGGCATTGAATATACATACTTTAACTTTATTATTATGGTGTATATCAATATGAATTTTGTATTGATGATTATGTTATAAATAAATGATGCATCACACATCGATAAATTCTAAAGTGTGAATGTAGGATTCATTAATATATTCATCAGGAATGATGTTGTGAATAAAAATGCATAAAGAGGGTAAATCCAATTCTACTAGTAAGATGACTTTAAAACTATAAAATAAAGAGAATGAGGTTGCCATGATGATAGTACGTATACTAGAATGGTAAGCCTAAAGTGAAAGGTAAAGTTGAAGGTACAAATCAAAATGAAAAGGTTCCAAAACTCTGAAGGATACTTCTCCCTGGGAATTAGTCTACTAAATTCCATGTGGTGCCACTAAATTTTAACATAAAATTTGAAGCATTTGGTTGCAGATAGTTTTTGTATTAAAGAAGTTAAATTTAGTTAGATTAATGTACTATAATGACAAGTATTTGTTATATTAATTAAGATTCACTTTAAATAAAATAATTAGTGATTATTGTTATAAAAAAAAGTTGCACCCTTGAGGAGGATGTTCAAACCTCCTCACTTAAGTGATAACATGGGAACTCTTCAAAGATTGTGGGTGACCTTATAACTACATAGAAACACTAGATAGGGATAGATCCATTGATGATCTATCCTAGAAATACAAACTAAGGTAATAATTTCAAGGAAAATGGATAAGAATAAATGAAAAATAACCTAACTAAGGAGGTGATGCACCAAATATTATGACCACTACCATTGATTTGCATGTGCACCAATACCTACAAGACTACAATAACATACACTTATTTTAAAGGAACCTATCAAATCAATGATTTGAAAATAGGTGAGTTAATATGACATTATAATGAAAGATGTTTTCCACTTATAATCCACATGAAACCCTTGATGACACTTTTTCACAACATATAATAGAGAAACAAATTATAATAAGACAAGAAGAATAGGACAACAAAGGCGAGTTAAGTCTAGACTTAGATCAACCATTAAAAGCTTAAAAATACATAAAACCATATAAGGATGTAAAAACAATCATACTATTGAGAAAAATGTATATAAAATAGCAAGGATATGCCATACTCCTAGTGGAAGGACCCATTACAATGCTAAACAAGATAATACATACAAGAGAAAGAAGAAGAGAGAAAGAGAGAAGAGAGGTTTCAATAACAAATGATCATTGATAATCACTCATTAAAAAATTTAAAAATAATAAAACCTTTCAAATGATAGTTATGAAGTCTATCTATAATATGTGTGCACTTTATTTGATATTGATCTTCTCAAGGTGGCATAGGAGTTCTTGATTTCTTTGTTGATTCATCCTTCTTATTAAAACTTCCCTCATTATTTTATTGATGGGTTATACATTGAATAAATGAATCCAAAACATTGATATATATTATTTACACCTCATGAGATGATTTTAAACTCTTCAAAATGATGCAACAGGTCTGACATCTCATATGCCCACTTTATCATCTTGTCAAGCTTATCAAATGCATAGTGAAAACCTACCACTTGGTGAATTTGCATTATTTGGGTAGAGAATAGGAATAATTATAATTTTAAGATAATTTGGATGTTATCACAAAAATATATTCAAATATTTTATCCCTTTATTCCAGTGGGAACTCCCAAAAATGCCCAATTTGGTCTTTTTAGGCCTTAAGAAGCCCTGAATTGGCTTATGGCATCAAAAATTAATTTTAAGCCTCACGTACATATATTATTAGTTTAATTGGAAATTTATAAATGGGAAAAACCTATGGTATTTTAAAAAACTCAAAAATAATTCATCAAACTCCCTAACAAAATTTCTTTCTCAACTCCCTGTTTGTTGCCCTATATGGGATCATTTATTCTCTTTATGAAGTGTATGATAAATGGTTAAAGTATAAAAAATATTTTTATAACATATAATAATTATTTTTGGACTTAAAAGGGTCTGAAACACCCAACTCATACTTTATCCATGAATATACTAGTCAAGAACCTTGATTTCCTTCATGGTGCAGACCTGTGTTTTGCCATTTTATTTATCTTAAGTGGGTGTAAATACATGAATTTTTTTTAAAAGTATTTAAATATTTATAAAAACCTTACTTCAAAATTTAATTATTTTTTTGACTCTAAAAATCAAGTTTTGGCCTTTTTAGTGTTACCTCACCTTGCATTTGATTCATCTACATGATTGTAGGTCTGCAATTTTGCATTTTATTGAGTTATATGAGGTTTAAAGACACATTTTTTTTAATTAGAAAATTTATGGACAATTATAACCATTAAAATAATTTTTGGTCATGATCAATCAATAAAACCACCTAAAACCACCCCTTTAGACCTACAATAACTTAGAAATTGAGAACAATGACACCTAGAAAAAGAGAAATGAACATATATTGAGTTTTATGAGGTACAAAGACCTTTTTTTTTTGAATTTTTACATGTATGATACATTATTTTCATTAAAACCACTGTATTCATTGAATAAATCACATAAATCTCTAAAAACACCTTTTTGGCTATAACACTTGCATTCTTAAAACCTTTTAACCTATATTTGCACATTTTACCATTATTTGCATTGATAATTTGCTTGAATAAGGTGTAGTATGGTTATTTATTCCCATTTATATCTCAAAAAACTTTAAATTTTTATAAATGGATTCATAAATTCACTCAAATAAGAGAAAACCATAGGGTTGGGGTTTTAGAGGGGTTTAATGAGATGTAAACACTCTTAGTGATTGTTTAAAAAAGGAGAGGTATCTGATATCTACACCAATGACATAATTTAGAAGTTAACTAGGTTACCATCCTTTTCATATAGATATATTTCCAACTCTCTCTCTCCACCATATATTGAACTTTTTAAATTGACCCTCTCAAGCTTGCTAAGGGCTTGATGAAGGAGTTGAGAGGTTATTTGTCTTTCCTAGACCTAAAACTTCTTAAACATGGTTTGATTTTAGATAATATGGAATAAAATGTGGTTGGACACGTGTTTCCTCTATCACACATGACATTTATACTTCACTTCAATGTAGAATCTTATTTTCTCATAATATGACAACTTTAACCTGCCACTTTCATGTTAAAAGTTGACTTATAAGATTTGACATGTGTGTGTAACATCCAAGTCACTCACCTATTTGAATTTTATACTGACCCTAAAAAAATTAAATCACATGTTTGAGACACAAAAATTACTTTGGTAATAAGTATTTGCATAAGTAATGACTTTGATAAGTATAAAATAATAATGGAAACATAAACCTTGACTATTGCAAAAATACCTTAAACTATACTAAACATGCCCTTTAAAGGGAATTTGACCAGAAGGACCACTTAAAATGACTCAACATCAAATTTTAAAATACTAGGGGTCAATGTTGGAAAATTTTGCCAACATTCATGGTGACTTCCAAGGGGTGATTGATTGTTAAACACTCTAGACCAATTATTTCATCCATCTATTGGGATATGGAGTATCATATCATTCAAATTCAAAATTGATTGGACCTTCAACCTAATTGAAAATTACTTTAAGAAGTAAATATAATTGGCATATCTCTAAAGCACACAAAAAGATAAGAAAAACACAATAAAATAAGACATAAACTATGCTAAGAAACACTTAGGGAAATCAAAACACAAGAACCCTACTAAACACAACTAATCTTAAGGCATATTCCTCTTGGATCACAAGGGAAATTTATAAAAATACCTTCTCCATAATATATACAAGGATGTAGATCATGATACCTTTTATCATGATGTTTTATGGATTAGCCTTCTTTCTTGCTAAATCTTTTGACATACTCTCAAGCAAGTCAACAACATTAAACATGCCTCCTATGCAAAAACACTCATTTTGTGGCTCAATATTCACCTCATGTTTATCCTTGATGTTTGAACTAACCTCAAAATTAATCACCTTTTTAATCATAGGGGCAACATCAAATTTAGCTTATAATGGCTCCATGAAATGTTGTGCTTTGAATGACCTCTTAGTGACTCTCACATTGCTATTTAATGAGGAGAATAAATTCAACATCCTATTCAATATACCTTATAGGAGATACAAAACCTTTAAGATTTTAAAAATCATTGTAAATGTCCAAATAATATTGCCACATGTTTTCAACATCCTCTTGACTAACATCTTGAGGGGATACAACTTGAACCACATCTTCACCTTTCCCTTTATGAGACATAAGACTATCAAGAACTTTAAACTATTCCAGGTGATCATGGTGTATCTATAATTATTCTCTCTCAAGCTTTTCCTCTTGCTCATTGGGATCCATCTAAAGCCTACTAAAGACCTCATCTTGTTCACTTGGGCAGTCTTCCACTTCAAGACTAGTTGCAACCTGATCTTCTTATTTTTATTATCTCAAGAAATTAAGGTCACTCTCTTGTATCTTATTTTCCTTGTTGTATTCATGTTCATTTGGATATAATTTCATTAGTTCTTCCTTCAAACAAGAAAGGTCATTATTTGCAAACAAACAAGGGAACTCAAGACAAGATTATGCCTCTTCTAGGATACTTAAGACATATTATGAGATGTCCAAATTCACCTCTACTATAAATATCTATTCCAATTCATTAAGATGATCCAAGAAATGTTTCTCTTGGTGATACATGATCATTTGGATATGATTAACTGTCTAGATAATTGATAAAACTATCCATATTGAGATTTTTTCATAGTTAGGAGTATTGTCTCCTTTAAAGTTTGTTGCCACTTCATCAAGATCACATTTATCTTCATATATAAAGAATTATTAGATTTTATCTTCATAAATAGGTGTTCTAATGATGATTTCCTCATCTTATTCACTTTAAATATTTTCATCATGTGTAATTACAATTTGATCTTATTCAATTTCCACCCATCGAATAGGTTCTTCATCAAAAAGGGAGATGATGGGAGGGTAATGAATATGATCATGATTTGGCTTGGGAATTTAGGGAACACTCTTGTAAATTGAGATTTGGGGATGGAATAATCTTCTATTAATTCCTAAATAGAGAGAAAATTTAGTTGTGTTATGGGTATATTATTCTTCTCAATAAGCATTTCATTCTTATTTTGAATGAGTTTTTGGATTGAATTACAACATGTACATGTTTGAGGATATTGGAGAGTGATATATGGGATTGCATAAGAAAATAATCTACCTTGGCTTCAATTTCTCTATCTAGGCATTTTTCATTTTGCTTCTCCCATGACTCAACTACTTGATTCCAATATGGAACTTCGAATCTAGGAGTATCTTCATCATGGTGAGTTACAACTTGAGGGGTGGGTGAAGGGATTAGGGATATTATAAATTACATTAATATTGTTTTTATGATTGAATAAAATATATGATCATTTTAAAACTCAATCTCTATAGCTAGACATGCTTCAAATTCAAGTTTTATCTTTTCAAAACTCTCTTTAGGCTGATTATGAAGAAAGTGAATTTACCAAGGCTGATCAGGATCATGAGTGGGATTTATATGGGCTGATTACAAGATTGATAAGACTAATATGAAGGTTGAAATACTTTTTAAGGTTGTTTAGGAATGTGGGAAGAATAATACTCTTGATACAAAGGTTGGTCATATGCATAACTAGAGTCATATGGAGGGTAAGTAGGGTCATTATAGGATTGATATGGATCAACATAGGGTCCATATGGCTCACTATAATAATAATAAGGATAAAAATAGGCCTGATATGACTCACTAAATTGAGTAAAATTGAAATCCACTCCAAATTCAGCCATAAAACTTCATGTGAAAGGTAAAACACAAAGAGTACTTGCTTGAAAAAATATCTGGGCTACTAAAACCAACTAAATGAACTTGGGGTCACCATTGGTGCTTGTGTTCATTCCTCAAAAGGATGGTATGTTGAAGAAAAAAACAAATATATCTTAAATGGATGAAATATATTATCCCCTCATGTGTGTTAGAATTATTATCATTAAAATTTTCACCCTTGAGGAGGATGTTCAAGCCTCCATATTAAATTGTAACATGAGAACTCTTCAAAGGTTGTGGGTGACCTTATAGCTAAAGATAACCTATAGATAAGGATATATTACTTGATGATCTCACCTATAACTAAAAAATAAGATAATTTTTTCAAGGAAAATGTATAGGAAGAAATTGAAATAATCTAACTAAAGAAGTGATGCACCAAATATTATGACCACTGCCACTAATTTACATGTGCACTAATACCTATAAGACTACAATAACATATACTTATACTAAAATAAAATATCACATCAATGATTTTAAAATAGGTGAGGTAATATGAGAGTAGAAATAAATATTTTTACCACTTATAATCCACATGAAACCCCTAATGACACTCTTCACAAAATTTAATAGAGAAATAAATTACAAGAAGGCAAGAAAAATAGGACAACAAAACAAGGTGAGCTAAGTTTACACTTGCCTAGATCAACCATTACAATATTACCACTACATACATCCATATAAGGAGGTAAAAAAAGTCATATTATTGATCAATAGGCATATAAAAGAGTAGGGATACACCATAATCCTGGTGGAAGGATACATTGTAATTCCAAATAAGGAAATACATATATGAGGAATAAGAAGAGAGAGATAGAAGAGAGGTGTCAAGAACAAATGATGGTTTCCAAGCACTCATGAAAAAAGATAAAAATAATAAAACCTACCAAAGTATATTTATTAATTCTCTCTTTGGCATGTGTACACTTCATTTGATGACAATCTTCTCAAAGTTGCGTGGGAGTTCTTGATTTACTTGTTGATTCATCCCTCTTATTAAAACTACCATATTTATTTGATTGAGGGGTTACAAATTTAATTAATTAATACACCATGTTTTTATATATCCTTTACACCTCATGAGTTGATGTTAAATTCTTCAAAATAATGCAACATGTCTGATATATCATATTCCCACTTTGTCATCTTGCCAAGCTTGCTAAATGCATAGTAAAAACATGAAACTTGATGAATTCACATTATTTAGGAAGATAATATGCATAATTATAATTTTAAAATAATTTTAATGTTTTTTTAGACCTCTATGAAATTTTTTATCCATCTATTCCACATATAACCCCCAAAAATGCCTAATTTAGTCTTTCTAGGCCTCAAGAAGCCCTGAATTGGCTTATGGGGTCAATAAATGAGATTTAAGGCTCACATAGATATTTTATTGGGTTAATTTTCAATTTATAAAAATTTTTATACTTTTTGGAGTTGAAAAAACTCAAAAATAATTAATAAAGATCCCAAAAAAAATTCTTTTTAAACTATTTATTTGTTGCACTGTAGGTGATATAGTGGTGTTTTAAAGTGACTTGGACTCATTTTTTCTCCTAATAAGGTGAATTATCACTTATTAAATTATAAAAAATATTTATACACCATATAATAATCTTGTGTGTCCTTAAAAATTTATAAAACACCCAACTCATACTTCATCCATGACCAAACTAGTCAAGAACCCTGATTCCTTTCATGGTACAGACCTATGTTTTGACATTTTATCTCCCTTTAGGAGGTTTAAGAAAATAAAAAATCTTTTAAAAGTTTTTAAATGTTTCTAAAAACCTTAAATAAAAATTTAATGAGTTTTGGAGCTCTGAAAATCAAGTTATGGCCTTTTTAGTGTTGCCTCACCTTGTATTTTCTTCATTTACATGGCTATATGTCTATATTTTGGCATTTTATTGTGTTGTATGAGGTATGAAAACATAATTATTTTTGAATTAGAAAATTTTGGAACCCATATAAACATTTTTTTTTGGTCATCTTAAATCAATAAAACCATCTTAAATCATCCTTTTAGACCTATAACAACCTAGAAATTAAGAACAATGACACCTAGGAAAAGAAAAATGAGCATATATTGAGTTTTTGAGGTATAAATACCTAATTATTTTTTAATTTGTACATTTATTATCCATTATAACTATCAAAACCATTTTATTCATTCCATAAATCATATAAAACTCTAAAAAACACATTTTTCTCACTATAACACTTACATTCTTAAAACCTTGCAACCTATACCTGCACATTTTACCTTTTTTTGATTTGAAAATTTGATTTAATAACATTTAGGATAGTTATTTATGCCCGTTAATATCTCACATAGCTTTAAATTTTCATAAATTTATTCATGAATTCACTCAAACAAGAGAAAACTATGAGGTTTGGGTTTTGGAGAGGTTTAAGGAGCTACAAACACTCTTAGTGATTGTTCATAAAGGAGAGGTATTTAATACATGAAAAAGTAGAAAAAATTTTAAGTAAATTATGGGACCATCATTTTAATAATATATTTATCTCCAAATATCTCTCTCCACTACATACTAAATGTTTGAAATTGATCCTCGCAATCTTGTCAAGGGATTAATGAAAGAGATGAGAGTTTTTTTAATCTTTCTTGGACCTAAAACTTCTTCTCAAGAATGGTTTGAGATTTGGGAATATGGAATAATATGTGGTAGAACACGTAGGTCCTCCATAATTTGTGACCTTTGGACTTCACTTCAATGTAGCATCTTATTTTCTCATAATACGACAACTTTAATTTTCCACTTTCATGTTAAAAACTAACTTACAAGATTTGGCATGTATGTGCAATTTATAAGTCAGCTATTTGAAATTTAAACTGACCCTACCAAGCTTGAATAATGTGTTTGAGAGACAAAAATTACTTTAGAAATAAGTATTTACATAAGGAATTACTTAGAAAAGTATAAAATAATGGAAACATAAACCTTGATTTTTGCAAAAAATACCTTAAACTATGCTAAACATGTCATTTGAAGGGAGTTTGACTCAGAAGGACCACTTAAAATGACTCAACATTAGTTTGAACGTGTTATGGGTCAATGGTGGAATTTTTTTCTAATACCTATATTCAAATTAACTTGTACACAATACATAGAACATAGTATTTCCTACTATAACTCTTCACTTATATATATTTATTATAACCTCTAAATACAATCATCTATATACTCTTTAATTTATACCACCTTAAGAAATTACATAGGATATTTTGGCTCTGTAACCTCCTATAATTAATTTTTGTATATTATCTCTTATATATTATATATAATATATTATAATGTTTTGATATAAATACCCAGCCAAAATAATGTAACCTAATGGTCATGTCTAAGTGAGACATGCCATTTCTCTAATTAGGTCATCCTTTATCTTCGTAAATCCTTATTTCTTAGTATAACACCTAGTCGATATACCCCTTTATTATATCATCCTAAATAAATGTTATGCTAATACAATAATGGAATCAACTCTTTGGTACTTTTAGTTTGGTCTTTAACTGATATATAATCCTACCAACATTTGCCTAACTTTCGTACCTTTTTTCATCCTTGAGACAACCCTAAATTTTTGACAAGTATCAAAAGTTTTATAATTTTCCTTAGAGTAACAAGTTTTTATAGGACTAGTATATTAATCTACTAGAGATTATAGATTTGATTCCACTTATTTGGTTATATGTTTCTCATACTTACTCTCCATAGTCTTAAATAAATTCTCCCAATCCAAAATAATCTTATTTGCATCCACAATCATGTTATTTATGGCCATGTTATCTTTTATTGTCATGACTATGTCATTTTGGACTAGAGTATTTTTAGTGAGTTAAGATAATCTATATATTTCTTGATTAAAACCTATATTTTATCCATTGGTTGTTTAATAAATCACCATAATCCTCCATTTCTTTAGAGATTGATATACACTCTCTTTGTTTGTCCTTGTACCACTCATGTAAGGATATCATCTTCTCATGTTTTTTTATTGAAAGAATGTGTTGAGGCTACACCTAAATATTTTTCCATTACCCCCCACTTAGTTTTATTATCATTTTTCTAGGCCAATTGAGCGAGTAAAAATGTAGGTGGATGCATCTTCTAGTTTTTCCTTCATCTTCCCTTACACTTTGTAATCAGTTCCATTGGCCTAATTTTATGATAGAAGTGACCCTAATAGTTCCTCCTTATAATATTCTCTATCATCAAATTTTATGAATATTTTATCTACCATATCTCCTGCATGGATGATGAGGTTCAACATTATTTCCAGTAGCTATTGTTATATTGGTAGGGTTATGTCTGGATCAAACTATGGCCATGTAGTGGTCAAGGTAGATAAACTTTTATTAATCCTCTCCTACATATTGACACATATTACCATCCAATCCATTCTATCATTTTGAATAAGAATCTCTCCCACCATCTCTTTGTCTATAGGGGTTAGATTATGTAAATCCACCGTAATGTTTCCTCTATTAGCTTGTTGAAGGATGTTTAATAGAACTAAGATGGTGAAAGTATTTTGTTTGTGCTTTTAAAATTCCTCCTTGATCCATGTTAATGGGTCCATATGAGTTTTTATGATGCTATAGCCTACCTTGGTGGAGTAATCTAGGTGTTATATTCGACACTTGAGATACCATCTTTTTCCTTTCATTTTTCCTATGGATCCACTTTTTCTTCTATTTTCTTATTATGTTCCAGTTCTTGTTTCTAATTGTCCTTCTCCTCCTTTGATTTATTTTTTTGTTCTTCTTCCTATTTTTTCTATTATTTATTTTTATTCTCCTCTTATTTTGCAATTTTTTTTGTCTTTCTTTTTCCTCCATTTTCTCCTTATGTTCCTAATTTTTTCCCCCTCAATTCTATTTATTTGGATGTTTTCTTCCTCTAATTTGATTTTTGTTTATTTTTTATTTATTTATCATGTTATTTTCTACCTTTTGTTTCACTAATTTTCTTTCTCCAATAGTTATCTATCCTTTTGAGTGGTTAACTCTGTAATTTTCTAGATCTTCTTAGTTTCATCTTCCAATTCTTGTTCCAATAGCTTATGTTGTTGGATGATTTCTTCTAATTATTTAGCTTTTTTCAATTATTTTATTTTGTCTAGGGCCTTAAAAACTAAATATATCTTCTACTTAAACCTTAACTCTATTTTTTTTGGAGTTGTCTTAATCTCTCCTAGTTTGTAGGAATCATAAGTGATTCTATAGTAGTTATTATTAGGGCCTCTTGATATTTATCAATAGTAATCTTGGCCTCTATGATTTTTTTACTCCATATGTATTATAATATATTGTATATACTCTCAAATTTTACATATAAGATCATATATCTCATAAGTAATAACACCAATTTAGTGAATTTTTTTCCTAATTACCCTATTTTCCTTATAGCATCTATATTTAAATGTAGGATGCCCACCTTATATATCCAACTCTTGATGTGGAACATGCTTAATTAAGTGATTATATTAGGTACTTATTGTCACTCAATTTTTAACCCTTAGATAAGTAATTCAAACCTACTCCAAATTAAGTGGAACAATGGGATTACCCCTAGACCTATGGGTTATGTATAATAGGGGTAAACCTCTAGATTAAAGGGCTAACTCCCTTGATATGTCTATTCGAGCTCATAACCTATACTAATAACTTATTGGGATGAAAAGGGATAGAGATAAAATTAATTAAATATAACCTAATGAGGTTATAAACCAAGTTAATCTCCACAAGACTACCATGAACTTGAATTATGGAAGGTGATTCACAAAACTGATCTCAACATCAAAGGTTTCTCTAATATAAGTATTTTAACATGAAGGTGAGATGTAATGTAGTCCTCAGGGTGGATGAATAAGAGATATGAATTTAGGAAATATTACTCTTCCTTATACTTTAATACATACAAGAACACTAAATACACTTCATGTGACCTATTATAAAGCATACTACTTGCACAAAACATGAAAGAGTAAGGTAAACATAAGGATAAATGATTATTAATTGTCATTCAACTATGAACTAATTTACACACTTAGAGAAGAAGTTGAGAACTAAAAAATTGATTGAAATATTTCACTCAAAGTAAAAAATATAACTCAAACTAGTAAGGCTTTGCCATACTAGATGTGGATTGATTACAAAGCCAAAAGTGGTTACTTATATAGAGAAGTGTGAAGAGAGAGAGAGAGAGGGGTGTATTATAAGAGGATTTAAAAGTGTCCATGTGAGTTACAATGATAAATGGGTTTATGTAATAGTCATGAATAGACCTCAAAATACGTGTGTCTCACTTTTAAAGATGCTCTAACCTTCCATGTTATAAATTAGCTTGACACCTAGACTAGTTTCTTAGAAACATCCCTTCTTTGCATGAATGGAGAAAAAAATTGACCTTAAAATCATGAATTAAAAATTAAATTATCTCATAAAACTAATTGGATAACTTCCATTCCTTAATAAACTCATTTGATCTAACATTTCATCATTCATGTGTATAGGTGTTTTGAGTCTCTTCATTTCTCGTGCCTAGCTTGGTCCAAGTGGCCTAAAATTTAAGTTCATACTCTTAAAGTAATCATATCTCTATGAATGTTCTTAAAATATTTTATTTTTCCTAAAAAAACCATTTTGGTTCCTGGAACAACTCCTAATAACTCATTTTGATCATCAAACCCTCACTAGGCCTATTTCCCTTGTAGCCCTAAAAATATAAAAACTTCCTTTTGTAGGATAATATATGGATGGTAATTATAAAATGAAATCATATTATATCACCTAGTATTTCCTTACATGTCCATGTCAAATTTCATACCCTAAATCTAAGTGGAAGTCCATTTTTATACCTTTTTCTCTCCTTAATTAGGCCTCAATTAGTCCTCCTTGCCTAGAACCCTATTTTATTGATCCAAAATCCCCCAAAACATTTACATTAAAAAATTATTTTGATTAAATTTAAATATATTATCACCAAACTTCATGTAAATTTTGGGATCCTGAGACCTTGTGTAAGTATGCAAACCATGAAATGACCTTAGCACCTTATCTCATTTTAGGCCTGTTTGAGACTGCCTTAGAAAATGAGCCTTGTTTTACCACCTACATGATATATTTTTCATTTTTTTTTGGATTTAATAGTTAATAAATATAAAAAATTACCTCATCCAATTATTATGAAGTTATCCCTTTCTCAAAACACCTATGAGACACTAAAAAACATGAAAAATAGGGAATTTATTAGAGTCTATACAACTATAATTACATACAAGGTAAATGTGGAGAACATCATTGGATTTATAAAAAATATACAATTTTTTTTATAATAAAAATATGGAATCACATGTGATTTAAAGTTCCATTTGCCTTGACTGGTCACTATCAAGGTTTTAAGAGGGTTTAAGAACTATTTGGGGTCTTAATGATCATTCATAAAGCACATGACACCAATTGGACTCATTCCACTTGGAAAATATTATTTAATAAATACCCCACATATTATATATGTCTAAAATTCCCATGAAAAGTGTGGGAGATGGTGTGAGTATGTGAATTTTCTCCTTGGGTGGTAGACTTATCTTTCTTAAACTTGAGAAAGGTCAAATTTGAGTTTTGGGCCTCAAAACTCAATCTCACTATTGAGATAAGTTATAAAACCCCCCAAAAAACCTTACTCATGATTATACATTATTTGTTAATTATCATTACCCCATTATATTAAATTGGTGCATTGATAAAGGGATTAGAGTTTAAATCATGCCACCTCCTTGCTAGTCCTTAAGGGCATTTGGATTGAAAAGTGAGATTTTTGTGCAATATGAAAGTGTATTGAGACATTTTATATGTATATTTATTGAATAAATGTCCCTAAATTGGGTTTTACATGTTTAATTTATGCTTTAGGTCCAAATATACCTCTTGGTCTCAAGGCTTCCCTTTGCCAATGGAGTGATCAAGGTTTGAGACAAAACAATGGGTATATCTACTTCCTGTATGGCCTTGGAGTGACCATGAATATATTGTTCCAATTATGACCATAATTTTTACCAATTTATAATGTGTAATTATGCCTATAGAGGCCTCAAAACTCCATGTTTTTTATGACTATCTAGATCTACCTATGTGTGTCATATGCTTCATTAGGTCTAGACTAAGTTTTGACCTTTTAACCTTTATAATCATGTCCAATTGGTTATATTGAGGTGTTTATAAAATTATGAAATTATTAACCAACTATATTTCATTATTTCATACCTCTCACAAGACTTTCCATTCTTAAACCAAACACAAATACTCATGGAGATTAGGTAGACCTATAGTTGGTCTTTAAATATGCATAGATGTTTGAGAATCATATTTATATAACCTCATCATGTTTCCTTTAGTTTTCAAAAAACTCAATGAATTATTTTTCAACTAAAAAATACCTAAAATCCCTCTTCATGTACTTGGATCTTACTTAGTTTTAGAACCATCCTCCTTGAGCTTGTAACTTGTAGTTGCCCTTTTTAGGGTCATGATTATGTTTTGGGGTTTTTTAGTTCTCCATATTCTATACCAATGAATTATTTAATGGCATTTGAACTAGTTAAAGTTTTAATTGGTTTCTAAAACCTTTTTAAACACCTCCACCACTTTCCTTAGGTCTGATGTCTAGTCCTCTCCTCATTAGTAACTTATAAGTGACCTTTAGTAGATCAAGACTATATTTTTCTTGTATGACCTCAACCTCACATCAATAGCCCTATCATTGACTCTTGGAGATTATTTAATCCACATTAGTCTCTAAACATCTCTCAAACATAATCTACTATTTCATTGTATGCACTTTAACTCACACCTTTCAAGGCATGGCTATAGGTGCTCATTAGGGATAGGTTTGTGCATATAGTCTTGAATATAGTCCTTTCACTTACCATAATGCTTGAAGGTATCCAAAATAAAGGAAAACTCATTATCACTGTATACAAGGTCTATTTTTTACTTCATGACACTTTCAATCTCATTGTCTTTGTCTTCTCGATACATAGTCCTATAGGTGCCTTAAGAAACTTATGAACTTAGTCTAATTTTCATTCCTAAATTGTAAGTGACCTAGTTTCTCTTCAATATTTTGTGTCCTATCTATCTATAATAAAGGAAACTTAGATAAAATTTCACTATCTTGGCTTTGTTTGTGTGTTGATTGATCCAAAATGAGGACCTACATGATTAGGGCTTGTAGGTCACTACTTACTTATTTAGGGCTACAAAGCCACTTCTTGAGCTCTTGAATTTATTGGCACTATCAAACCAATTATCACTTCCTTGTCATTTTTTCAATGGTTTATAGAGAATATGACAAACATTATGTCACCTTAAACTCACTTAAATGGTCTTGTATGGGATTCATACACAATCAAGCAATGCATAAGCCTTATTTAAGAGAATGATTTGATTTTCACACTTAAACTTCAATTCTTCTCAAAAATATCATACATTATTTTATCATCACCATCGAGATCAAACATGGTACTCAGACTAGTGGGAGACCATTTATGAACTATATTATGCATTTCAAGAGCAAGGAATATGACACTTCTTTGAGACTAATAAAAAGATTTTTTTTTCAAGAGAGGACACCTAAAATATGGGAGAGTGGGGATATTTTCATTAATAATGGAGTGATGAAAGCCCTTGAAAGTGACCAACACCTTAGACAAACAAAAATTACAGCAGGAGTGAGTGAATTACTTTATACATCAAGACTAATTTCATTCAAGTGAAGAAACTTCATGGAGATAATTTGGCTGATTAATACATCATGAAAATTATCTCCTTTAACTCCAAAAACATCCCTAAAAACCATTCTTCTCCATAAAATTCTAAAGTATAGAAATAGATGCAAGAATCGACTCATCTTGGATGGATAGGACATAGTGACCTGATGTCACTCTTTGTAATTTTTCATAAATAATAATATATAAATATTCAAACCAATGAAACTTATTTAAATATTACTAAGAATAATAATAATTTCCAAAGTTTTCTCTCTCTCTCTCTCTCTCTCTCTCTCTCTCTCTCTCTCTCTCTCAGCTATAATAATTAGTTCAAAGTTTCCTTCTTGAGCTTGTGAAGGTAACAATGGAGGATAAAGAGTGTTTGACATGTCAATTTGAACTAAAAATTCTCCAAAATATATAAAATTATTTGAGGGAGCCCAAGGGACACTTAAAAACTATTTCCAACTAAAATATGATCTTGTAAGGCCATACAAGTGCTTGTAAAGTGTCCTTTTATTTAGTTTAGGCATTGAACTATAGATGTTGTCAGTATCTAACCATTCTTAAACATTATTTGAGATATTTATGACATCATGGATGTGAAAAATCTTATTTTTACATTTTCTTCTTGAAATGGTACGTCTAACTCTTCTAAATAAGCCAAAAGGTGTCCAAAATGTGATTTTTTTCATATGAGAGTGAAATAAAAGGTTAGTGCATAATAATATGACTTTAATGACATCTCAATAACCTTTTATATTGACCTTGAGCCATATTAAACATTTTACCATATTTGATAACATCAAGAATTTGTAATTAACCCATAAGACTAGACAAGTGAACATAAGATGAAACCTTGGGTAAGACTAGACAAGGACAAATATAACTATATGGAACTCTTTAGGATCATTTAAGACCATAAAAAGACTATGACAATACCATGACAAGTTTTTAACAATCCTATAAAATTTTAACCTAGAGGGGGTGACTAATTTTGACTTGAGGTCAAAATTTGGTCAACATTCTTAGTGATTCATAGGGGTAACATGCCTACAATGATAATGGACCAATATCCTCATCCTTCCATTGGGAAATGGAGTCACTTGTATGCTACAATATAAAAATAATATGCCTTCTAAAAACCTTAAACTCACACCAACACACAATAAGAAACAAACACACATTATGCTAAAGGCATTTATGGAAACCACACATAAAATAATAAAAAAACACACCTAACCTACTATGTAAAGACCTCAAAACATGTTTGAGGTGATGAAACACTTCATCTTGCTTCAACTAGGGCCAAAAAGGATGTTTCTTGAGTGATATCTACTCCATGAGAACAAGTCACCATATGATGGATGATTTTCAAATAAAAATTACTTATGAAGGTGATCAAAGGACTTACCACTCATAGGACTTATACTAGATGAAATTACACCACTTAAAACTCCATTGAATAGTCCTTCTAGTTTTATTTTAGGTCTATTTGATAGTGCAACATGTTTGATCTATTTCATGCTCATTATATGCTTGTCAATTTGATTCTTGGGAGTCATGAAAGCTTTCTCATCTTTACCTTCATCTAGACCATGATGTACTTAATGTATATATCTCTCAAACTTTCCTTATTATTATCCAAACATGTTTTCAAGTGGATCAATATCAAATTGAGGCCTAGACTATTCCTTAACCATAAAAACTTATGCCTTGGATTGATTGTACTCCTTCATGATTGCAACGTATTTGAAAGTGACTTGATATTATTAAACATTATAATTAGGTCCACCAATGACCTTACTATAAAGTTCATGTTTCTAATGAGGAGGAGCTACCCAATTTACTTGTTCAAATTCTTGAACTATGGCATGAAACTGCTACCATAGATCATCATCTTCTTCATGACTATCACTCTCATTAAATTATTTATCTTAGGTAGGAAAAATTTCATCATCTTCCTCACTACCATGTTTTATTACACTTTTAAACTCATCACCATCATTCATATAAATAGATTAGTTACCCATTGTAGCTTGTGTGAGGGAGTCATCAAGACTTACCATGCTCATCACCCTCATCATGAATGATCTATGTACCATGACCTGTCTCTTCAATGAAATCATATGGATCATACTCATATATTTCAACACCATATTAATCTAATAATATATTATAAATACCTTCAATTTTTTAATATTCTCCATCACATATGACATGCTCTTCTTATTCGTTGATAGTGCAATTCAAATTGGAACTAGTTTCCACATATGGTTCAATGTGGAACTTTGCCAATGTCTATGTTTTTATTATCACTTTAAATCCATACCTCATTATAAAATAAAATAAATACCAATCATAAGAAGCATACCCTCCTATCTTGGCAATGAATTATCTTGATAGGTAAATGACAAAGTGTGTAGACAAATTTACCACCACTATGTCTTGTAAAATTGGGAAACTTGGGTAGTCATGCAAGAATACTTTAAAAACTTTGATGAACCCTATTTAATTGGTTAGTGCTACATCAAAATGAAACACTCATTTTATATAAGTTTCATACCTCAAACCCAACTTATCTTCAACTATTTTAAGCATAAATGAAGTGCTTGCCCTACTATCCACAATGCAATTATGAACCAACTTATCTCCCATAATGAGGGTAATATAGAAAGGTGGGAGTTTTTAAGACTTGGTGGAAGGTTCCTATTGTCAATCAAGAGTGTGACCTCATTATAAAGTGTGATGTTTCTCACTCTTTGTAAGACATGAAATCTCTCCTAAGTGTGTGTGACTTTGTAAGGGAGAGAATCTCTAGAGAGGGCTAGTTCAATTGATTAATTCACTAAAACTTGTTCTTAAACCTATTACCTATTGATTTTGACTATGAAAAGGGTAAAAGGGATGATATTTATAATGGAATTGAAATGGAAACTAGGAATGAAGGTGATGTACCAATATTGTATGACCAACTATGCTTGTAATAAACACTCTTATGAAATGGATAATCTTTCACACATTCCCTTCACCTCAGGAATGAATTCTATTACAATGTTTCAAAAGGACTCAACAAATCAATCTTTATATGGAAAGAATGTAAAGGAACTAAATTCACATCCAATAATTAGATGAGAGTTGATCTTGACACTTAATATGACCTATAAAACATCAAATATACTATATAAAGGTATAAAAACTAGATAATATCATAGGAAAATAAATGCTTCACAATGCTATATCAATGACAGACACGTACACTTTATAAAAAACTTGAAAATTGAGGAAATAGATTCTTATTTATCTCAAAGGGTGAGTACAAAATTTGTCAGCCTTTTGACACAACCAAAAACAAAGAGTGATAAATAACATTCTAGACAAATGAGTACAAATAGAAAATCCAATGATAGGAGATAAACCAACCAAAAAAAGGGGTCTCAAACTTGGTCTTTTAATTCTTTCAATGCAACATAGTACTTCCTTAAACCTCTCCATTCATCCATGTCCTTATGGTGGCATATAAGAGAGAGTAGCATGAGTTTTGGAGACTTAGAAATATCTTCATTATGATTTATAAAGCCTTAACCATTTGGAGTACCTATATCCTTGATTGACTCCCTATATATTAGCTCTTGTGTCCTTCTTGAAGAATTAGTCCTCCTCCTTAAAATAATAATTTAAGTATTCAATCATTTATGATTGAAAAATTCTTCCAATACATTCATGAGGTCTCTCTACCAAACATGGGCTATTGAAATCTCTTTAGTTCTTTTTTGACTCCGTAAACAAGCTAGGTGTTGGAAGGAAAGAAGGTTTTTTTAAGACTTGAGACCTTTTCAAATTTTTACAACTCATATAATATACTTGACCTTTTATTACCTTTAATATGTCATAGAAAATATGTACTAATCTTGACAAAGTTTATTAGAATCCTTGTGCAATGATTTAGTGTTTTGACCCCGTGGAAAAGCTCATTCTTCAACATGGCCTAAAAGGGAAGAGTTGATTTTTTATTCAATAATGCAACTTTACTCAATGGATGGTCTCTAAATAGCATACTAGACCTAGAAAAAGACATTTTAATCCATTAATTTCCCTAAAATACCTATTTTTGCATGAAAACTTTTAATTTCCTCTCAATCCCTTATACCCTTCCTAAAAGGTAAATCTAATTACATGGAATAATATGTAAAAATGATCATATTTTTAGATACCCACTAGGTTATTACATCTTCACAAAAAAATTCATTATCAAATTTTGAGTGTGTCTTTTCTAGCTCATTCTCTCTCCCAAATTAGGCTTAGAAAGTAGAAATATTGCTTCAAATATATACCACACATGTTTAATCACCAAAAATCATGATATTAAATTTACCTAGGCTATCACAAACCTCCATTTAAATTTTGTGGTCCTAAGACCTTGTGAAAGAATGTAAACCAAGAAATGACCTTGTCACCTAGTCTAATTTTGAACTTGTTTGAGACTACATTGGAAAATGGGATAGATTCAGCCACCTACATAATCTTAAACTAATTTTTTTGGGATTTAATATCTAAGACACATACCAATAGACATCATCCATTTAGTAGGAAGTTTTTCCTTTCTTAAAACACATAAAAATAACAAAAAATGTAAAATAGGGTATTTATGGTAGTTTTTATAGGTTAAATCAGAATCAAAGTACATTTTTATAAACTAATGATAGTATTAAACAACATACAATATGTTTTAGGATCAAACTATGGAATTATTTTTGCATTTTAGGTCCATTTTCCTTGACTAGTCACAATCAGGGTTTAAGACCTATTTGGGATCTTAATAATTATTTATAAAGAAAAAACCACCAACTAACCTCATTAAACTTATAAATCCTTCTTCACTAACCACATAAAATATCCCAAATGTATCATATTCCCATGTAAAGTTTGAGATATGGTATGAGTATGTGAATTTGATCCTTGAGTGGTGTGATTAGCTCTCTTTGAACTTGAGAGAGGCCAAATTTGAGTTTTTGACCTTAAAACTCATTATCACTACTAATAGAGGTTAATACATATTAAAGACATTATTATAAATTATTATAAATGATTTTTTGTGATTACCACTCTTTTGTATGCATTTGATGTATTGGTTAGGGGTCTTAGGGTTTAGGCTTGTCATCTCTTTGCTAGCCCTCAAAGGCACTTGGATTGAAACTTGAGATTTGGTACCTCTTGAGAGTGTATTTAAACATTTTATATGAATATTAATTTACTTTTTTACCCTTCATTAGGTTTTAAATTCTTTTTTGTGTTAGACTTCAAAAAGGCCCCTTGGTCTCATGACTGCCTCTTGGGAATAGAGTGGGCAAGGTCTGAGATAAAATAATGGGTATGTTTTCTATTAGTAATACATTAAGGTTACCATGATTATATTTTTAAACTCATAAAAATCCCATTTATTAATCAAAAGGTGTGATTGTGCCCATAGAAACCTCAAAACACCAAATTCTCCCATGATTGACTGTAGGCCTATGTATGTTAAGGCAACAAAGGTCATCTTAGGTTTAAGTCATTAAAACTTACCTTTATATAAAATAATTTTCTATAACATGTCATAAATAATCCATTAAATTATTTATTATGATTTTATATAAACATTTACCTCACATATAGGTCCAAAACACTGAGTTTTACCATTGAGGGTTTGTATCCAAATAATCATTATTGACCCTAGTTATTAGTTATGTGTGTTTTTATAATTATCTAAATATATGAGAATTGATATAGGATTTCATATACTACAAAATTTTATAAAACTTTTACACACTTATTTCAATGATAAGACATTGTTCACACTTAAACTACAAGTAAGATTATAGGTATAAAAAAGGGGCTCTATCTTTTGACTGCCTATGTTGATTGTATTTTGCCCTCAATATATTTAAATGAAAATGAATTCCACTTATTTAAATTCTTCTCATATCTCCTTAAATATTCAATTATAATCATTCTCTTATTTCTATTTACTCATAACACCTACCCACATTTCCACTTTTGTCTTTAACTACTCATAGGTCACTAGATGATTGTAGGTGGGCATTTGATGTGTTTTCATATTATGAGTAATAGGGACCTCCCAAGGATCTTAATATTGTTTTTAAATTGAATACTACCATTTTATACCCTTTTTATATCATTTTTGTCTTAAGGGATCCATTTGTCCTTATAGTCTACATTTCACAGTTAAAATAAAAGTATAACCTAGATGTAGGTGTTCTTCTCTTGCTATCTAGGCCTTCAATGGAAAGAGAATGAGTGAAATTAGAGTAAGGGTGGGGAATTTTATGAGGTATTAAAAATTATTACCTTTTATTCCATGACCCCTCTATCCCTTACTCATTCTCATTTACCTCCTATTGTCAACTCATATCAAACCAAGTCCATCCTATGCTCTGCTAGATATATCTATAGGTGACATTTGGATTGAGTTTTCAACTTTGGATAAATAATATGAGAATGATAAATACCTTTATTAGGTCCAAATATAACCTATTCATAAATTATAAACTCTAACTTTTCCTCCATACCTTCCATTTCTACCTGGATCATGAATAGTGTATCTAATTCTCAATCTAATACACATGACTATGTTTTATCTTCACTTGATTGTAAGTGTACTAGTTTGACTATAGATATTTGAGAGGTTTATTCCCTTAAAAGGTTATTTTTGACCTATTATTCAACTCTATATGTTTCTAAATATGTTTTTTCCATTCAAATTTCCATTGAAAGTTCAAAATCTTATTGAACTCTTCACTCTATTGTCTTCAAAACTTAGTTAGATACAAGCTGGATATAGGTGACTATACATGCACAGTTGAGCTTGAGGAAAGAAGGGGATTAACATTAGTATATTTAATATTAATATACCAACCTTGTTACCTCATTACCTTAAGCCAATGTTATGCTTCAAATTTATTCTTGTTATCTCTCTTCACTTGACTTCAAATCACACACAAGGCATCTATTTGAATGTAGGAATGTGGTTGTATATTCTTTTTTTGTCAAAGTATGATTTTTTAAATTCATATTTATATTTAATGGAGTAAATTATTACATATTTTACACTATAATAAATCATCATATCCATTTCATTCAACCCTTTTATTTTTCTTTGAGACAAGTTCATTTTAAATAGAAAACTTGCTATACTTTCATCTACATGGATGTAAGTGTAGATTTGTCTCTTTTATAGACTATAGGTTTTCTAATTGATTCCAACTACATCCATGATCTATAGATTATATAATTTTATTTTCTCATTTATATAACTTGATTTCTTAAACTTGAAACTCTCCTACCTTCATGTTTCAATAAGATGACTCTTAGAGATATATCTTGAGATGGATAACCATTATAGGTGGTGATTTCTCCTTGTGTACAAACTGAAGAGAGGTGGGAAGTTGGTTAAAATAGATAAAAATGACTAAAATGACTATATTGAAATTTAATAATCCACACTTAACTTGAATAAGAATCAAGTGTTCCATGAGGAGGTTTCAATAACATGAAAACAAGAAATAACATGTTACCTTAAACAATGCTAACTTACCTTAAACTCTACTAAACTGAGTTCCAAGGAGGTTTTTTTCATGGTTTTAATATACATTTTGAACCTTTTTAGAACTCACATATATTTTAAGGACCTATATCACCTTGAAAACTCATTTGGCACCCTCATAACACATTCATAAGGGTATATAGTCTTTTGGCACCATATTTATCTATTTAACCCATATTAATTCACAATGAATAACTTGTGAACATTTATAAACAACTCCATATTCTCCAAGAAAACTCCCTCATCTTCATAATTCCTTAAAATTTTTTATTACTTGCCATTATATCCATCTAGTATGCTCATGTGAATTTACAAGAGCATAGTCTTAAAATAATCCATGGAATACCATTACAAGATGAATCAATAGTTCCTCACCTTTTTTAACCCCTTAAAGATCATGTAAACTCACTAATATGCTTTCATACACTCAGAATCTCATTAGACCTACTACTATACCTTGTAAAAGGACCAAATGACCAACTGGACTATCTCAAGAAAGACCTTCTAGGATGAAATTACCAAAAGTTTTTTATTGAATGAAAAATATGTATTATAATTGAAAGATGATCTTGAAAACTCGTAAAAATGAATACATTAAACTAATATATCAAAATTACTTGAAAATTGGCAAAACTCAAGTCAAGATAGGCAACTACTTTCTTGTCAAAAAACATCTTATCAAGAAAAAATAGTCGATGATTCAAAAATCAAAAAATCCTATTTAACCTTGAAATAATTCCCATAAAAACATTTTTTCCCATCGAGCTCTAAAGTGAATAATTGGAGACAACCTTGGACTCTATCTAGATGACTAGGTCATAGTGACCCCTTATCTCTTAGTGGTTGCTCATAAATATGCGGGATTGAATATGACAACCAATGCTACTAATTTTAATTTAATTAGGGTATTTATAGTTTCCTAATATATTTTGACTTGATTATATCTCTCCTTCCTTTATTAAGCAAACGTTTATGTTCCTTCTTGAGCTACCAAAGAGGTTGATATCAAAGATAAATTGGTTTTATTCATTTTAAAACCTAAAAAATCTTTAAAATAATTTATTTGACCTTATCATAGAAAAATATTGTCCTAAAGTTTCTTAAATCTCATTTTCACCTTGAATAATTGTACAAATGGCCTCAAAATAACTATTTTTAGCACTAAAACTACCAAAATCACTTGAAAAGCTAGATGAAACTACTACAAAATGTATCCATTATACTTTTCATTCGAACAAGTACCTCATGTCCATATTATGATAATAGACTACCATTCACATGCAAAAGCTACTCTAGAAGCCATAAAATTACCCAAAATGCAGTAATAAAGGTCATAAAGTTAGTCAAACATGTCACCAACCAGTTAGATCAATTATATAACATGAGATGAATTTGACACAAGCCATAAGGTCTCTTATAATGTTTTATACTCTTTTCATCTCTTGAAAAATACTGAAATTGGTCAAAATGTGGCTAGACAAGCACATGTCCATGATGTTCAAAACCTTAATTTCATCAAATCTACCTTGAAATCTACTAATCAAGGATTTGGATGACTATTTCAAAGACATTATAAGACCAACATACCAATTAATAGGGAAAACAACATGAAAATCAAAGTTTCAAATGGTAGGGGTGATCATTTGACCTATGAGGTTAAAATTGTCAACATTTCCACAATATTAGTATGTGCATTTGTGAGGGCTATATACACATGATTTTATGTTTTAGGACTAATATGGAGCTAGGATAACTACTCTTGGGGTAAATATTTTTGAATAGGCACATGGAGTACCTCCCAAAAATATATACTTGTATTTTTATTCTTTAAGGAGTTAATAATATTCAAATAAGAAACATTATCCTTTGTTTATATCCTAGGAGGTAATGAAGGTTGGACCACTCTTCCCAAGTTCTAATTTTGAGGAAGTACAGGATCCGTAGAGGCTGACACATTTAAATTCATTTCTTGTTGCCTTGAAGGAGGGTTTTTTGGAGTTGTATCCACATCTTAAATATCTCATAAATATATTCTCTTTGACCTTGTGTTGGTTTCAACTAAGGTGCTCTAATTTAGGATAAAATTATCCTCCATTTGGAAGTTCATAAGGCTTGATCTTGAATTGCTATTCTCTCCATTTGGTGTTTGCATGGATCAATCATATTATGATTTCAAGTGAGGAGTATGCCCTCCTTGAGAAAAAAAATATTGACCTTCATCCTCATTATCATTCATGTACTATTTTTGAGGTTACCTCCAAGAATTGGGTCATTTTTCTCCTTGAAGTAGGTTGCTATGGACTAGAATCATGACTCTTGAAGTGGGGGTAGAATTTGGATCATATACATTAGGTGACCTATTTAAATTAGGCTAATCTTGTCCCCTCCATTAACCAATATACTAAGGTGTAAATCTATTTACTTGTGGATGGTACTAATAGGAGTTTTGGTAATCTCTAACATGTTGATTGGATTGTCTAGTTGAAGCTTCTAAGACCTTATATTTTGCTTTCCAATAAATGGCATCATCTGATTTATTTAGAGTAGCTTTAGGCTTAATTTTTAGATTTGTAAATGGATGAAGCCTTAGAGGATTAGTATAAGTGTTAGGCATTATGAACTTTAGAGGTATTTTAATAGCTTGGATCAAACTATTCTTGGACCTAATAGCCACATCATAGGAATTAGGCAAGGTATATCCTCCCAATGGATTTGAGATAGGTTGGGAAGACAAAACTTACAAGGGGTCTCACTAGAGGTAGAGCCTATTCCATATAATTTATAACCTCTCATTGAAATCATGCATGCATTCCTTGAGTCCTATTTGAATGACATTTATTTGATGAATCAATGATGTATGTCACTCATATCCTCAAACCTTTGAGTCAAAAAATCCCCAAAATCATCCCACATATTGAAGCATCCTCCTAAAAAGGTTTTATACCAATCAAGGGCTTCTCCCATAAGATACATGACAATAAATATAATTTCTATATTAATATCTATGATGTTATGTAAATTTCAAAAGTTTGATTTGTCTCTAATATTCTCACTTGGGGTGATAGGTCCTTCTCTATTGATAGAAGGAACACTCTTGGTGGCATTGGTAGGGATATCATTATATGTAACAAGTTTTATGGGATTTTCAATATTTAAAACTATGGAATTATGTTTCATAGCCATTTTTAAACCTCTTCTTCACTCTTTTTATCTTCTTAACTTTCAAAGTCTTATTGTTATTTAGTCTCTTGAAGTGTCAAGATAGGCTCAGGGTACTGAACTTCAAGAGGAAGCTCGGGATGAGGGAGTGTATCTATATAATGATTACCTCTACTAGTAAATAACCTAGTAAATACCATTAATCATGAAAATAATTATAAGATGGTATATAATTAGATGTCATAACTTCAGTGGAGTCAATAAATGTTGAGTATAAAAAACTTGTGCAATTGTGGTCTTGTCATAGCCAACATTCACCTTAACAAGAAGTGCTAAAAAAATTATCCCATTAGGCATGCCAAAAATATTATCACTCAATTTTCCATACTTGGAGAGGTATTTAAATACTACTCAAAATTAAGTGGAATAATGGGATTACCCCTAGACCTATGGGTTGTCTATAGCATGGGTAAACCTCTAGATTAAAAGGTTGGCTCCCTTAATATGTCTATTAAAGCTCATCACCTATACTAATACCTTCTTGGGATGAAAATGAATATAGATAACATGAAATAAACCTAACATAATGAGGTGATTCACCAATTTAATTTCCAAATGACTACCATGAACTTGCACTATGAAAGGTGATTCACAAAACTGATCTCAACATTAATGGTTTCTCTAACATAAGTATTTCAACATGAAGGTGAGATGCAATGCACTCATTAAGGTAGATGAATAATATTCATAATCTTAGATATTATTAATATTAATTACACTTAAATGAGTAAAATAACACTAACTATACTTCATGTGACTTGTTAGAGATCAAACTATTTGCACAAAAAATGAAAGAGTAAGGTGAACACAAAGATAAATGATTAACACTTGTCATTCAACTATGCACTAATTAACATACTTAGAAAATAAATTGAGAACTCAAAAATAAATTTAAATATTTATTTTTAATGATAAAATAGTACTCAAACTTTTAGGGATTCATCATACCAAATGTGGATTGATTACAAATCTAAAAGTGGATACTTATATAGAGAAGTGTGAACAGAGAACGAGGGGTGTAGTAAAAGAGGATTAAAAAGTGTCTATTAAAGTTAAAAATAAAATTGGTTATGTAATATTCATGAACATACTCTAAATCCATGTGTCTTACTCCTATATATTCTCTAACCCTCCATGTGGTGTAGGGGTTACACATTAACTTGACACCTTGATTAGCTTCTTGAAAACCACTCTTATTTTCATGAAAAGAGTGACAAATGGAGATTAAAATCATTAATTTGACATAAAATGATATTATACAACCCATTATACAACTTCTCTGACTTAATAAACTCCTTTGATCTGACATTTCATCAATCATGTGCATAAATGTCTCGAGACTCTTCATTTCCCATGCCTAGCTTGGTCCAATTGGCCTAAAACTCAAATTCATATTATTTAAGTCATATTATCTCCATTAATGGTATTTAAAAATTTTATTAGGACTGAAACAAACCATTTTGGTTCTTATAAAAACTCCCAATTACTATTTTTGCTCCTCAAGCCCTCACTAGGCCTATTTCCCTTATAACCCTAAAAACCTCCTTGTGTAGGATAATGTATGTATGGTAATAATAAAATGAAGGAATATTATGGGACCAATTATGGCCTTAAATATACATGTCAAATTTCATACCCTGAATCTAAGTGGAAATACATTTGTTTTGCCTTTCTCTCTCCTTAATTAGGTCTGCTTACCTAGAACCCTATTTTATTGCTCAAAACTTCTCCCACATGTGTGAAATAATTGAAAGGTGTGTGATTATATTTTAATATGATATCACAAACCTCCATGTCAATTTTGGTGTCTTGAGATGTTGTGGAAGTATGCAAACCATGAAATGACCTTACCACTTAGTCTCATTTTAGGCCTGTTTGAGATTGCCTTGGAAAATGAACCTTGTTTAACCACCTTAATAATTTACTATGAAAATTATTTATATTTCATAGTTATGACACATCCAAAATTGCCTAATCTAATTATTGGGTTTTCCTTTTCTCATAATAACTACAAACTACCAAATAAAATGAAAATAGGTCATTTAATGTAGGCCATACAACTAAAAGTATATAAAAGGTACATCTAGATGACTTCCTTGGAGTCCTCAACAACATACAAGAGGTTTAAGGAGAAAAATATGACATTATATGGGATTTATAGGTCCATTTGCCTTGACTGGTCACCATCAGGGTTTTATGAGGGTTTAAGACCTATTTGAGGTCTTAATGATCATTCATAAAGCATAAGACACCAATTGGCCTAATTCCAATTAAAAAACCTTATTTAATAACCCAAAAACCTATTAAAAATGTATCATATTCCCATTAAAAGTGTGATAAATGGTGTGAGTATGTGAAGTTGCTCCTCAGGTGCTAGACTTGGCTTTCTTGACCTCGAGAAAGGTCAAATTTGAGTTTTGGGCCTCAAAACTCAATATCATTACCAAGAGATGTTCATACAAATCCAAAAAAAACTTATTAATTATTATACATTATTTTTTAATGATCATTAACCACCTGTATGCATTTGGTTCATTGGTCAGGGCTTGTGGTTTAAAGCATGTCACCTCCTTACTAACTTTCAAGGGCATTTAGATTGAAACTAAGATTTTTATGCAATATAAAAGTGTATTAATATATTTTATATGTTTTTTTATTGCCTCAAGGTCCCTCCAAGTTGTTTTATATTTTAAATTTATTATTTAGGTCCAAATATACCCCTTAGTCTCAATATTGTCCCTTGCTAATGTAGTCAGTAAGGTCTAAGAAAAAATAATGGGTATATCTAATCTTTGTATGGCCTTGAAGTAACCATGGATATCTTGGTAAACTAATGATCATACTCTTTACTAATTCACAAGGTGTAATTATGACTATGTATTCCTCAAAACTCCATCTCTCTCATGACTGGTTGGATCTACCTCTATGTGTCATATACTTCATTAGGTCTAGACTATGTTTTGACCCTATCACATTTATCATCAGGTCTGAGGAGTTAAATTGAGATATTTATAAAATTATTAAAGTATTAAATAGATATATTTCATTATTTCATACCTCTGACAAGACTTTATATTTTTAAACCAAGAACAAATGCTCATGGAGAATAGGTAGGCCTATGGTTTCACTTTGACTATGCATAAATGTTTGATAATTAGATTTGACTAACCTCATCATGTTTTATTTGGTTTAAAAAAAAATTAATGACTTATTTATCAACTAATAAATACCTCAAATGCCTCTTCATGTGCTTGGATCGTTACTCAATCTTAGAACTAGTCTCCTTGAGCTTGTAACCTATAGGTGACCTTTTAGGGTCATGATTGTGTCTTGGGGTTTTGTAGGTATCCATATTTTATACCAATGACTTCCTAGATGGTATTTGAATTTTTTAAAGTTTCAATTAGGTTATTATTACCTTTTCATACACCTCTAACTCTTTCATTAGGTCTGATGTTTAGTCTTCTCCTCATTAATAACTTATAGGTGACCTTTAGAGGATCAAGACTGCATTCTTGCTTGTATGACCTCACCCTCACATCAATAGACCTATCAGTTACTCTTGGAGATTTTTTGACGTTTCCATTAGGTCTAAAAATCTCTCAAACATACTCTATTCTTTCATTGTATGCACTTTACCTCACACCTTTTAAGGCATGGTTGTAGGTGCTCATTAGGGCTAGGTTTGAGCATATAGTCTTGAACTTAGTTGTTTCACTTTCCATAATGATAAAAGTTATCCAAACCAAAAGAGAATTAATTATCACTATCTATATGGTATGTTTTATATTAATGACACTTTTAACCTCATTTTCTTTGTCTTCTCCATACATCATCCTGTAGATGCCTTAAGAAACTTGTAAACGTAGTTTCTTTTTCATTCTTGACTTGCAAGTGACCTAGTTGTTATTTAATAGTTTGTGTCTTATCCATTTCCAATGAAGGAAATTTGGAGAGGGTTTCACTATCTTGGATTTTTTTTTAGTTTATTTTATGTTGATTGATCCAAAATGAGGACCTACAAGCTTAGGGCATATAGGTCACTACTTACTAATTTAGGGATTAAAAGCTGCTTCTTGAGCTCTTGAATTTCTTGGCACTATAAAACCACTTCTCACTTCCTTTTAATTATTTAAATGGTATAAATTAAATGTGACATACATTATGTCACCTTCAAATCACTTAATTAGTCTTGTACGAACTACATACATATTCAACCAATACATAAGCCTTGTTTGAGAGCATGACTTGATTTCAACTTTCCACACTTGAAGTTTAATTCTCCTTAAACACACTAGACATTAATTTATCACCACCATACAAATCAAACATGGTACTCATATGAGTGGGAAGCCATTTATGAACTATACTATGTATTTTAAGATCAAGGTGTATGACACTTCCTAGAAACTAATAACAAGGAGATGATTTTTCAAGAGAGGATACATAAATTGTGGGAGAGTGGGGATATTTTTTTATAAATAATGGAGTTATGGAAACCCTTAAAATTTACCAACACCTCAGATAAAAAAAACTTGTAGTTAGAGTGAGTGAAACACCTTGTACATCAAGACCACTTTAATTCAAGTGAAGACACTCCATGGATTTGATTTGGATAATGAAACCACCATGAAAAGGAACTCCTTGAAATATAAAAAAATCCCTAAAAACCATTCTTCTCCATCAAATTCTAAAGTGGAGAAACAAATGTAAGAATGGACCACTCATGGAAGGATAAGACATAATGACCTATTGTCACTCTTAGTGATTGTTCATAAATAATAGGACATCAATATGAAAAATAATTCCACTAATTTAAATATTACTAGGAACCCTAACAATGTACAAAATTTTAGATCCTAACTATCTCTCTCCTAGATGTACCATTCATTATAAATTTTTGTTCCTAAGCTTATAAAGGTAGTGGTGGAGGAGAAAGAATGGCTGAAGTGTTATTTTGACCTAAAACTTGTTCCAAATCTATAAAATTATATTAATTATCCCAAGGGACACTTAAAAATAATTTCTAATTTAAATCTAATCTTACAATGTCATACAAGTGCTTGTAAAGTATCCTTTTGCTTAGTTTAGGCATTGAAATGCAGATGTTGTTAGTCTCTAACCATACTTGAACATTGTCTAACCCATTTATAAAACTAGGGACTTTAGGAATATTTTATCAACATTTTCATATTTTAATGGTACATCCAACTCTTTTAAACAAGCCAAAAGGTGGCTAAAATGTGTTTTTTTTACATATGAGACTCAAATAAAATGTTAGTGCATAATAATATGAATTTAATGACACAAATAATATTTTATGATGAAATTAAACCATAATAAACCTTTTACCATGTTTTAAAACATAAATACTTTATAATTGACTCATAGGACTAGACAAGTTAGCATTAGACCAAACCTTGGGCAAGACTAGATAAAGACAAATATGACCATATGGAACTCTTTAGGACCATTTGAGACCATGAAAAGAATATGACAAAACCATGATAAGTTTTTAAAAATATTATGAAATTTAAACCTAGAGGGGGTGACCAATTTTGACTTAAGGTCAAAATTTGGTCAACAGTACCTCTATGGTTACCTCTTTCTTCTTAAGCCCTTATCGCTTCTCTATCTCTTTGTTTAGATGAATTAGTCTTCGAATGTCACTAGGGTTTTCCCTTAGGTCTTTGATGTGACTGATTTATTCTTCCTCTTAACTTTAACCTCTAGGTGTGGATATTAACTCCACCCTCTTTTCCTTTCACTCATGTGTAACAAAGTTTGTCATATTGCTAGATATTTTGTAGGTGACCCCTCTTGATTCTCTATGGCCTATTTTTTTCTTTTGGTTCCTGGTGACAACCCTTCTAAAAGTGATATTTTCCTTTTCCACAAAGAGTAAGGGGGGCTCCATTTTTCCACCATCTCTTCTTGTCTAAACTCCCCAATGGTAAAAAAATCTTTTACTATGAATGTAGTTATGTCCTCCTCTTTTGCTTCCTAGAGTTTTTTTAAATTTATTACTTGTTTGTGCATTATTGAGGATCTATGGGTACTAGTTTAAAGTTGGAGATTTTTCTAACTCTCTTTTTGTATCACATTTGATATTATTCCTCCACTTATTGGAGCATATACCTAGTTCAATAAAAAAATAGTTGTGTCCTAGGATCTAGTGGTAGATTCCTATTTGTAATAATGATTATCTCAACATGTTCATTGCTAACCTCATAAGGTAGGGGGGATAAATAAATGTGTTGTCTACATCTCTAATAAATTGAAATTATATGTAGTATTTTTGGATAATTTCATTTGATATTTGATAACTTCCCTCCACCATACTCCTAATCATCTTCTACTAGTGTAGAAATTTGTATACTTATTTTTTTACAAGGATACCATTTAATACATTTATTTTTAATAACCCTATGGAATAATATGGACTCCAATCTACCCACCCCTCATGACTTAGGATAGTGTGTGTAAATTACATGAAAATTACTAACAAAATAAAACCATAGTAGAAGTACTTGACAATTTTAACTTTCTTTAGATTATCCAAGAATTATTCATGTAAAGTAATAACCAAGTCGTACTAAATTTTAGAGGAGAGAATGTCATATTCTATTTGTATGATCCTTGTTATTACTAAATCATATATATATTTGTGTAGTAAACCTTCCATTCAATATCCATTTCTTCAAATCTAACCTTCAAATCTTTCATGTTATGAATTGACAGAGCTTGGTTATTGACTTTTATTCTGGTAAATGTGAAGAAGGAGTTGGTAACCAAATTTATCTTATGATCATACTTGTGTGTTGAATGTAATTTATGTATAATTACTATAAATTTATGAATAACCTTTGGTGTTATGTGTTATTTTTGATCTAGATATAAAATATCTTTATGTGCTTTCCTTAGTAACACCCTGGTCATGCTTTTCATTAGGCCAAAGTATGGGAACTAACTCTATGCATCCAGTTTTAGCTTAAAAATACCCTATACTCATTTTTGTATTTTAACAGTTGAGTTTATGGGTTTACTTGCATCATCACACTTATTTATACCTCTAAACAATATTTTTCCAAATGTCTTTTGATGTATTGGTATGTATCATTTAAATGTGTGATGAAGGAACTTTTGAAAAATGTGCCCAATGTATCTATATTTATTGATTTGATGGAATGCTTACTTTATTTGGGTTTCTTAATATATTTTTCCATGACATCCTAAGGGATCTCCATTATTTTTTATAAGTAGTTCATAAATTATCATAAAGTCAAGTGTGAACACTTCATGTGAGAAATAAATTCTATAAAGTGTTGGTGCTCAAGTGATTTTGTGAGTTTAATAATTAGTGATCCCTTGATTTATAAATTGCATGTTCTATCTATTAATCTTGTCAAGCCATTTAATGTAATTACTATCATTTATTTTTTTGTCCAATCCTTCAATCTGATTACTTTGACGTGTAATTTTATGTCATATCTTCATTTATTTTTCATTTATATTCTATGTTGTCATCATTTTAACAATTTTTTTATTGTGTACTTCCCACCATTCACTTGTTTTAGTTTGCATTGAACTACTCTAGCTGATTCTTTAGTCTACAGAGAACAAGCACAACTATGATAATGTTTTATTAATTATTTTATGTCATCATAATGTGTCCTTTTATTCTACAAATATGCCTTATCCTCTTTTCCAAATTATAAATCTCTAGAGAAAAAGTTGAATCATATCATTTGTAAAATGTTATATTATCATACCATTGTTTATTATCTTCCACTATAGTTCTATATTTTTCTTATTTCCATTTTAATACTATCCATCTATTTATTTTGTTGATATGTTTTTCCCTTATTTCCACATTTAATGATTGTGGAAAGAATTCTAAATTAGTTTTCTTATAAAATATCATTCTCTCTTACCATTTGTATTTATTTATTCTATAGCTTCAAATTTTTGTTTCTTCCATTTTATATATTTACAAAAAAAAAATTGATTTTTTTTTTCACAACTTCACCCATGTAATTATTATAGTATGTTATTTCCTGCCACACATTCATAATTTTATTTTTCACATTATCTATAGTTTCTTTATTGTATTCGATTATTTTATCTATATTTATGGTTCTAACTATGTTTTATTTTTTATTTTTAAATCTTTTTCCCATGTTTTTATTTTCTGGTATCACTTCTTTCCTATTTCATATTCTACTTATTGATCCCACTAGGCTATTTTAGTATAATCAAACAACCAAATACCAAGATAGTTATTTTGGGTATACGATAATAAATTTATTCAAGTTTCCTATCTATAAGGATAGTTATAGCCTAATGTCAAGGTAACATTATATATGACCAAAAACTTAAGCATCTAGTATAGGTAACCTAAGTAAATTATAACAAACTTCACCTAAATGGAAGGATGTGCCACCTTGTTAGTTATTTTATCTTTATTTTTAATTCCCTCCATTACATTTGTCTATGATGTAGGATTTTAGTCTGGCTCCATTGAAAAATCCTTGTCTCAATGTAGTTTCTAATGTTCTTAACTTGATCACTCCTAAGTCTAAAATATTTTCCACTATATAGGATCCAAGCCATCTTATTTTCAACTTTCTAGATTTTTATACTTGCTATCATATATCAACACCTTGTACCCAATTTTAAATTCACACTTTTATATGTCTATCATTTCAAGATTTTTGGCATATTTTATCTTGTGTTTGGTTACATGTTACTAAAAATATTTTCTCATCCAATTTTTATAATTATATCAACCTTTCATGAATTAAATATTTTTCATTTATCTTGATTGTTGCTTTAAGTCTCAAACTTGGTAATATGTATTCCATTAACATTAAATATTCTAATCCATAGACCGATTGAAAGGCATAGTACTTAGTCAACCATTTGTAAGTGGTGTGGTAAGCCTATAAGATTTATGGTATCTTAGTTTCACAATCACTTATTGTTGTATTAAACACTTTAGTTAATACCTTCTCTAATACTTTATTAAATGCCTCAATAATTCCATTTACTTATGGGTGGTAAGGAGTGATTTTGTGATGATAGATCATGAAGTGTTTTAGTAATTATATAATGGTGGTATTAATAAAGGGTTTACCTTGATCACTTATTATGCTTAATGGGCATCTAGACCTTGTAATTATATTTTCATACAAAAAATTTACAGCAGTATTTTTGGTATAATATTTTATTGGGATAGCTTCTACCCATATTGTTAAATATTTTTTTAGTGATAATGAACCTAGCATTATTATTCTTTGCCATAGGTTTGATGGGACCTATAAAATCAATTGCCCATTTTTTGAATGGAACTACTACCAAGATTGGGTAGAGATGAATCTCATCTTGATCATTTGGTTTACCCACTCTTTGATAGATGTCATAGCTTCTTGCATACTTATGTGTGTCCTTAAAAAGGGACGGTCACCATAGACCTTCTAGTAATAATTTATTACCCATAAATTCTCTAGTTTCATGCCCTCTTGCAACCCCATCATGGGATTCTCTTAAGATATTATGCTACTCATGAGGTAATGTTACTCTCCACAATACCTCATCCCTTCCATTGTTGTATAATACTCCTGTGATCAACATAAATGGAAATGTTTATATCATATATCTTTCTTCTAAAATGTATTTCACTCCTTTAAACACTCTTTGTTAGACAAAAACTGTGCAATCCCTTCCATATCATTGGGTACTAATTCCATGTAAAAGAGGTGAGCTTCAGGAAACTCATCCTCAATTTGTCCCATATCTTCCCCTATTATTATTATTATTATTATTATTATTATTATTATTATTATTATTATTATTATTATTATTATTATTATTATTGATAAGTATTCATGTTCCTTGTTTGATTTTATATGTTTCACCATAATTTTTAAATCAAATTCTTATAATAGTATAAACTAGTGGTAGATATTTCCTTATATTATTGGTATGTTTATTAGATACTTAAGTAGCTCATGATATGTAAATAATATAAACTAGGTTTCCAATAAGTAATGCCTATATTTATAGACCAATTATACCATAACAAGTGTCTCCCTCTCTATAGTGGAACTATTTATTTTTGATCTTGCTAATTTCCTATTAGAAAATGAAATTGGATGATTGATATTTATATGGGGTTGTGCTAGCATTACTCTTATTATAATTCTAGAGGCATAAACATGTACATGGAATGGGATTTCCCAATTTGTAAATACTAGATTGGGGAATCCAAAATATTATTCTTTAGTTCACTAAATCACTCCTCACATTGTCTTGACAAATTTAATGGATGGTTATGCCTCTTCTTTAATAATTCTTCTATGGATGCATTTATAGCTGCATAATTTATTATGAACCTATGGTGGAAACTAGTATATCCCAAGATAGTTATAACTTCATTTTGTGTCTTGAGTGGTTTTATATTTATGATTATATCAATTTTAAGGGTATATAATATCAATCCCTCTTTATAATTATGTGTCTTAGTAAATTCCCAAAGGGTGTATCAAAAATACACTTCTTGGGATTTAGAGAAATGTTTAATTACCTACATATTTAAAACATCATTCATAGTGCCTAAACATGGTATTTGATAAACCCATATGTCATCCAATTATCAAGATATATTTCCAAAAACTCACGTATGAAATATCTAAATGCATTAACCATTAAGTAGCTAAACACAGCCAATGAATTCTTTAATCCAAAAGGCATCACTATATCATAAATGATACCCATTATACAACAAATGTAATTTTTGGTCTATCTTTTAGTGTTATCCTAACTTAATGGTACCCTAAAATTATATTGGTGAATGAGTACATTTATCTCTCCCACAACTTTCTCCAATATCTCTTTAGTGAATGGTGTTGAGAAGGGGTCATGCATACATGCTTTACCTAATTCTATGTAATCAACACAAGTTTGTATCTCTATGATTTTATTATTTTTTGATACTATGAGGCTTATCCATTTAGTATATTCCATAGGAGTTATAATTCTTCTAGTTAAAATTTCAATCTTGAATTTTACCTTAACATTAGGATTTAGTCTATAAGATATTTTACACAGTGATTTAATATATTGTTCTAACTAAATTATCATAGTACCCACATCTTTCATGATTCCATTGAACTTAGTGGATGTTATTGGAAATAAATACTCAACTTCCCTTAGTAACTATAGTATATTATCCACCTATTATTTTTCCCAATAGTTACCTACTTTTTCCATTTTTGGATTTCCGTTTATGGTGATATTCTCTTTTCTAATTTTAAGAGGTTGGTATAACTACTATGTTTTATCTTATTAGTATCAAGGAGTTGTCTTTCTCCTTCCTCAATGTATATTTTGATGTTTTCCAATTTTTCTTGCTAATCCTCTTAATGTTTTTAAAGTTCTTAATAGTATGTCTATTGCTTATCCTATGCCATTTTTGTATTTATTATTGTAGTTTTTGTAAACACTCTCACAATTTTTCCATTCTATTTCCAATCATCCATATAACCCAATTTTATTTCCTTTATTTTTAATCTTGAGAGCTATTATTTTGCGACAAAATATTCCATGGATAAAAATATTTTTATCTTTTGTAGTTATTGATAAACCCTAGTATCTAGGTCTCAAATGTTGAAATTTATACAAAAGTCCATTTTTAACGGTACTCATCTACCTATTCCTTTCTGCATCTCGTAATGTAAATACCAAGTTTTATGGAATGTGTCTAATGTCTATAAAAATAATTTTACCCATAGGAATTTATCTATTTCCCCTCTTACTATCCATACTTTTTCACATGTATCAAGATGTGATATTGGATTGGTTTTTCCTATATACTTCTAATTCTTGGAAAATAATTTTATGATTTTACAAACCTTGTTTTTAGTAGTACATAGAAAATTTTCCAGGTGTGTATGGCTGATTTATGGGTATGCCACCATCTTATGGTAGTAATCATGAGTGTATGATTGATGTATTTTATCCTTATCTCTTATTTTATAAATACTCTCATCACTTGTTGTAACTAATCATCAACTAGTCTAATTCCATGACTCATAGCTGTGAATCATTATTCATGATATGGAGAGCCTTTTTTCATGGCCTATTTTTTTTCTCTTTTTTCTTGACACTGTCAAATATGTTTTGACATTGTGATTCTTTGGGATGAAATTACCTCTTCTTCTCTTTTTTTTTATCTTATTCCATTCCATGGTGAAATTCATTACATTACCCTTTTGTATCATGTACTTTTAGATTTTTCTAAGATGTTTAGCCCTTTTCTTGAGGGGATAATCTACCAATTCTTCTATTTTTGTTCTACCATTTTTTTATAATTACACCACTTTAGGGAATTAAAATGAATCATATGTACCTTTTTTCATGACAAAATACACACTATATTTGTGGTTCTTTATCATATTTTCTAGAAATATGATCCATATTTCCATAATTGTAACACATTAGTGGGGTTCTCTCTTAATTATACCCTTGGTTATAATTTTGATTATATCTTCTTCCAACTTGGTAATTTCCCCTTCTAAGGTATCCTCCTCTATAGATTCCATGGTTTCCTCCTCTATACCCTCCTTAATTTTTATTATAGTACTAGGGTTAGGTATTGTTAATTACTAGAGGTTCTTGATACTATTGAATAGGGTGAAATATACTAGCTTTGTTCATTGGTAATTATGGTAATAAATTTTGATGTACCATGTCCACTCTTATCTTAATGGTGTCCTCAACATCTAAAAGCACATCTATAGTGGGGAATTTATGATTATGGTGATTTAATGACCCATAGTGCAGTGTATTATTTGATTTATAAGGGGTTCCACTTCCATCATTGTGCATAAGTGTTATGGAAGTTGATCATAGATTTTGTAGTAAATATTTTCACCATATATGAATTTCTAGTGGAGTCATCCATGTTGGTGGTTACACTGATCCTATCACCACTGGCCTTTTTACTATATCACTATGAGGGCATTCTATCCTAGAGTGCCCTTCCACATAACAAGTGGTACATCAAATTATTATCTATAGTGGTGTGTGCTTATTGTGTGGTACCACATAATCATCCTGATTCATATGTATCTCTTTTTTTAGTCTTAATTGTTTCAACTCAAGCTATAATATTTAAACGTTTTCTTTCAATTAAGTACCTATATCTCTTCTTAAAGACTATGCTTTGAGCCTTGATGCCATTTATGATGTTTCCAAAAATGTGTTGAATATATTCCCATCTATATTGGCTCTAAGACATGGAATTAATCTAGATATGAACCATTATATTCTCTATTTTTCATTTAAATATTATTCTAACTTCTACACTATAGATTCAAAGTGTTGATCACAATCCTTGATAGTTTTATTTTCCTTTTATATCAATTATCTCATTTTTCTAACACTTTTCATCGATATGTTTGGGTAGTGAAAATAACCTTTAAATGTTTTTTTAACATTAGTCCATGTAGTGTTATGTACATAGTAAGTTTTCATATGCCATTTTAGTGCTCCATCTCTTAGTTTTCCAACAAAATTTAATAACATGACTCTTTCATTAGTGATGTTATGACTCATCTAGTATGAGTCTAATACAAAAAATGTTCTTCTACATATTTTATCTTTTCCAAATAGTAGTAATTTCATCCTATTATATGCCATCTTAGTATTCATAGGTTGGCTAGGTTTATCATTACTATGATTATTACCATTATTCATTTGATCACCTGATGTACTTACTCCTATAATACTAGTAAAATTATATTATTGTTTTAGAAAATTCATGTCACACCCTTTATCTCTTTCCAAATCTATTTGAAAGTATCTTCTTCCTAATACTTCTACATGAGTAATTAAAATTTCCCTTCTTTTCTCAATTTCTTCTTTATGCCTTTGGTATCTATTTACGACTTCTTCACCATTAAATATATCTATTTGTCTAAAATGTGGATGTACACAAATATTATGAAGTGACACATGGATAAAAATTGGTCCAAAGGGATAATTTACTTTTGGGGTCTCTTACGGTTGGGGTTTAGGGGAGTCACATCACTTAGGATCTCTTTTACATCTTATATCACTAATTGAACTTCTTCTCTAATATTTTCCTTAACTAATCCTCCTTCTCTTAACTTATATTATTCATTACATATATTCTATATCTATTAAATATGATTACTACCACTTATCCCAAACTCATATATCTTGAGGGTTCACATCTATTTCTTCCTTTATTTGTTTTTCTATATTATCTATAACACTTTGATCTTGATTACTTACTATCATACATCCTTATATTGATACAATTTCATCCCTTGGTTCTACTATGTAATTAACGTTTCATATCGTAATCATCATCTCTTCACTTCTTCTACTACTATCTAGGCCTCGTCCACTACAAACCAAACTATTACTAATCGTTTGGCCTTCTACTCCCAAGGTTTATAATATTTTGGGTGTTCTAAATAATATAGATAAATATATTAACCCTTATTTGATGTTATTCATCACCTTCTAAAGTGTATGATATAATAATTATTTTACTCTAATTCTTTCACTTTCCTTGTCTATGCCTTAATATGGTGTGAATACTAACTCATATGTCTATGGTGAAGGGACAATATGAAGATTTTAAATACTAAGATATCCACTAGTAGAGGCCAAATCAATTCTATCTACTATTTAGCTTCTCATTACTATTTCCTCACATTCCATTTTATTTATTTATTTATTAACTTACAACTAAATTATCTCATTCTCAATATAATTTATCATTTCCTCATTCATTATTTTATTTTAACTATTTTTAATTTATCCACTTATTACTATCTCATTTTTTATTAATTAACTTACTTTTACTTAATCCTTATGTTCATATCCCCTTACATCTTATTTAACCTCCCATAATATTTTAGACAATATATCTTGAGTATTTACATCTTTTGAAGATACCTATTATTTATGCATGTCATCTCTTATGTTCTTGGACATAAAGGAAATGTTTACCCTCTTTCACTAATCCTCATTACACAAACAAATTGTGGATGATGATTGATACATTGCTCAAGAAATGTTGCTTTGATAATTCAACAAACAAAAATTAATTGGAATTGAAGCTTTTACAACCTTGTATAGCCTAGTATTCAGAGACCTATTCCATTCTCTACTCTTACCTTGACTCTGATACCTACAACCAATGATTCTTGCATTGAATCTTCATAATCTTCTCTCTACTATCAACTCTATCACACTAGCCTTCTTTGTGCCATTATCATACATGATATTTGACTATATTCTTTATTTATCTTTATCTACCTTGATAGCCTCTGAACACTTATCTCACATCCATTCATATCACTCTATCCACTTACTCTCTTTCATTCATCTCATACCCACTAGTCTTCATTAGTCTGTGAGCTTCTCGAAGCCAAATTACCTCAATACTTGAATAAGGTTTCATAAATACAATATGTCAAATTAAAATATCTCTATAGATATTGACCAAATTGTCTCAATTTATCTTATACACAGTCACACCCTCAACTTCCTTCTTCACTTATCAAACCCTCAACCACTCTTATCTCTTAGTAGCCTTTTTTATGTATTTTTCCTATAGAATAGATAATTACAGTTTTATCTTGAGAAACCAAGGATATTATTTTACACCCTCTATCATATTATTACTCTCCATGAAGTTTAATTAACCAAATCCCTTGGCTTCACCACTTTCTTAAATCTTCTTCTTAATTAGCCCTCTTAGGCCTAATTATCCTTAGTATACAATAAAATTAATGTTTCTCATACATAAAAATATCATACCAACATAAAAACTTTAAGATATATTTCTAAAGTTTAAATCCCAACAAAATACCAAATTTTAACTAATTTCACTAGGTAACTCTCTCAAAAAGTAAATTTGAAGCTTTCTACCCTAATCTAGTGTTTTTGGGTTCCATTAAGACTTGAGAAGGCTTAATTGGAGTTTAAATGAGTATTTATTTTTTATAAACATTAAAATACATGTATAAGGTCTATCTCAACTAATATCACCTTTTCTAAACTTTGGATCTTGTTGACCAATCATTTTCTAAACAAGACTTTGACTGTATTCTATCAACATAGTCTGATTACAATTAACCAACATAGGGATTTGAAATGATTTGTGTATTACATGAGTATATTGAAAATTTTTCTTTAATATATCCTCAATTTCATTATCTTTCTATTCCATACTCATAACTACCCAACTACAAGATAGTGAAATATTTGTTAAGATCATGCACAGACTTTTTGACCATGTCTCCTAAGCTGAGTACACACAGACCTTAAAACCTTGTTATTATTGAGTTAAAAGACACAAATATATATAATTTAAATACTTAATAAATAAATGTTTCCAATTTTTAATATAACATTAATTAACCTAACGCCATATTTGGAAAGTATTCCTTATTTGAGGTTGTAGTTCTCAATGTCCATACTTAGGAAATTTAATATAGTCCTTCCTACATCTACCATTCAAATTTCATTATATAAAAATAAATAAAAGGATATAATATATTAAATAAATTAAATTTAATTCATAATAAACCACAATATAATATATAGAAACATATAAATTCCAAAACATGCTATCTTCATTTATTCTTCCTTCTTACATTGCCTACACTGCCACCATGGATAAAGTACATGATTCTTTCCATCAAGATTTAATTTCATCCATACCTCTATCTCTCCAAAAAATTATGATTTAATCTCCTAAATACTTAATTATACTTGAATTATCTATGATTCTAACACCTATTTGAATCCAAAAACATGTTCATTCTGCCTATACACATGAACAACTAACTTTTGGATAACTAACTCTCATGTAACTACCTTAGTACAGTTATTACATTAAAATTCTTGGATTTTGTCATTTTTATCATGTATACACATTATTAAACTCACAAAGACCCTTACTAATCCTGACAAAAACTTTTAATAACATGACATTCTTTGACAACTACACCAAATGCTCCTAAGCACGCTAATACCATTCAAATTTTCAAAATAAGGTTTTTGGTGGGAAACTCTCCCAAGACAAAGAATACTTAATAAAAAGACACCTAAATACTTATATCAACCTCCTAAGGTCTCTATTTTACTTATAAGACCAATTGAGCCAAAAATTACAACAAAACAGACTAAAATATATTGCCTACCTTGATGTTCCTACATCATATTCTTGGGCAAGAAAGAAACTTGAGCTCAATAGCCTATTTTAGTTTTCTTCCTTGTCTTCCAATTCATGTCTCTTTGACCATATTCATTTTTTTCTACTCCTTCTTGCTTCAAATTCTCCTCTTTGTTTTTATGTTTTCCTCCATCAAAGACAAATTTGTCTTATTGCTTGTAATGCTTGCTTGTACTAATTAACACTTGATATGAACTCCTTTCCTCTTTTCCTTTATCATATGGGCTGGTTATGAGCTAATATACTACTGATGTACTTAAATTTTCAATTTACCTTGATATCAAATACATTCTTTCATCAAAGACAAAGATAATTTCTTGCCTCTTTAGTATCTCACTAAAATTCAAGCCTCCATATGGCTTTGTGTCTTCAACCTACTTCATTATTACCAATAATGTTTCTTCTCCATTCTCTTTGTCCTCCATTTCAATCTTATAAATTTCTATAACCTACCTTTTATATTCATTTTCCATCCTCTCACCATGAAATTCTCTCTCTCTCTCTCTCTCTCTCTATATATATATATATATATATATATATATTCATTGTCCATCCTCTCACCATGAAATTCTCTCTCTCTCTCTCTCTCTCTCTCTCTCTCTCTCTCTCTCTCTCTCTCTCTCTCTCTCTCTCTCTCTAACTATTCAACACGTTCATATGCAAATTTATAATCATATCCTAAACCTTTATCCATCAACTATGCTTCATTTTCCAAGCCTTCAATGATGCCTTCAAATTGGTATATTTCTTATTTTTCATTAACAACATCTAACTAGATGAAACTATATTTTTTACTCTCATTCAAACTCACTTCTTCCATCTCAAGGTGTTGTTCAACTTCATCCCTTTGCTCACTTTGTTTCTCTCTCACCCAAAAACTTTTCATCCCACTCTTAAGTTGCTTACATAACAATCTCTTCTTATTTATTCCTCTCTCTTATATTTTATCTTCCTTCTCTTAATTTTTAGATTGATTGGACATTTTATTATCTTATTTCTCATGACCCATACAAAACATGGGTTCTCACTTTCTCTCATCTTATCTATGATGATCAACAACTCATCTAACTACTACCTCAGTTATATCATCTATTGTTCCATCTCTATTCTCTTGGTGTCTTCATGCACCTTTATCTCTTTATGGTAGACCAACTAAACCTTTCCCTATTTTATATATTATTTCTCTATCTTCATATTATCTATCTCTTAACCTATTGGCCTCACCTCAACATATTCTAATTTGAAAAGCCTCATCCACTTGCCACTTATGACCACTCACTTGGGTCTCTCTCTCTCTCACTATGACATCACCTAGGTCTATCTCTTTATCTTATATTTTTTTAGGAGTCCTTTCTCTCTCTCTTCAATCTCTTCTTGAGCTCACTCTTATAATTCCAACAACTCTCTCACACTATCAAGCCTAACTAGCTTCAGGGCTGGCTACCAGTCTTTGACCTTCATTCACACTTCATACTATCTTATGAACAAATCAAAAACATAATATAAAAAATGAAATAAAACATGTACCTTATTTGATACATGACTATCCTTCTCCCTATCCCATGAACATGATATTATGATACCAAATGATGCATAGACATGTTCCATTCTTTTTTCTTACCTTAACTCTGATACCTATAATTAATGATTCTTTACTTTAAATCTTCATAATCTTCTCTCTATTTTAAAATCTCTCACACTAAGCTTATTGGTGCTATTATCATACATGATATTTGAATATATTTTTTTGATTCTCTCTATCTACCTTGATAGACTTTGAACACTTATCACATATCCACTCATATTACTCTATCCACTTACTCTCATTCATCTCATACTAGTATTCACTAGTTTATGACCTCTAGGTCAAGATACCTCAATGATTGATAGGGTTTCATAAATACAATCTATCAACTTAAAATATCTCTCTAGATCTTGACTAACTTGTCTCAACTAATCTCAAATGCCATCACATCCTCAACATCCTTCTTCACTTATCAAACCCTCAACTAATCCTATCTCTTAGTAGCCTTTTTTTGGACTTTTAATATAATACGAAGGATATTCTCTAACACATTATATCATCTTATTACTATCCATAAAGTTTCATTGACCTAATACCTTGGATTTACAACTTTTTAAACCCTTCTTCTCAATTAGCCCTTCTAGGCCTAATTAGCCATGATTTACAACATAATCAATGTTTCTTATATATACGGATATCACACCAACATAAAAACTTTAAAATATCTTTCCAAATTTCAAATATTAATAAACTACCAAATTTCATCTAATTTCACTAAGTAATTCTCTCAGAAAGTAATTTTGAAACTTTTTGCCCTAATCTAGAATTTTTGGGTTCCACTTAGACCCAAGAAGGCTTAATTGGATTTTGAATAAGTATTTCTTATTTATAAACCTCACAAGATCTAGATAAGGCCTATCTCAACTAATATCACCTTTTCCAAACTTTTGATCTTCTTGATTAATCACCATTCCCACTCTAAATAGGACTTTGGTTGTATTATGTCAACACAGTTTGATTATAACTAACCAATATAGGGAGATCATCTAACATAAGAAGAAGCTAATTTTCTAAACCAGAATACCCAAAGTTTAGAAAATCAACATTTTAAGGTAAAGGATATTGAAGGATTAGAGGAAGGAGAAGTATTACCTGAAGGGGGGAATAATATAGAAGGAGAGATGTGTGAAGCCTAGATGGGGGAAAAGCAGGAGGTATCAAAGGATGAAAATAAAACTCCAGTGAAAGAGGACCTAATGGCAAAAGAAAAGAAAGAGACCAGTAAAAACTCAAAAAACCAAAAGATAAAAGGTGAGAAAAAGAACAATACAAAACACATGGCGATGAGAAATGGCAGTGCGAAAGGAAATGGTCCTCTTAGGAGCAAAGAAGGAAAAGGATCTGAACCACAAGCCAAATTAAAATTGGATGTAGGATCTCCAGATAAACCTGGGAAAAAATCTGCAAAGAGGAATAGAGAGATGGAAAGCAAGCACAATATAGCAGATGTAAAGCAGGCAACCCTGCTGAAATGGCTCCATAACAATAAAAACCAATGAGAATTCTTAGCTGGAATATTAGGGGGCTAAATAGCATATATAAAGTAGATTTAGTTAGGAATTTTGTCAGAGAACAAAATCCAGACTTCCTTCTGCTCCAAGAAACCAAAATGAGTAAAGAGAAAGAAGAACAGATCAAAGATTTTAAAAATTATACTATTAAGGCCAGCAGCTCTGAAGGTGCTTCAGGGGGAACCATGATGCTATGGAAAAAAAAAACCAATATTCTGGTTCTATTTTGATGGAAAGTAAAATTTTTTTGGCTATTAAAATAACTAGTTTTGACCAAAAGGAAAGTTGGTATGTTGTAAATATCTATGCTCCTAATGCTAAGAACCAAAGGAAAAAGGTCTGGGAAACCTTCTCAAATCTCAGAAGCAAAGATTATTGTGGGCGATGGATTATAATGGGAGATTTTGATGTTCCTCTCTATGATTATGAGAAAAAGGGTGGTAATACTATTCAAATGGAAGGGAGATTTGATCTCATGGAGTTTATAAGTAAACAAGGCTTAATGGATGTGGAGCTGTAAGGAATTCAGTATACTTGGAGCAATAAGAGACTTGATAATGAATGTATATAGGCCAAGCTTGATAGGGCTCTCATTTCCCCAGACTGGACAAAATATTACACTTGTAAATTGGAAGCATGCCATAGAATAGGCTCGGATCATTTCCCTCTTATTTTCATAGTGGTCAAATTGAACTAGAAAAAGAATCATCCGTTCAAATTTGAAAAGATGTGGATGCAGCACCCACAGTTTGAAAGCAAAATAAAAGAGTGGTGGAATATACCTATTGAGGGAATAACTCTCTTTAGAGTGGCTTCCAAGCTCAAAAATGTTAAAAAGGAAGTTAAGAAATGGAATAAGGATTGATTTGGAAATATCTTTGAGAAAAAGAAGACTATTAAGGAAGAAATTAGTAGAATTTAGGAAAAAATTCAGCAAAATGGCTATACTTCTGACTTCCGTAGAGAAGAAAGTGAACAATTGGTTCAATACCAAGATATTATAAAAAAGGAAGAAACCTATTGGAGACAAAGATCTAGGGTGCAATGGTTGAAAGAAGGAGACAAAAATACAAAGTTTTTCCATCTTTCCACTCTGAAACACAGAGCTAAAACTCATATTCAACTCTTGAAAAAAGGAGATCAGAAGATAACAGAGGAAAAGGAAATAAAGGAGGAAATGCTTTCATTTTTCTCCTCCCTGATGAAGCTGATAGAAACATCAACTTGAAAAGTCAGGCTGATATCCTATGCGTGGTTCCTCCTTTGGTCTCAAAGGAGTAGAATAACATGTTATGTTCCATACCTAAGGAGGAGGAAATATTCAAAGTAGTTAGGTCTTTAGGAGGAGATAAAGCACCTGGACCAGATGGTTTTCCCATGTTCTTTTTTTAAAAGCTCTAGAAACTTATTGGCAAAGATGTCAGTAATGTGGTGAAGGAATTCTTTGGAGCCAAACAGATGCTGAAGGAAATTAATGCCACTTTTCTGTGTCTGATTCCAAAAAAGGCTGGAGATGACAGTCCTAATCAGTTTAGACTGATTAGCCTGTGAAACTCCTTCTATAAGATAATATCCAAAGTTATAACAACTAGATTAATTCAAGTGATCCCGTCGATAATAGCTGATCAACAAAATGGATTCATCCCAGGTAGACAAATCCTCAATTCTATAATAATGATGCATGAGAATATTCACTCGCTGTTCAGCTCTAACAATGAGGGGTTCATAATGAAAGTGGATATTGCTAAAGCATATGATAGAGTGGATTGGTTATTCCTTTCTAAAAGCCTTACTGACTTTGGCTTTGAACAAAGAGTGGTTGACATGATCAAGCAGTTGATATCTACTACTTCTATTGCTGTGTTGGTAAATGGGAGTTTGTCTCATTTTTTCAATCCGTCAAGGGGATTAAGACAGGGGGATCCTATTTCCCTTATTCTGTTTATAATTATGGCTGATAGTATGGGGTGATACTTAGGGGACTTAGTTAGTAAAGGTTTATTTAAGGGCCTGAAACCCTCTTCGCATCCTTTAATATGTTCCCATGGTCAATTTGTTGATGATACTATCTTCATGGGGCAATCTAAAGTCATAAAAGCCAAAACTTTAAAGGAAGCTATAAATTTATATTCTTTTGCCTCTGGACAACTGATAAATTGGAACAAAAGTGCAGTATTCTTTACTAATACCCCAAGTCATAGATAGAACAAAATAGCAAAAATCCTTGAATGTTCCATAGGATCTTTTCCTTCCTCTTACCTTGGTCTCCCTTTTGGGATGAAAGTTCCTGAAGCTTTTTGGGAAGGACTTATTAACAAATTTAGTAAGAAATTAGCAGGATGGAAAGGTAGTTTTCTAAGCCAAGCTGGAAAGCTCACCCTCCTCAAAGAAAGTCTTCAAAGCATACCCACGTACGCTTTGAGTCTTTTCAAAATCCCCACTAAATTTGCGGAAGCTATTGAAAAAATTCAGAGAAACTTTCTTTGGTCAGGTACTGAGGAGAAAAGAAGAATGCCTTTAATAGCATGGGATAACATCTGTAAACCTGTCAGGGAAGGTGGACTAGGAATAAGGAAAATTAGAAGTATGAACACAGCTCTCTTAGCTAAGCAGGGTTGGAGGGTTTATCAGGAAAATAAAGAATGGAGAAAAATATGGAAGCACAAATACTTATTTAAGGCAAAGTCACTCCCTGAATTCTTTTCTAATCCGGACATTTCCCATCCTTTTGCCATATGGGGGGCAGTCCAGGGGACTAAACATGTTTTAAAAGAAGGAAGTTCTTGGAAAGTTGGCAATGGAAAAAAGGTGAAATTTTGGGAAGATATTTGGTTAAAAGGAAAACCTTTGCAAGATGAAATCCAAGATAAAGATGTTATAGACCATTGCAAGCAAAGAGTGGGAATAATGGTTAACCAATACTGGTAGAACAACTCTTGGGTGAACCTCACTGACTATGATAAGATTTCAAGGATATTCAACTATCCCTAAATGCTATATCTCTATAACCTAATCTTGAAGATAAGATTTTTTGGCACAATGAGCCAAGTGGATAGTTTAAAGTTTCTTCCATTTTCACTTCAAAGGGAAATGGCAACAAACCACTGTGGATGAAGGCCTAGATCAAGGGGCTCATCCCTAAAATCAAAATCTTTTTCTGGACCCTCCTCCAAAACAAAATCTTAACTTTGGACAATTTACAGAAAAGAGGAATATATATTGTGAACAGGTGTATTCTTTGTAAGAAGGGCCTTGAAGATAGAGATCATTTATTCGTAAACTATTCTTTTACATAGCTAGTCTGGAAAGAGATCCTCAATCTGTGGGGCATCGCATCGATCCATCATAAAAATGTGGAATTATCTCTTAAAAGCTGGTACTGTCCCTCTAAGAATTTTGAAGTAATTTTTTTATGGAAAATTACTCTTCCCCATATTTGGTGGGGAATATGGAAGGAAAGAAATAACCAAATTTTTAGAAATAAAGAACTCCCTGGATGGGTGGTAGGACAGAACATCATTAGAGCTATTAAGGAGAATTTTTTATCACAAAAGAATCCAAGCTCAACTCTCCAAGTGGATAATCCCTTAAGTACGGAAAATTCTAAAGGTAAACTTGATAATCCCAGATTAGGAGTTACATGGAATGCTCCCCCTCAAGGGTGGATTAAAGGAAACTTTGATGGAGTTGCTAAAGGGATTTCAGGGAAAGCAGGTTGTGGTGGAGTCTTGAGAAACCATATAGGAAAGGTTATTGATGATGTTGCAATCCCCATCGGTAAATCAAATTGTCACATTGCCGAAGCTACTGCTGCCCTTCAGACCATCAAAATAGCTATGGATTCAGGATATCCCAAATTGTGGCTAGAAGGAGACTCATTGAACATCATAAATATTCTTAACAATAAAAATACTGTGTCTTGGACCATAGAGGCTATGGTAATGGAGATGAAAACCTTAATAAAAAAGAATATGGAAGGAAAGAAATAACCAAATTTTTAGAAATAAAGAACTCCCTGGATGGGTGGTAGGACAGAACATCATTAGAGCTATTAAGGAGAATTTTTTATCACAAAAGAATCCAAGCTCAACTCTCCAAGTGGATAATCCCTTAAGTACGGAAAATTCTAAAGGTAAACTTGATAATCCCAGATTAGGAGTTACATGGAATGCTCCCCCTCAAGGGTGGATTAAAGGAAACTTTGATGGAGCTGCTAAAGGGATTTCGGGGAAAGCAGGTTGTGGTGGAGTCTTGAGAAACCATACAGGAAAGGTTATTGATGATGTTGCAATCCCCATCGGTAAATCAAATTGTCACATTGCCGAAGCTACTGCTGCCCTTCAGACCATCAAAATAGCTATGGATTCGGGATATCCCAAATTGTGGCTAGAAGGAGACTCATTGAACATCATAAATATTCTTAACAATAAAAATACTGTGTCTTGGACCATAGAGGCTATGGTAATGGAGATGAAAACCTTAATAAAAAAATTTGATAAAGTGACTATAACCCACACCTATCGTGAAGCCAATGGAGTTGTAGATTGGTTAGCAAACTGTGCAGTCCGAATAGGACAAAAAGTGAGGTGGCAGGAAACATTAGAAAATAATGTGGAACTGAGGGCACTCATTCTTCATGATGCAACTCATGCAAAGGAGGAAAAGATTAGATTGTAATAGAAATATAATGAGTAGGAGTGGCTTTGCGGGTAAAGGTCTACAATCATTAAAGAGGAAGGCTCTTGAGAGTGAGAAGCGGATCCTGAAGGTGCCCAAACAAAGCTGACTTTCAAATAAAATTGGTAGCAGGTGGGATCATTGTAAAGTTCATAGCGGCTGGGTTTCAAAGGAGATGAGTATGGCTCACGAAAGGAAGGGAGAACCAAGGAAGCAGGAACCCAAAAACTGTGACGAATGGAGAGAGAAACAAGATGTCTAGAGAATTCTACAGAAAGGAAAAGTCGTGAACTATATGGAAAGGCTACATGGGTCAAAACCACATATCACTACGACTTTTTTCAAAAATTGGATTGATGAAAGGGTCACTTTGCATGGTATCACGATGAACCTAACTGAGGATTTTATAGTAGAGGTTACAGGGCTGCCTACGGATGGACTTAAATTCTCCAAGTAGACAAGCATTTCAAACGAGGCCTTTTGTAAGTTCCCCAAGATGGATGTGGAAGAGTAGAAGCTGGTCAAGAATGGGGATTTTTATGAATTGGAACAGATTAAGGGGATATGGAGGGATGTCTTATGATTTACAAGGGAGTATTTCATCCTGGATGGAAGAAGCAAGAGAGTGCATAAATTCCACTTTGTTTTCCTTAATCATTTCAGACACAAGGTAAGATTGTCTTTTCCCTTTTACCTGCACTTCTCTTTGGTCCAAAGTTTATTTGCTCACAGGAAGAAGGAAACACGTCCTATCCTGCATGAAGGCCTAATTCTGTTAATCAAAGGCTACTGCAAGAATAAAGCTATGGTTAAGAACCCTAACCAGGGGAAAAATAAGGAGTCTGGGAGTAGAAAGAGTGAAATTGTAAAAGGGAAAGACAAAATCAAGTTCCCCAGTGCCAGAAATTAGAATGTAGAAGAAGATACAGAGCGGGAGAGAATTGATAAACCTAGGGAGGAAAATCTGGAGGAAGAAGAAGGTACTGAAAGCTGGAATACAAATTCAAAAGAGGACAAAGAATGT